>JAQFVV010012395.1:17823985-18242573 GCA_028023455.1 Epiperipatus broadwayi | reverse complement strand
AATTTGTTTTAAAGTAAAGAATGAGAAATTTTAACTGTTTACATTTTAGCTTTTTTTTTTGTTCACAGTGCATATATAATGCACACACACATTTATATATTTTCATATATCATGTTTTCAACATGTGTATGCATATGTACATGCACATCAATATTTGGGTGTTAAAAATGCCTTTAATAATATGGTTCACTATTATTCATTAATTTTTGTTATCAATGACATGATTTATGACCAAATATTATAGGTATAGAGAAACTACTGTATATGAATTTATTCTATATGATATATATAAACTTATGCAAACATATGCACAAAAATTGATTATTCTTGTATTTTTTGCAACTATACTTTACATTTCTTTTCTCTCTCTCTTTCAGCTCCTATCAAACCAGACAGAAGTAGACTCATTTTTCCCAATTCGACTTCTGTTGTTTTAAATTTAAATTCATGGCAAAATGGTGGTTGTCCTATCACATCATTTGTTATTGAATATTGTGTTAAAAATGGTGACTGGATCGTGATTCCTAGCAGCATAGGAGCCGGTGAAACAACATATACAATGAAAAATTTAGAACCAGAAACACATTATAATTTAAGAATTACTGCCCATAACAGTGCCGGTTCAACAATCGGTGAATACAATTTTGTCACTTTAACACATACGGGAGGTAAGTTTTATATATGATTAATTTTTATGATTTTTTTGGTATATTTTTTTTTTTTGTAAAGTTAATATAAATTTAATATAAAAAGTATAATAGAATTTTTTTTTCATTGTTTAAACAACTATTGTGTATTAATGATCATTAGTATTAAATAAAATATGAAGATTTTCTCTATAATCTAACACAATTTCCAATTTCTAAGAAAATAGTCCTCAGAAAAAGAAAAAAAACTTCCAACTTGTGAATTAAAGTGTTACTAATTATTGTTAAATGTCGCCTTAACCCTAACCTCTAATTTTGATGGTTTCATTTTTGTATTATGAGATTTTTCTCCTTGATTTTCTTACTATCCAAGAAATTAAATTTTACTTAAATTTTCCAAATTCGAAATGTAATCAATAATGATATAAATTTTAAAATATATATTATTTTCAATTTATATCTACCTCATTCTTTCAACAGATTAGGACAGAATGTTTCTGAAAATCGAAAATAAAATAAATATAAAGCAGAATCTTTATTTATTTTACAAATTGATTTTGATTGGTGGTGGATCACCTAAATAAGTTATCTTATAGCACATACAGATATTTGAGAACTTTTTAAATACACCAAACAGAAAAATAATAATAACAAACATAAGAATAATCTATGGTACCCATCATATTTAGGATTCATTATGATATGTTATTGAAGCATGAAAATTATTTCAATCACATTTAATCATTGACTAGAAAAAATGTTTTTAAACTTATAAGGATCAAAACCAAGAAAGACAGATCAGTTACAGTAATCACAATAAAATAAGTAGAGTATGATTAATAAACATGAAAATAATTACAATTACTGGAATATTATATATACTGTTAGCATAAAAATAATTAGGAAATTAATTACAGTGTAATCGCAAAAATAAGTATTGTATTGTATTAATATATGAATAAATACATATGAACAATTTTAAAGTATGTTGCAGAATGGTTTCTATTCAAAGACTGAATGGAAAAAAGTGTGCACAGCATTTGACATCATGACTTAAATGAAATGAGTCAAAGAAAGCACATGAATTGATTTTAAATTGCGATTATGACTTAAACTGGTTGAAGGGGAAGGGAAGGTCAGGAGTAAAACTTTCCTAAGTTGAAATATGCAAACACACATTTAAATTGCTGATCTATTATTCAATTATTTATTTAAATTCCTGATCTATTATTCAATTATTTAATAAAGCAATATGTAATTTATTGATTAATTAAACGTATTACATCTATACACACGCAAAAAATCTTAATGTACTGAAACAGTAAGGTCTGCTTTGCAGGTCTTCGTTTAACCTTTTCTCACCTATTTCCTACCCTCATACCTTAGTTTGAACCCCAATCTATCATAGTGTGTCTGTAATACGCTTATATACCGAAAATCCCATCTAATTTTAAACCACGAGTACAATGCTCGTATTATATATAAGTATAATTCATGCCCAAATAAATAAAATATTATAGATTGTGTATATGTTCACATAATTTAGATTTATTTAAAAGTAGGTTATATAAGTTGTAATTGCGCACACACTATGATATGCATTTTAAAACTCATATCAAAATTATAAATTGTTAATTAAAGTTATTTTGTTTGAATCTATTTACAAAAATATATTACAGTCGTAATATATTTTTAATTTAAAATAAAGTTAATATTCATTTAGTAGATAGATTCAAATATTGCAATTTAAAAAGTAAAATCATTTTCTTTTAATTTAATAAAAGTCATTCCAAATATTTCTGTTAAAATAAATGAGGGACAATAGTTTAATTATTTCATGTTGTAGAAGCTTAACTAAAAATACAGCAGATGTCCACTTAAGGTTTTCTTTAATTAGTAAAAGTAATTTTTAATTAAATCTAGTTTGTAATTTGAATGCCGACAAGGAAATTAACAATAGAAATTAATTAAAATTTTGTTAAATTCCTTTAGACATTCGGGTAGGTTTAATTACAGCTGATAAGTCCGATATATTTTTTTAACACTCCAGGGCAGTTCTATTGTTCAATTCCACTATAAAAAGGAGGGTTTTCTTTTGTTAGTATTCTGGTCATTTGCTGATGAAATGTGTCTAACCAAAAGTATTCTGGTCATTTGCTGATGAAATGTTTCTAACCAAAATTATTCTAGTGATTTGCTAATGAAATGTTTCTGGTGTTGCTAATGAAATGATTCGAGTGATATTCTAGTAAAATATTCTTCAAAAATATTTTCCTGAGATTTTAGCTACGTGCCTGCGAACTTATATTTGAAGCCGAGTTTTCATCTCCAAATTAATTCACCATGTTTACCACACAAATTGCTAACCTTGACATGTTGGAGTAGAGCCAGCGTGGAGGCTATTTCCCTCAGGAATGGCCGGATGCTGCTCTAGACCAGCGGAAGCTATCACGTAAGGAACCCCGGAACTGCTGCTGTTACCAAAATATGAACAATTCCAGATTTTGCTGCTGAGTTATATAAACCTACCGACCATCAATCTACCTGCAAATGCTTCTCCAGAGGTAACCTAAATTAACCCAAGAGCTCTTGTGATTCCTAACTAACATGCTATAGCTATTTTAAATTGTTTTTCTTTTATTTCCCTTGACTTATTATGTACTTCTTTAACGTGTTCAAATATAATCAACAGTTTTGCTCTCTATCCTTGGGTTAATATTTTCTATTTATAAAGCTTTCTTTTATTTTATTATGATAATGTGTCAGAATCATCTTTGACCGAGTGAATTATTCTTTTTGTTGAAAGTAAGATGCCGCTATTAAGGCATATTTTAAATTTATAATAATTCCCTATTTTATTATCTCACAAATCACTCGTTTGAGAGCAATTCTAATCTTCTTTAATATATATAATAATCACATAGTTTAAAATCTACATGTTATTGATTTTAACCTAATATGAGAGTATGTGCGAGGTCAATGATTAAATGTGTCCCCAAATGCATGATTGCGTAAATAAACCTATGCTTACTTTTCAAACCCACAAGCATGCATTTTCCTATTTTAAATACTGTGTTTTACTTTAATTACAAAGTTTATCATTGACATCGAGAATGTGCGGACCCTTTTAAATGAATTTCTGGGAATTTGATTGGGCATTTCTCTTAATCCAAGTAAAACCCATTTAGTATGTTTTATATACATTAGTTTAGTATTGCTGGTAAATGAATTGGTTGTTGAGACCATTTTATTTTCTTTCCAAGGATTTTAAATGGCCAAGTCCGCTCTCTTTTTGTTTCCTGCATTTCCCAGGCAGAGTGTGTACTCAAGTGTCACACCAAGGAATTAGATGCAGTCGTCACCCAGTCGCTAAGTTTCGGCTGTTCATGACAACACTTTCCTATGGGTTAGCGGCGAGCTGCCCTCCGTAGTCATTCCAAATATTTCACTATTGTTTTATTTCTATATTTATTTTTACAAAGCATCCATGACTTAAACATGTCACAACCTCCGTCCTTTAATAAATTCATTATTAGCAATACTGACCTCCCATCTGCTTTAATTATTATTATCAAAAAATGTCTTGATCACATCCCCACTTTATTGCTTAGAAAGCTTTTGTCCGTGCTATTCTCGAAATCAAATATTATATAACCCGTAATATCAAATATTTTATTAAACTTTTATAATTATTCAAAGCACCTCGCACATGTTCCCATCTCTTTAAGCACATTATCATACTGCTATTAACCTGAGGGATAGAATATAATTTTGCTTTAAAACCTTTTTGTAATTTATTGGAATGTCATGCCAACAATTATTTAATACGCGTCCCTGTCTCATATAAATAGACAGTGGCGTAATATATATATTTCTATATAAATAAATTTTGAAATCATTTAAAACTAATTTTGATCTTTTATTTTATTGATTCCTATCACTGTCTTGGTCTATATATATATTTTCTACATTTTTTTTGTACATCCATAGACGTTAATTAGCAACCCAAACTTATCTTAGTATAGAGTCTTTTTGTTTCTCCCTGACCACCAGGCACCAGTAAAAGGTAATACTAATAGTAGCATCAGATGCATTATCACATAGGAGGCACTGTGAAATTTGGACTTTAGATTCGAACTTAGTATATCTAGAAGGCAACCCCTCCTAGAATGTTCATTTTCATGTTTGGGGTTTGAATTCTGCAGTGTGTTAGCGAGATAGACGATTCTGACTGTTACAGTATGTATTTTAAATTATTAAGTCAAGAACAATCTTATTATCTTTACAAATGGGAAAACAGATAAGAAAATATCAGAAAATAAGATATCTTTTTTTATAATCCTGTCTTATTTCGTTTAATCCATAGATACAAAATGTTTTACAATGATTCTTCAAACTGTCTAATTCCAAAGCCAAGACAGTAATGATTTCATATATTGGTAGAAGACAACTGCATAACCTATTTACCTAACCAATAGGTTTTAGTGTGGATTGACTTCACTTTCAAAACAATTTATTTGCATTTCCATTTAGGTCTAATTCTAGGGACATAATTAGCTACAATTGAAATCAATTACAAATTATGGGTTTTGTACAACTAAATAGTGAATGAAATAGTCTATCGATTAAACAATTCATAAAATTAAGATTCAGTAGAGATGAATCCTTTGAGTAAAGTTCAATCAAGATTTAATCTGGGATACGGTCAACGGAGCACATGGATTGTCTTTAGTTGTAAAAACTCCAAGCTCTGGGATAATTTAATCAAAAGTGAATAATTAATTGTTAACTCACAATCAAAACAATATTCAAAAAAGCTTAACCACAAAATCAATAGTTGTCTACGAATATGCAACTCAGAACACGTTCCATTTAAAATTAGTGAAATAATGATAATAGTATTATATTTTCATCAACTACTTAAAGCGGCTAACAATTCAGTTATTATTACTGTCGTTATCGTTTTTTATCCAATTGAATCTGAGAGTAAGATTTTCATTTTAAAAGATATTTTTATCCAAAAGCTTTTTCTCACATGGAATTCAATAATATTAAATGTAGAACAAGAATTGGAAATTACAACCATTTTCAGAAAAAATTTTTGAAAAAACTTTATTGAACTATGCAAATTAATACACTATACAGGCTTAAACCTGCATATATATATAATGTAGGTGGGATTCGAACTCAGACTTTCACACGATTGTCAACTCTCCATGCCATCTCATATTGCTGACCCACCTGATCACCCACATGTCGAAAAGATAAATAATCACCAATATACGTATTTCATGCTAAACCAGCAATCATCAGTTGAACCAGATTACTATCTCCACACATATATACAATCAGTACTCAGCTTTATATTAAGATAGCCAATCTTCATACTTTAATGGACAGGTTTCAAACTACTCCAACTCACAACTCTTCAGCCTTCCATTTCAATGAAAATCTGATGATGGAACGTTCAAAGCCCACGTTAGTACCAAGGTATATAAATATTCAAGATTTGATCAAATATTGTAAATACAATATTCGCTTATTTGTCATTTTCCAGATCCACCATTCAAAAAAATAATAAGGAGAGATTAATAAAAATAATTAATTTTCTACATTTTAATTGTTGTTGTTTTTTTATTGGTTTATAGTAGATAAATAAAAATAATCGAAATGGCTTTATTGCTTAGGATTTCATATGAAGTTCAAACGCCAAATCTGGAATTGATCCAATGTCTTTATTATCCAGTACCTACCACTCTATAACTGCATTAAAATTTGCCAAGCTTCATAGAGCATATGCATACATCTCTATTATGTGCGCATTGTTAAAAATGCAAATTATAATACATTTTTCTTGTTATCTGTGAATTTGGTATTCTTGATATGGCTTGGATTTACCTGTCTTGAATATGGAGGGGGGGGGGCTATTATGTAATAAAATCATTTATATTTAATTAGTTTATTCATTCAGTGTACTGAATGTATCCTATATAAATAACTAGAGGAATTTGAACTTAAGATTTCAGTCAATATTTGTCCCAATTGATGAGTGCTTGTTCTTCATGAAATATGTATATTGGCGATTACCTATCTTTTTCACATGTATGTGGTTATGTGTATCAGTTCTTTGATAAGGAGTAAAGGACAAATATTGATTGAAAAATCCTGTTTAAGTCCCTCTAGTTATTTATCTACATTTGTAATGCAAAAACTTCGATATTCAATTCACTTAATTCATATTAACATTTGTCTAAATCGCATGTTGTTATTAAATTAATAATAATTGAAAGGTTGCTAGTCTTTCACATGCGCCTACAGTTGTTTCTCAGACAGCCAATCAGATTTTTTTAAACAGTGGTATATCTTCAAGCTTTCAGGCCAAGATGCTTAAGACTGGTTTATATATATATATAAGTTAAGTAGAGAGAAAGTTGGTGTCATCATTTTCTTATCAAAATCTCTGTCGTGTGTCAAAGCCTGATCATTCTTAAGACCGCTGTTTAAAAAATCTGATTGGCTGTCTGAGAAACAACTGTAGGCACATGTGAAAGACTAGCAACCTTTCAATTATTATTAATTCATATTAGAAAAGCTTTGTATGCTTCTATCAGTATGTAATTATAAATCATTAGTTTACGATTCTAAACAAGCATTTTGGCATTACATTTACTCGTAAATTTAATTTGCAGATAAAATAAACAAAAACTAAATCTAATAAATAATAGACAAAAATCGTTTAGTTTTGAAAATTATGTCAAACCTTAAACTCATGCAGATGAGAAATGAAATCATAATACATCTATAAAGTATTGTTTCATTTTAAATTTTACTATTCAAAAATTACTTAAGTTTATTTTTTTAAATATGTAAAGTACTTTTTTATAATATGATTAAGAATCCATATCTATCTTTATCTGATTTTGGATTTTGTAATGGTAAAGATAATTAGAAACATTTATATGAATATGTTTTTTTTTATATATATATAAGTAGACTTTATTACTAATAAAATATTATTAGTATATTTACATTAAGAGCTTTTTATATATTTTTTGTAAAAAAATTTTTTACATTGCTTAGGAGGTTTTTAGAATACAGTGAATTGGAACAAGATGATTTCTGTTATTGCATTAATGAGCAGCTAAGGAATATATTGCTTTGCCATATTTTTTGTGACATTACTGGGTATATATTTTTGAGCATATAGATATAAGTTATGCCATTCTTTGTTATTTTTTTTAGTACATTGTATTTTTTGTTGTTAAAGATTATAGCACAATGGGCAAGCCATATTGTTCTGAGAGTGTGAATGGTAACAAAGGCATTGAATGGTTTTAATTTCTTTATATTGTTTATGAGCATATTTTTTAAATTAATTGTGTATTCGTGGAATACAAAGTGACATAAGGGTGAAAAGTATGGACATGTCTCAAAGATATGGGTTGTATTTTCTGGGAGTGCATTGCATAGTATGCAAGTAGGATCTATGTTTAATTTAAAGTGTTTTATGAGAAATAACTTTGTTGATATTATAGCAAGTAGCAGATTGTTCAGGAATTTTAACCATGAGTGAGGTACACATAAATTTAGTCGTTATTCTGGCAATAGATAGTGTTGACCAAAGTTGCCTATTGGGGTAAATGATTTTTTTTAGATCTTTGTATGGTAAACCGATTAAAGTATTAATGTTATAATTGTCCAGTAAATCAGCATGCTCAATGGCATGATCAGTGAAAAAGTGGTGATTCGAGTATGGAGTAATGGCAAGCAGTAGTAGAGGTGGAGTTGTCTTTAGGAATGGGTTAGTAGTGGTTACGATGTACATCTTAGCTCTAATGTAGGATGTGAATGATTGTGGAGCTATTAGGTTAAGCTCACCTTTGTATATTGGGAAACAGGCATTTTCGATTGAGAAAATTTGTGATGTTGATCCCCAAATATATGCTTTTGCTATTCTCATGAAATTCTTAATAATTTTTTTATGCTATTTTGCTTTACTGTTATCTCAGGGTAGTTTTTACTGTATGAGGTGTCTTGGCTATGACTGAAAGATGAACTTTGTGTAAAACTGTTATTCAAATCCGTTAATGGTTCCTGTGGTTCATCAATGGAAATTGAGCTCTGTGGTTGGTGACTGTGTTGAGAATGTATATCAGGTAAACTGTTATTTGTACTAACCGCTCATTTAGTGAGAGTTATGGTTGATTCTTGATTGGGAAGATTAGAGAGTTGTATTGCTGCTGTATCAGATGTGTGTAATTTTTTGAAGCCACACTGGCCCATGATATCATTTCCTTAGCTTTACTGCAAAGGTGACCAAGTCTATCGATTTTGCCACAACTTTCACAGTTACCAATGTTGCATTGTGAAGCTATATTTCCTATTCTGGAGCATTTGAAACATAAAGGTTGACAACTTTTGATACTAATTGTGATGGGGATGGATCTCATAAAAATTCTGTGTGGGAGTTCATATGGCTTATGATCATGTTTCATTTTTAGTGTAATTTTCCAGCATTTTATTGGAATCTCAAATTTTATGTTAGGTGTGAGTTCTCGAGATGTTTGTTATCTGTGCAATCTCTGATATGTTTCTTTGTAGCACAACGTCTGTAAAGTCTGGAAGCGCATGCATGATGCAACTGTGAACTATTGGGTTAGGGTCTTTGGTGATGTAGTATATATTTTTTAAAATTTAAATGTGTTACAGATTTCTCTGCTTCTTCATGTTGTTGGTTTGAGAAATATTCTAAGCATATAAAAGATTTGGCTGGGAAGGTGGCTGTTGATTTTATGTTTTTGATCATATTATGATTTTGCATTTCCTCTAGGTAATTAGGTAGAGAAGCGCGAGATAATAGTGGTTGATTGTCTGCTGGGTCGTAGTTTTCTATTATACTAATAATTGAGGTGGAAGGAGAAAGACTGTTTGCAAATATGTTTCGCCAGTATTCATTTAGCTTGCTGAAAGGATCATATTTAGTTTTGTTTCTTTATCATTTGCAATCGAGTTAAAGTCTATGAATTTTGTTGCATTGCTGGAAATAGATGAAAAGTCGTTTTTAACTTTAGTTATAGCTTTTTGACTTTTTTTTTTGTTCAGATAATGTAATTTCCGCTGGGTTAGGTGCGACTGATACACTGATATCATTAAGAAATGTTAACGATTTAAATTTACGCAGTTTGCTGGGAGGACTAAGACTTATACTATTAGACATATTATTATTGTTTTCAATGAGTTCCATATTTGAGGATTGAAAGCTATCTGTGTTTTCCGGTGTTCATTTAATTTTTTTCTTGTTAGTAGCTTTTACGTTATTTTTTTGCATTTTTTTTGTCAGGTTATTTGTTTGACTATTTGTATCAATGACATTAAGAACCGCAGAATTATTAGCTGTTTTTGTGATATTAACATTAGTTTTTACAATTTTACCTTTTTTTGATGTTTCATTTTTAAATGTGTTTCGTTGGGAGGTTGTTAAGCAGGAATTCCCGTAAAACTTGCCAATATCTGGTAGAATGTATCGTTGGGAGGTTGTTAAGCAGAAATTCCTGTAAAACTTGCCAATATCTGGTAGACTGTTATACATTGTTTTTCTTATCAATTTTGGACATACTAGTGTTTGAAGTCATTATTGGCAAATTATAATGAGATTATCCTTTATCAAAAGAATTATTTCTATATAAACTTAGCTTCAAGTTTAGGCAGCTACCAGTTTAAACTTTTGAACAGGCAGCCATGTTTTGTGATGATATATTTATGTGTTAATGTATTTAAAAGAGAAAGTATAAATGTATTTGTCTGAAGGTTTGTGATGATGGTATATTATTAGATGTGATATGTTGGACTATTTCCATCATCTATGAGTGAATATTGAATGTATTGAAAATTTTAAACTTTCCAAATACAAACAACTGTTAGTAATAACACACAAATGTTTCAAGTAGTAGTATTCTTCACTCTTCTTCAAGTGTTGCCAGACTATATGCACAATGACAATATTTGCTTAGAAATGAACTCGCACCTTTAGATTCACTCATAGATGATGGAAATAGTCCAACATATCACATCTAAAGTATAAATGTAATCTAAAACTTAGTTTTTGAATCTTTAATAGCATTATCATAAAATCTTTGGAGATATGAAATAGATAAATAAAAAGCAATGGTGATCATAAATACACTCTTTTTCCTGCATATGCAGACACTTAATATAAGAATTCACATAACAGTCATCATCGATTTATACTCATTACTTTGATAAACAAGAAATGATTTGCAGTATTCTTAAAAAACATTCCACTATTTGTATTTTTGTAATGTCTGCTTTTTTAAAAAAAATTGTTCTACATTCTAAGACTACTGTCAGATAGGATGTTGCATTTTTCTTAAGATAAAATAGCAAGATTTAAGCTGAGGAAAAAAAACTAATTTACAGACTTTAATCATTATGTAATCAAAAACCAAATTCTTTTGATACACAGTAATATAGTGTGATTAAAATAAGTAGAAAATATAAATTACTTATCTAATTTTTATTCAGTATCTTCATAATATAATCTATAGCAGATATGTTAACCACATCCAGGGAAAAGAATGCTTTCATTGTGAACCTAAACAATATCAGCAAAAAAGCACAAGATTTATTTATTTCACAATAAAAAATAAGCTTTCATCATATATAATAATAAAGTACTTAAAAATAAGTTAAAATACAATTTACTTACATAATTTTTATTCAGTATCTTCATAATGCAATCTGTAATGTTTGAACAGCAAGACAAGAAAGACTCATCTTAAATGTAAAATACAAATTTTATTTAGTACACAATTAAAAATATAACTTTGAACATAGTAATAAAATGCATTAAAAATAAATTGAAAATATAGACATTAGCTAAAATAAACATATTATTATTAATTGTTCTTGCAATATTAAAAGTATTGATTAATTCAAAAGCTTTTCTTTTTAAACAAACTCAACAAAAATTAAAATAACATCTATTAATAACCAATTTATGTTATTAAAATACCAATAATGAATTATGCCAATTAAATGGAAAAATGTGAAATATATTTATTAATCTAATTTTTATTTAATTAGATTGCATTTTATAATGGAAAAATATTGGACCATCATTATAAGAAATACAATATTATAACAAAAAAAAAACCATTCTAAGTTTAATCACTAGGTGATAACAAAAAAGTTCTTTATAACCAAAATAGACCCAAAGTAATTTAATCATAGCTATTTGTTGTTTTGATTTGCATTTATATGATGGCCAAAACATGAAACAAAATGTGTTTTGATTTATTTAATTCAAATCTGATTACCTAGATGTCAACAATTATTGGTAAAATCATTTGACATGAGAAATGGAAAGGTACTCTATCTGTAGCTTTAGTTTTTGTCAAAATCATAAAAATCAAACAGTATATGCTGATTATTAAACCAGAAAAACACCTGCTATTAAGAATGTTACTATTATTGTTGTATTTTTGTTTTTATAATTATAAATTGAATTTTAATATTGTAAAAAATATTTCCATTAATTGAATATATTCATTATTGAAATATGCCTTGCTTATAGAAATTTGGTGGAAAATAATTTTTTTGTTAAAATACTTTTTTGTCAACCTGAAGGTTAAAATGAAGTCTTTTGTTTTGAATATTTATTTTTGCTTATAATGACTTACAAAGATGATATATTATTTTTTAGATTACTTTTATTTGAGTTATGACTTTAATAAAAGTTATCGAAAAAATAAAAATATTATGGTGAAAAAATGTATTTTCATTAAAATTAAATGCATAAAAATGGTCGACAAATTAGCCACATGAGGCTAATTAAAAACTCATGTTTTATTCATTAATTAATTACCAGTTTGTTTGTTTGTTGTTATTGTTGTTGTTTTTTCAAATTTAAACCTTGCTTATTTTTTATTAACTATTCAAAATTTGGATATGTGAAAATAAATTTAATTTCTTGCCATATGAAATGAGATTTTTGATTTACAAGAATTGTCCGGGGGGGGGGGGGCAATTGCACTCATTGTTCAAAGTGAAGCTGTATTAGAAAAATAATAATACAAAATTAGTTATATAATTTGAACATAAATTTTGAACTTTTAATAACTGTGTTTCTTTTATATGTACTGACATTTCTACACTGTATTTTGTTTAAATATATTAATTTCTTTAGTTTAATTTTATTGGGATTCCTTCCTATAAAATTTTGCTTTAAATACAGATAAATTGTTTCACAGTAAATATATAAAAAGCTGTTAAGTAGATCTGACTTGCTACTAATTCAAGATACAATGCTTTCATTTAAGGTATACTTAAATAAAGATCCTCTTTCCCTTTAAACAACTGAAGATTTGTACTTTAAAAATGGATTTTTGTGAGGGCCCAGGCAAACCTTTCAAATCCACAGTGGATTTCATTTTATTAGTTGTGGAGCCTCCTCAACAAATTCTTGATCATCCATGATTTGTACTTTTATCTGCTTCACAAATGAAATTAATAGTATCTGATTTATGGATGTTGTTCAACACCAACCATGAGACATGTAGTTAATGCATATCAAATTTACACAAACAATGGCAGAATTTTAAGAACTTAATAAAGTCATCTCCTGGATGCAATCTTTATAAATTGTCTTATAATGTTTTTGTTAACAATAGGCTATTTAAAAAATCTATATTTAAATAAATAAAAAATATTTTTTTTAAAAAAGCTTTTATTCACATAGATAAAGGTAAAAAAAATGCACTAAGAAATAAAAAAAATTATTATTATTTTTTTTTTTTTCAGTTAAAAAATCATTTAAATAAACTTGTAAATAATGATTACATTTTTGTATCAATGCCTTTATTATCTAGTGAATAGATTCATGCTGATGCAAGAGAATGGGCATTATTACAAGTTTATTTAAATAATTTTTTGCTCTGTGCTCTTATTTCTAGCCATATAATACCAAGAATACTTTTTTTTTACTTTTTAGTTTTGTATATTTCCAGTTTAATACTGCTAGATGGTAGTATTTTCATAAAATTTAAAAAATTAAATTTTCTTGTTCATTTTTTGCTAAAGTTATTTACAAACTCTAAAAAATGTATTGTCATCAGGAGTACATATGTACAAAGTTTCAAACAAATTGGGAATGAGATGAAAATTGAGTTAGAAGATTTCATCAGACAGATAGACAAAAAATGGAGTAAATTAAATAAGTACATATAATAACTATCACTAACAAATTTTATTTTTGGAATGCTTTGATAAAAATATATTAATGGCAATGTGAAGGTAAAAACATTTATGGAAGTGTTACATAATATTATAATTCTGAATTAAATATACTTCTCTAAATAATTTTATTTTATATTTCAGCCACGATTGTTCCCAACACCATCATCCATGATAAAGATGTGCCTTTCTATGAGAATTTAGCCCTGATTGTACCTATATCAATTTGCACTGTTGTAGTTATTGTGCTTCTTGTTGCTGTTATCATATGTCGCAGACGCCACCGCTGTCCTGCTCGCAAGTATAAAGGTAACAAATGTTTATCTTTTAATATAATAGTGCATGGCCTTAACCTGCTGAAAATGAATCCATGAGTACATGAGTCCAGATGGGGAAACTGAAAGCTAAAAGTGAATGATTGATCCCAGAATACTGTTTTTAATTGTTTGAATCACACATTAGAATCAAATCTTAGTTAGAGAAAAAAAAAATGCTTGCATTAGAGTATGTAAAATTAAAGCTCTTAAAATTTTTCCTTATAGTTATAAAAAAGAGCTTATTTATGCATGAAATCTTTCCCCTCCCCAAGGTGCATGTTTTAGGACTGGCTTTTGTCATTGCATGGCAGCTGACTGGCAGGTTAACGAGGCTGTTTGTTCTAATGTTTAGATAGTCATGCCCACAATGATTTAACTGCAGAGACGGCACTTATTAATGATTTAGACAAGAACCGTAACTCTGACTGTACAGTGGATCGAGACAACACTTACTCCATGATTCCCCCACCAGGCCACAATGCAAATCTGAAGGTACATGGTGATCCTGCTATTTTTGGAACAATAGACAGTAAGAGGGCTCCACATTGGAATAGCACTGAATCAACGGACAACAATTACGGTAAAAAATTTTATACTATTCCTATTAAATAAACAAATTATATAAGATAAAAATATTTTTAATTTATAAAATTATAATATAATTTTACATAGAATGATCAGCAATTCCAATTTTTTCAGACTATATCAATTTCCAGCTCTCTTTAGAACTATCCCAAAAGAAGTTCAACCTATTGTAATTTGATTATTTATTTATTTGTTCAATGTTAAAAAAAAATATGTTTGACAGAATATATATAATAGATGTATGTATATAAAAAAATAGCAACAAAAATATTTTATAAAAAAAGATCACTTTGTGTGTGTGTGTGTGTGTGTTTAAATTCTGGTAATAAATTTAGTTCAAGAATTTTATTTATTTACTTATTCATATCTTTATTATCAGTCCAGTCTTAAAAATTATAAATGACTGTGTTCTGTTAATTGTTTGATATTTACTTAAATAATAAAGATTTTACTGACTGATTGGTCTACTTTATTCAATCCAACTTTTTTAAGAAATTCATACATATAAATATACCCAAGGATATATAAACTCAATAATATTATAAACAGTCTGTATTTTAATATAAAAATGTAACATTCTAAGTTCAGTTCTGAGTTTTTTTAGATCGATAGCTTTAAATTATCTGATCATTAATTGGTCACTTTGTTTAACCTGTACATAATACAAGTAAGTCTGATATGTTACCAAGATAATCCATAACAGATTAGCATTAACATAACAAAAGATATGCATTATTTATAAGCATGATTCTTTGCGAATTAAGCTTGTGAATTATCTTAGTACTATATTTGGATTTGTTTGTTCCATGAATAGGTTTACATTCTCAGTGCTACATATTTAATAAGCTGTAAAATTATTAGTGTACTATTAAAATCAATGCTTGTTGAAAATATATAACTGAAAAGGAAGTAACTGCTGCTTCCAATGATTCATATAATGTAAACAAAGTCTTCAAAAGACAGCTGAAACCACCTGTCTCTTAATAAAGTGTATTCTTAATCAGAGAGCTTTTCAATATTAGTATTTGAACTTGACTTAATTACTTTTATTTCTAATTTTAAGTAGAAAGCATTAAACCAATGCCTCAACATGTTACTATTAATGAATTATATATTAGTATCATAAATTTGTCAGAATTTTATTTTTTCAGGAACATTACTTTATATATATATTTTTATACATTCTCACACTTCCCATAAATGAATAAAGATATCAGAAGAGGATAAGTAATGCTGAGATACATTTCAGATGACTTTGCCTCTTCAGTTAGCCCAGTCATAATCTTTCTCAATTTTTTTCATTATTTATTAAATATAAGAAATACTAATTTAAATATTTAGTCGAGTAATGAATTGATAATGATATTTTTTGCATCAATCCATTATACATTACAACATTTTGTACATAGCTTTCTTAATCAAAAGTCAGTTATCTTTATTTAAGTTAGTATTTCTTGTATTTCATAAGTAATGAAAAAAAAATAAGAAAAATTATAACTTCGACTAATTGAAGAGGCTAAAACAGCTGAAATGCAGCTTGGTAGTCATTTCCCTTTTTTCTGATATCTTTATTCATTTATTTGAAGTATGAAAATGTGAAAAACTATTTTTCAAAGTATATATAAATAATGATCGAAAAAAATATAGTTCTCATAAATTTATGATATTAATGAAATTAACTATTTTGGTAAACCTTTAAACAAAAAAATTAACATGTGGGACAAATGATTGTAAACTCTGATATTTTTCAGTAGATTGGATTCTGCATGCTGTCCATACATCAGAAATCTGGGTCTAGTGGAATGTACATAATTAAAAAAACTAATATTTTAACTAACATAAAATCTTTCCTGTTTACTTTATTGTTGATTTTTTCATAATATGTATATATCATCATTGCCATTTTCCATTACACAATGAAGATATCTCTCTAAGTTTAATCCTGTTTTTTCAATAATTTTTATTCTCTTCTTATTTCTTTTTGCATTAATTTGTATATATTTATATAAGACCATTTATATTCTTTCTTTAATCACTTTTTATCCCAGCTATGAATATGAAAGCAGAAATGCTTAGTGTATATTAATATGTCAAATCTAAAGCTCAAACTTTGCTTTAGCTGCAGACTTACCTACAACTCGGCAATTATTTTAATTAAAGCAAAGCCTAATCATAAACTTTTAATCACTTTTATAATACAATTAAATAAAATAATATTCTTTGATAATATTTACTTATGGTTTCAACTGGTGAGCAGTTTTCATCAGAACTACAATATTCAAATATATATGATCATATACTTAGTACATATTTATACAATTTCTCTTTTTCATTCTTATCTCATTTATCCATGTCACATATGGTCAGTTTAATTTTTGAATATATATATATGATAAACAAAACTAAGTTATAAATTTTGTAACTTGCTCATAGCTTGCATTTTATAATCACTAGATGGAGCTTTACCAATAGCTCACTAACAAGCTTTGTTTACATAAACGCTGAGAGAGATAGAATTCAATATCTCTTTCGTTCTCTCCAACCTTTAGACCATGGTTTCGAGCTAGTTGGCTCACGTCAGTAAAGGATAGCCAACTAGCTCAAAACCATGTCTAAAGGTTGGAGACAACGAAAGAGATATTGAATTCTCTCTCTCTCAGTGTTTATGTAAACAAAGCTTGTTAGTGAGCTATTGGTAAAGCTCCATCTAGTGATGATCATATACACGCTAAAACAAGAGATGAAAAATAAAATTAAAAAATTATGATATATACTAATAGGAAATCAGATTTAAAATTATTTTTTTGTGGGGGTATAAATTTATAAAATTTGAAAAGTGATTTTAAATTTAAAAACTAGTTTTAGATGCAGATATAATATCTAAAAATTAATTATTTAAGTAAAAATATTTACAATTTGATTTGAAATCACCTTCGGCACAACAAATCAGGTGAATGTTTGACATGTGAATTCATAAATGCATTCGATCATGTTACTCTATGTATAGCACATAGACTAACCTATGATATCAGTTATGATGCTCTTGTTCACCTTATCAGGCCAGACCAATTTAGTTCCACGTTCTACCCATATTGCACAATATACAAAAAGCAATGTCAGCTTCTTACATGTGAGATTGATTATAAGTAGAAATAAGATGTTTATGCTATTGCTTATTGGTTGTTATTTATCTTATATTGGTTAACTGAAACATAGGCTTATTTATACCTGTGTCTATATATATGTAATATTAGGGTATGAGCACAGACTTTCAGTTATTACATTATAGAGATGTCTGCCCATCCTTGCATATGTATTTAATGGATTATGTCCTGTACATGTGGGGTTCAGATTAACCTTAGGTCAACATGGGTGTGACAAGAATCTCGGCCTCAGGGTGGCTTTTGAGCATTCCAGCATCAGATTTTCAATTGGATGGATGGTTGAAGAGTTGGAGTGTGGAGTAGATTGAAGCCTGTCCATTAAAGTATGAGGATTGTCTATCTTAATATATATCTGAGCACTTATAGTATATATGTGTAGAGATGATAATCTGGACCAACTGATGATTGCTGGTTTAGCATGAAATACGTATATTGGTGATTATTTATCTTTTCAACATATATATGTTTAAGTGTATCAGTGTTATTAGATGGAGTGGAGAGTGGTGGGTCATGTGAAAGTCTGTGCTCATACCCTAATATTACTTATATTGGTTAATAAAATAAAAAACAGCATAAATTTTTTTTTTAATTATATTCTAATAATATAACATTTTTTCATTATTAAATACTAATGTCATTGATAAAAGTATTTAAAATGTTTTATTTGGTTTTTAAACCAAAGAATGTTGCAAATAAGTCAGAGATTTTGGGATAATTTCAAAAAGCTGGAAAAAACAATCATTGTAATAAAATGTTGGGTTGCAAAGGAACAACTACAAACAATCTCCATTTTTATTTGAAAACAGTCCATAAAATAATGATTGATAAGAAAGCAAAAATGATTTTCAAGTAAGAAATACCTGGATTCTCCTCCTGCTCACAAAAACAAGCCAGTATTTTTAAGTTTGTGAAGAAGAGCTGAAAAAATTATAGCAAAACTTGCTGCAGTGGATGGATTGTCCATTAAAAATTTTTCAACAAACTCTTTGCAACAACTGGAATATTCATCATCAAAAGACAACTCTTGAGTAATGGATCTGATTCATACAGTTTTTGACAATTATATTAAGAAAAGTGCAGAAATGATTTCTACAACTTTTGATGAATAGACTACCAAACAAAATTGCAGATATGTGAATATCATTTTCAGGAAAATTTTAATTTGGGCTTAGTTCCAATAGCTAGTTCCTTCAATGCTAAGAAAACAATATAATTAGTTTCCGAAAAGTTACAAACTTTTAGTTTGGATCTAATTTATAGTGTTACTGTTATAAACAAAATGTGGCAATTATCATTTATAATTATTCAACTTAGCACTTACTGATGTGTTATATAAAAATACAGAAATTTCTGAAACCAATGTATATGTTACAAATGAATCATCGAAAGATGACTATGACAAGAATTAGAGTTTGTCAGTTTTTGCCATTTATTTTTATTCTTTTAGGATAAATTTATTAAATTTTAAAACCAGGTTTAACCTGGTTTCTTTTTGGAAATAATGGATTTTTTTCAAAAGTCGGTTTTGTATGAGCTATTATATTAATGATGCAGAGTGATGTTTCTTCATTATGCAAATATATTCTATCTTCATTATCATAATTTATCCTATAAGTAAAATCTATTTTTTTATAAACACGTGGTTGCAAATATTCTGATATCTTCAATAATTACAAAGTAGAAACAATTTCATAAATTTTGATTGGGTTTATAACATAGAATGACATTTATAAAATAATAAAGTCAACATCTATTTTTAAATAAATAATAACGTTTTCTCTTCATTGCTTTTTTTTTAAGTTTTCCTATCTTCATTAGGTAATATATCAAAAACAATTACTAAAAAAAAAAGTCAAGTGAGTGGTCACATGACCTAATTTAATAAGCTTGTATTTACAAATATTATATATAGAGCTCGCAAAATAAGCTTATTTTGCAAGCTTTATATATAACATCAAAAGCAATGAATATGTTAGTTAAACTTTCCATAGTAGCTAAAGTAAATAAAAGTATCCATTTCCTTTTTAAAAATTAAAAACAAAAAAATTGTATTTTAAGATCTTATTTATCAATCCATTGCACCAAGTTTTCTCTGATTCCTAGCCTCTCTCCTCTCTAACATACCAACACACTTCTCTATCTCATCTGTCCATCTCACATATGGTTTCTTTCTATGTTTTTTATAATCTCTTAGGATTCAATTTAAAACTTCAGTTGTCCATCTTCTATGTCCATGCCAGCTTTATTTCAGCAATCCTGTTTTATTATCACAATTTATTTTGTATTAAATTTATGACTGTTGTTATATAAAAATAATCATTTAGTTGATGTCATGTGATATTTACTCATCAGAAGTGAAAGGCTGAAATGAAATGTGAAAACTTTTTGCTCTTGAGTCAATTGCTGTGTTGAACCATATAGGAAAAAACAATAACCAAATAGTTAGTCATTTGGAAATTCATATGACATTTATAAACAAGAAGTAATGGATTAAATGTCATTCCAAAAACATTTAGCTCTTATGTCTATTACTCTATCATGATGCTAAATCACACAGAGTATAAATTATTTAAATAAATAAATATATTTCAGATGTGTGATATTAAATCCTATATATGATTTTTCTTCTTAAAATATATATATATTAAACTTAAAAATAGTATAAACCTGACTATAATAACTTTTTCTCTTTACACCAATATCTTCCTTTTCGTTAATTACTATATGTAGACTCAGCAAATTTGTTCCACTTATTTTTGAAAATTTATATATATATAATGAATGTGTATCTGCTTGCAAAAGATAGCTAATTTTTATTACTTTTTAATTAATATTTTAGTTATATTTTGGAATTAATGGGTGTATTTATTTTAACAGATTTAAATTTTACATTAATATTTTTATGTATTTATTAATATTTATTGTATATATATATTTTTTTAGATGATGACGTTAACCCTTATGCAACTTTCGAAATTCCTGGAGGAATCAAAGATCACCATTTAGATTATACAATGGCAACTGAACCATCAACATTTGGTGGTGGTCGTCCTCCACCAGAATGGGTTCAACTTCAACAAAAGCCACAAAATGATAGCCAGGTGGGCAGACGATCACATATAGCTTCTTCAAGGGTATAAAAGAAAGCTCTTGACTTGTGTGAAAAAAAATTGAAATTATAAAAAAAAAAAACTGTGAAACATCAAGAATCCAAAGTGTATATATTAATATAAGATTTTTTCTAACGAAAAAAAAAATCCCACTCAACTTTTGAAATTGCTATTTCACTGATTATGTTTAAAACAAATATGTAATTTCAAAAGTGTGGGATAAAATCTGAATTAAGTTTGATACTGTGAAATTAGTTAGGAGCAAATTATTAATTTATTAAATTATTTATTAATTTATTTTACAATACTTTTAACTAAGGTAAATGGAAGATTAAGGTTTCTCAGTGATTCTTTATACAATGCAAAGCTGAAGTTTGATTCGTCAGTTATAGCATGAGTATGAAGGGTAATTCTACGAGCTTTATAGAATTTAATTTTCTTTTAATGCATTATATTTAATGCAAAATATGGCTCTTGAAGTAGTTGATGATGCAAGAATTTGTCCCATAAAAAAGCAAAATCTTTATATTTTTTTTGCAAAAATATATGATAATATTAATAATAGTCTACAAATTTTTAAAAACTTGGTTTTTCAGAACAAAATTTTGGAGACTAAATATTTTTCAAAATAATTGTTCTAATTTATAAACCTCAATCAAATCAGACAACAATATAACATCGAAAGGTCTTCCATTCAAGCACTAATTATTATTTTAAACAAATAAATAATTATTTTAATAATTATTGGTTGTAAATCTCACAAATATTTAATTTCAAATTTTGTAAATTGTAACAATAATTATAAATAGAAGCATTTTTTTTATTTATTATATTTTTAGTATAATTATTAATTCGATGATTTTATTATATATTTTGACAAATTGTGATGAAATAACCTGCCATTATAAAGTAAAACTAATTTATCACTATATTAAAAAAAAAAAAATCAACAGTCATAAAAAGTATTTTCACTTCAAAACAATAAAAGTCCAGGGTCATTATAATGCTCAATATAGTGCCAAGGGTCCTAAAAATTGGCATGTAAATATAACCTATAAAAATATACTACTGGTTAGACATTATTTGCATTTAAGATCAAAAAAAAACAACACTGCCATTGTTTTGTTTTGTTTTCTAATGTTGGCTCTGAAAAAAGCTAAATCATTAATGAGCGATTTCAAATTTCATTACAATATAAAATTCAGACACAGATGTGTGTGACTCATTTTTACATTAATTTTAATTCAAAAATCTATAACAACAATGACCAAGAACAAATAAAATAACAAAAAATAGTTTTGTTTAAATAAATGATAATTTTATATGATTGATATCTTATAAATTCTTCATGGAACTTGAGTGGCATCTGTTTATTCTTAATATCGTATTATCATTCTTTTTTATATTCATCTCTAGTTGAAATAATAGTCTTTCATAAATAACATGTTCATATTTTTTGCTATATTAGAACGTATTTTTTTATTTGCTAAATGATAATTTAATTTAAATTATTTTACTTTTTTGATAATTTCATTTCTTATTATCCATCCATAACTTTAAAGATCAGGATGTGAAGAAATATTCTTAATTACCACTATCAAAAATAGTACTGTAATTGAATAAACATATCAATTATGATCAATTTCTTTACTTTTAAATTTTGCTAATGTGTCACTGGCTTTCTATCTTTTCTTTTGCTTGAAATTATATACTGCCGGTTTTCCACATTTTCTGGATTTTTTGTCTATTTGAAGATTATTTTGTTATAAAACATTTTTATTTTATCATGATGTCGACTTTAATATTCTTCCTCTAAGGAAAGATGTGATATGGCAGAAGTAATATTTTTTTTTAGAAAATAAAGTTTATTGGAAAACTTTTTTTTTTAAAGGAGGGGAGGGGGCAGAAACATTTTATTGATTGAATTACGTCATCTGTAGTGGCCAACATCTCCAAAATTAATAAATTATTTTTATTTATTTACTTAAGTCTATTCAATATAATATTTTTATTATCGTAAATTTGCCTTCACATAGTAAACTTCATTTTAATTATTTTATTTAATTGCACGATTTGATGCAATGTTAGAGCACCAGACTTGGAGCTCAAGATCCATGGATTGCTGCCCAACTCTGCCACTTCCGGTGCTCAAATTTCTTAAGAACGTCTGAGCAATAAGTTTTTGGTTAATTTTTTTTTACTAGCAATATTATATAAAGTCATTTTAATTTTTTTATATATTATCAAAATTTAGTTAAAAATCAAATTTATTTACTAAATTTTAAAATTACAATAAAATTATCAAAATTTACAAATGAAACAGGTTTTCTATATATGTGTCATAGGAAGAATTTGAAGATGAGAGAAATAATTGTCTAAGTACAAAAAAAAAGTATATATTTTAGTACAAAATAACTTATAATTTTATTTATTTCCTTCAAAAATGATTATTTATTAGATCTTATTTTAATATTAAGCTTAGAAATTTAAGTGTTTTATATCTATATATGGAATGGTTTCTTCTGGTTTTTGAGAAGGAGAGGAAGAGTGTAGAATATTTATATTATTTTAAGTCCAAAAATCATTTTAAGTTATGGTTTTCTCTGGATTGACAGAATGCCCTAATGGTTGTTGTTTTATAAACGCTACTTTTAAATTTCATGTTTAAACTAAAGACAATGCCCAATATGTATATGTGTGATTGTATATATAAATATATAGGCATGGATATGCCATCACTAACATTTCTCAAATATGTACATTCTAAAATATGCTTATTTTCTGTTTATCTATGCATCTATTAAACGAACAGCTTTACACTGGTTAAACACTATTTTCATCATAGTTGATTATTATTATTATTATTATTATTATTATTATTATTATCATCATTATCATCATCATCATCATCATTATCACTATTTAATATATAATTTAAAGAACTTGCATTTATCCAAGTAATTTTTTTTAAAAAGTGACTTATTATATTTATTAAATAATATATAATATTATAAGCTGATTACTTAAGATCTACATTATACACATATTTAAGCAAACAAATAAAAATTTAGATTAATCTTGTCATCTTATATAATATATTTAAATATAAAATTATGTCTTCAACATGTTTTTATATAACAGTATTTAATTGTAGTGGGACCAAATTAATTAATAAAATACAAATCAGTTTACTGTTTATAAGCAATGTTATACACATCTCTAAAAGTTGTAGTTTCCTTTAGAATATAAATCTAAAATAAGCTCTGTATATTGTATATACAATGGTATATGTACATACATATACATAGAAATGGATATTATAATTTAAAGGTACCCAACTAGTCATTTAATTATTTATCTGGGTTGGATGATAACGTAGTTGTGAGTGTAGGAAATTCAGCATCTTTAAATTAAATTATAATAATGTTATCTTTATAAATACTGAGTAAGTGTAAAAAGACATGTGATGGGCTGTGACCTGGACCAATTAAAGAATGTTGCTTCAATGTGAAATGCATCCTGTGTCTCATTTGTATTTATTAGATAGCTTTATTCATATGATTAAACTATATGTGATAAAGTGGAAAGTTATAAGTATATATAATATATTAAAATATGTTACAATTTATCTATAAATATAAAAAGCTGTATTTATAAGTATGTGGATGTTTACACACATATATGTGGGCAAATATATTGTTATTAATATAACATTAAAAGCATAAAGCTAAACTAGTCAATAAAATAATCAAAATTACCCCACATTCATAACTCAACCAGACTAGCAAAAAAAAACTTCAAAACACAACAATGTGTTTCACTGTTTGTAATTAAACCATTGTTCTGTTCTAGAGTTTATTTTTTGGGGGCTAGTCTGATTGAGTTGTGAATGTGGGATAGTTTTGATTGTTATTAATATATGTACATTCTGTGCATGTGTAAATATTTTTTTAAAATTTAATTTTTTATGCGTGTAAAGATTAATATTTTTAGAGAATGTGTTTATGTTAGTAAGCATACTTATATATAATGTACATAAGCATATACACATATATGTGTAAATTATAAAAAATCATATATAACAACTGTATAAATATATATTAATAATTATACATAAAAAGCTTTTTCGGCATATGGTATTATGACCTTACCAAATGTTGAATGTCTGTTTTAATGTTAACCTATTATTGCACATAAAGTGCTACCTAGTGTTTTATAACAGAAGTAAAACTAACAACAATAACAAAATAAAACATGAATAAAACAAAATCAAATTATGATACAGAGAGTCAATAAAAGTTTAAACAATTAACTACCATAATTTTATTTTATTCATGTTTTATATCGTTATTGTTGTTATTTTTACTTTTATTATAAAACACTAGATAGCATTCTGTATACAATAATAGGTTAATGTTAAAGTAGATGTTCATCATTTGATAAGGGCACAAAATCATGTGCTGAAAAAGGTTTTTGTATATAATTATTAATACATATATATTTATATAACTGTTATATATTATATTTTTATTATTTTTTACAATTTTTAGAAAGGAAAAACAGCATAATGAACTTGATTTTGGTCCATTTTTGATGATACATATATATACATATGCACACAAATCTATAAGCAGACACACTTATTTCATAAAAACATTCAAATTTAACCTTTACTCGCTATGTCAAGGGAAATGAAACGATATGTATTTGTGCAATTCTAAATGTATGAATACTTAGCAAAGTAAAATAACAGCAATGATTTACCTGATAAAGGCTAATGAAGTAAATCATAATTAAAAAATACATATTCGTAAATAATATTTGTAACTAATATTTAAATTTCGGTAAAAAAAAAAAAAAGTAGTAAAATCAAGGCAGCCATCAATTGGAATACTATGAAACAACAAAAACATATGGAGTGAATCTTAATACTTTGCTCTGCTCTGTTCCTTTAAGGCCTTAAAGAGTATCCTTTCATTTAATAGTAACCCCCTTTTTTTTTACTTACAAATACATACAATTATATCCATATTCAAATTTTTCTATCAACTCTTTTCACAATATTCCAGTAAATTTCAGATGTTAATAAAGTTGTATGCACAATTGCAATAATATTTAGTTGTAAAAATAACTCAAAATGTAAAATATTTATTGTCCATAATAGAATTATTGACCTAATAAATTTCATCTACATATATATGTATTGTCACAAGAGTTCACTTTGATATACTGTGAAGCTGTCCTACTGTAAGTTTGAGTGATCATTGAACATCTATTGATTCTTCAAGTTTACAGTAGATGGTTCTGAAATTAAACTGAAGTGAACATTTATACATATAACTAAAGAATTGATGGGTGATAAACTATGAACAGTACAATCTCATGGTTTGTGAATATAAACACAATTTTAATATTTGTTACAAATTTCATAACTTAATATATAGCCTTGTGTGGTTTAGTATAGTTGCAGAGTGGCAAATTCTGAAGCCAGACTACACGGATCATAATTCAATTCTATTACATTTGGCACTCAAACCTCATGAGAACTCCTAAACAATAAACCATTTGATTACTTTTCTACCACCTAATGTAATCTTCAAAATATATTTTTTAAAAAAGAAATGTACACAATTTGTACAACAACAACAAAGAAGAAATGTATTCTTTATTTTTTTATATTATGATGTGATAAATTCTGTGATTTAATTGGTTGTCAAAATAAAACTTGAAAGGTGTATTGCTCTGAAGTTCATAAGAAGTTTGAGAACTTGAGCTCCCAAATCAATCACTCTACTTCCACACTAAACTACCCAGGACAGTAAAAACAATAATTCAAAAAGATAAATAGTCTGATTCAGAGAGCATCATTGCTTATTGGCCCATACTAGCCAATGGTAGGATTTTATACACATGGGCCATACTTATGTTTTACCCTTTGGCCGTGTTTATACATCGGTTACCCACATGTTTACAGATTGGTTAGCGGCAATAAGTGCTCAATCTGATTCAATAAGAAAGGAATCTGGACTAGTCATTTCTGAAGGCAAGGTCAGATAAGGACAGATCATATATCTTTAACAGTTGAATGTATTTGGAATATTTAAATAAAATTGAATTTTTTTAAAGACATTCAATACATATATTAGATGATGGAAATAGTCCAATATGAAAATACAACTAGAACACCATCATCTTCAGGAAAACAACAAGATTTTGTTGTTTTAAAATATTTTATTCTTATTACAATTGTTTAAAGCAGTCTTAACAGTACCTGAAACTAATTTTTGCCCATATTTGGTCATTTCTTGTTATGTAAAAAGTAAGTCTCAACAGAAAATCTTATGAATTATATCATTTAAAATAGGGATTTAAAAAAAGACAGAAATGTCAAAATTCCTTAATTTTCTTATATACAGTTATTCACTTATAACCATTACATTTGGTTTCAAGATTTCTTGCATATATCTAAAATCATGGATACTAACAAGCTCTATATAATATATACTTTTAACATATATATGCACATACACAAAGAATTAAATTTTTAAACTCTACAATTTTATGATATCAGCTAAAAATAATTAGAAAAATATAAAATAATGTATTTATAAAAAATTCAATACTGTTAATAAATTAAGAAATTAGAGAGGAGGGTACCGTCTTGATTGAGTGCATGCTGGGTAAAAAAACGATTTCCACAGATGGGGCAAATGCATGAAATTTATGAATTTATAACTTTTTTTTTAAAAAAAAGTTATTTTAAAACTGTTATGGTGAGTCCACTTGTATGGGGAGTGTGTGTGTGTATTGGGAGAGTGCGTACAATATTACACTAGCAGTTTTATTTTTAAAATAATAATTCTTTTCAATTTTTAATTATCGTTTTGCAGCCATTAATTATTTTTCTTTTTTAATTGTCCTGAGTGGTTCAAAACAATGATAGAATGGCAGCTCATGGTCCATAGATCATGCTGCAGCCTTCCAATGATTTCAAACCTCTTATGATCTTCAAAGTAGTCTTTTTTGTTCTTTTTTCTTCCTACAGGGTAAAAGTTTGTCCGCAACAGAGAAATCCATATTGTTTTTTTAAGTATTTTAAATTCCTCAGAAAGCTAATAAAATAGGCCTTTATGTAACCTTTAATACAGTTTAAAATATAAAAAAAGTCTAGATCAGAAACTTATAATAATTTTATGATATCGATAATAAACATTGTAGTATATATTCATTATAATATATATGTGTACATAGTTATTCCGCAAAAGAGTAACTGAGAAAAATAATGTTTTCCTGTTATGAGTTGCATAATACAGTCACATTGATTGTATGATAAATAAGCAATAATTTTTTTTGTTTAGCATAATGGCAAGAAAGCGAAACTAAAAAAAAAAATTATAAAAATGTAGTCAGTTCCCAAATGAGGAAATTTTAAACAAAAACTTCCATTTTAGAGAGATCAACATTTAAAAGTTGTATTCAGGTCGTCAATTTGATGCTCAAATGCCAACATGATTTATGAATAATGACTACATCATAAATAAAATGACTATAGTTACTATCTATGTACAATTCAAAATCTCATTATCTTAGACATAGAATTAAAAGCAATTTTTATCAAGAATATCCATCTGCTCAGTTGCTGCTTATGCCAAAATCTTTACATGTCTTATCCTTCCTTAAATGGCAGCATTATGAAATGATATGAAAATTCATATAGGATGAACTTCCCTTATTATCCATGCATACATCATCCACATTTCCCATAATTCACTGTTTGGAAAAAATATTAAATAGAAAGTCAAACATTTAGAAATTCATAAATTTCACATATGCCCGACTAGCAGCATTATGGATCATGTCTCAGTCAGCCATTTTGTTATGTTATGTGTTTATGCATTTACATGGTTGCTATTATAATGAAAGCATTATTTATATATGTAAATGTACTCTTTTTCAATTTATTAATAAATTGACTTTTTCATAACATCTTTATTCTATTTCTGTGTGTGTCTTAATGTATATAATTTTTAAATTAAATTGCATCATGGTCATTATATGAGTACAAAATATACATTATGTAGGTTTTATCATAATGCATAATTTTGAATATTCATGTGAAAGTTTTGAATCAAGTAATCATGAATACCAGGATGCTACTGTTTAAAGTTAAAACTAAAATTGTCTTATAATTTACAATTCTTTCTCTTTGTTTTTGTTTCTATGATTTTTTACATTTTTGAGTTAAATTTTAAACAGTTACATTTTGGCATTAAATATATACTTTAGTACATAAGTAATTTATAATGACAAAATACGTATTTTATATTGACTATGTTGATAGACATAGAAACCTAATTATGTATTTAAATGCATAAATACTGATATATGTATATATATGATTGTCTAAAATCATTTGACAGGAATCTGGATATTGTAGTTAAATGTCTAGACAATAGAAACATCAATTAGATTTACTGTCTGTCCTAAGTGCAATGATTTGTTGAATTTGTTTTCTTGTTATTGCTTTTTAATTCTTTTTTATATGATCACATTAAATAATTGTAAACAATCATTTAATCCTTAAAAATGTTTGAATTAACAACAATACTTATTTAAAGTTTTGGTACTTTGGTATTATTCTTGCTATGACATATTACTCTGATGATGTTTTCAGCCGATATTATTTATTCAGTTTCCACTTATGACATCATGACAACCAATAATTCTGACATGACTAATCCATATCAAATAAACTGACCCTTTTTTCCATTTTAGAAGATATTAAATGGTTCATTCCACCATTGTGATATCTTGAATCATTTGTAAATTTAAAATACATTTATTTTTTGTGCTAGAACTTTTTTTTTTTTTAATATTTAAAATATAACGTTAAACTTGCAACAAATGTATCTCATTATTTATTTATTTTTTTATTTCCAAATACAGCGGTAAAAGTTATTATATTTGTGTTCATTTTTTTTGCTAAACTTTATATGCATTTACAATTAAAAGTTGTTATATTTGTAAGTTGTTTTTTAAAAAGATCATTAAAATATAAAGTTAAACTTACAATTCACCATTTTTAGATAAAAGTCCAACTATATCTTGCAGTTCGCCATTTTGTGTGTGCGTGTGTGTTTTTAAGGTTAATTAAAAAAATAACGGAAATCTAAAACTTTGTTACGCCATTTAAAAACTGTTTCAAGGTTCTTTTTCGTATTTCTCCCTTTTTCCATAATAAATATATCTTTCCATCATTGGAAAGTACATGTTTGTTTTTTTTAGATTTGAAGTTTGCTAATTACATGTGGAATATAGCACAAAGCATCTTAGTATGCCAGGAGGAGTAAGGATGGCTTTGGGTCATACTAACAAATACCTGTTTTATTTAGTATCGTAATATCATTTTCCCCCTTTTTCCATAATAAATATATGTCTCTATTATTTTTTTTCAGATTTGGACTTCAATATTGCATGTGCTATGATATATTACTTCCCATGATATATTCTAAGTTTGTGATATATTTAAAATAATGCATCTAAGGAATCTGCAGACAAATTTTACTGATTAAGTTTATCTACACATTCCTTGGAGGCATTATTTTAAACACATTGCAAATTTAGAGTAATACGTCATCGGAGTAATATAGTAGGAATAATACCAAAATACTGAAGTTTTTAAGCTCAAACCATCTAATAATATATACTGATATCAGAATTATAGAATGATATAAATAAAATGCAGATTACTTTATTCTGTTCATCTTAGGAGAAGCATATTTGAAAGAAAATAAATTTAAAGGAAGTTACAAAGTTAATAGAGTTGAAAACATTATAAAAATAAAAAAAAATAGAGAAAAAATGTTTATAATCATGTTTAGTGTTTTTTTTTTAAAATCCTAGGTAAATTTGTATTTATTAAAAATGTTGTTTTTCAATATTCATAAATAGGTTTGCTTTTTAATTTTCTCCACCTTTTTTTTTTTTTTTTTTGATAATTATAATTTATAGTTTTGATAGGTTTTAGGCAAATTTTTTTTTTACATAACTCTCAGTAAATAATTTAAAAAAAGAAATGATAATTTTAAAATTTATGTGATTTTTTTAAAATAAAAACTAAATAAATAATTTATGAATATAATCATGAATTAACAACAAAGACTCAAAATATTTTTACCTACCCATTTAAACAAAGCTGTACCTTGGCTCTTTTTTGGCATATATTAGAATCAAACGCGGACTCTTTAAAAATGTTACTTTGTGAGGAAATTAATTGTTTATATATTTCTAATTAATAAAGTGGCATTTGAATCCTTAGAGTTTAGCATGAAATATATATAAATTTATAGACCCTGGAGGTAACTATACATCTTGCGAACATTTGTTTTAGTAATGTTTGTAAGAAATTTTTTTACAATTTTTATTTAAGTTTTAAAAATAATTGTTTCTAACATTCTATGTAAAAAATATCATTGTCATTCATAAACTGTTTCAAAATTATCATATCAAATTGTTTATATGTTGCAATATAACCTATTGTTTATAGAACAACTCCATTAGTCATTCAACCCTTTTCAGTAGAAAACTCATGTCTTTAATTACTCCTTTCATTATGATACTCCTAAATAAATCAGAACTGTGCAAAATTCCTGTTCAAGAGAATGGGGAGGGAAGGGGGTTATTTTGTTTTTGCTATTTATTGATAGTTTTTTTATTGTATCAGAGTTTTAAATTGTATACCATATTTAATACTAATTAATTGATTAGTGTTAAATTGATCAAATAATAAATCTCATAACATGCATATTAATGACTATTTTATAAAGTATATATTTTAAATATACTGACTGTCAACTACAAGATGATTCATTGAGAGCAGTTATTTTCAGGATGTCTCCTATGAATTTTATCTGACTAGTTTTCAATGCTAACATTTTATTTTTTTTTTGGAAAATATATGTAAATATGGATAGTATATGTAAAATAATATTGACAATATAATTATGTGGTCATCAGAAAACTTTTATTATGGATCTTAATGGTGAATATACATTTTGAAATACAATAAAATGCTTAATTTAGTTTAGTAGCTAAGAAGAGACAGCCAACTGTGAGTTATCTTATAGTTGACATTCATAATGTTAGCAAAAATGTAAAGAATTTGCACAGTAGTGATTTAAATAAATGACTTCATTGTACTTCTTCTGTCTGGCAGTTGCAAATGTCAATATGTGAACATTATGGTTTTAATTGTTTCGCATTGTATATGAATTTTTGAATGCACAGAATGAGGTAATTGCTTTGATTAATAGTTAAAGAATATTGGACTTTACAGCTTGATGGTTATTTCATTTCCATTAAATCTCACAGTTGTTAATAAAATCATATATATTTACAAACTCAGTGAAAAAAATAAATCATTCATTATGAAAATATATTTGTGGAGCAGTTCTCTTCACCTGATTCCAGAGCCATCTTGTGTTCGCTTGCATAGTCAAAGTGCCCTAGATGAGAAGCTATTATATCCACATCCCAGACCAGTTTTTGACTTATAATCTTTAATGGCTTTTAATTCAAAACTGGAATAAATGACTTAGCAATCACTTTCAATTTCTTTATGCTATCAAGCTAACAGTTTAAAAAAAATCCTAAGTTTTGAACCCAAGCTAACTTTTTTGTATAGTTATATAGATTTGATGCTAGGTCAGAAACTTTAATAAACAAGATTAATTCTCCATTTTCTCTTTTAACATCTATTGTGAGTTTAAATAATCAGCGGATACCAGATGATAGTAAGTTTCCATTCCCATCCCCAGAGAGGTTTGCATTTATCAACAAGCATTTGAGATTCAAAATCAATGCTATGCAATTTCCATTATGTAATCACTGATTATTCAAGCTTACACTAGATGGTGCTAGAGTACAAAAAGATGTGCTCTAGTTTATAATAGTGTATGTAGTAGACAGACAGAATCACGTGACACTGTGTTAGTGTCAAAAACTATTGATTACCTAAGTTTACAATAGTTAGCTCTAGCAGAAGAGAACTGTTAAAAGCATAAATTAGTAAGAAGAGAAAGTCATGTGATGTTTGTTGATATTAAAAAAAATTCTATTGTCTCAGCATATTTATCTTTAAAAAATATAGTTACAATTGCCTCTATATATAAATGTTTTCTTATAATTTGATCCAGGAGGTGTCAAACTTTCTGTACTCATATCTTTGACACCATCCACTTTAACTATAGTTATTAATGATTATTACTAAATCATGTATTCGGCTACAGATTATATTTCTTTTATTATATGAAGTATAATTATTTGATCATTAATGAGTGTTTTGTTATTTCCAAGGTGCTTAAATTCTTCCAAGGAATAAATTTTTAGAACAAAGAATTCTTTTAAGATAGAATTTAATAATTATTTTAATAATGATAAAACTAATATATTAACAATTTATTATTGTATGCTAAAAATTAACCAAATCTAGAAAATATATATATGAAACTGAAAATATTTTTTTGCATTTATATGTAAAGTTGTTAATAATTAGAAAATGTAGTGAAATTCGGATATGAAAAAAAACTGAATGGATAAGATTAGAAATTCAGGGGTATAGATAGATCACTATTGGATAGCAATTTATTAAGCACTACCATCTATTGATTTCTCAACTTACATAGATGATGTAATTGGGGTGAGAAAAAAGAATTTAGAAAAAGAAAATAATGAAAGAATATTAATTGAAAATATTAAGAAAATTGAAAAAAAAATCTGATTTTAACAATGAAGGGGGGGGGGGGCAAGATTTTTTTTAATAATTCAAGTAAAGGTATCCTGGCTTCTAATAAATGATATGATTATTTATATATGGACTTATTAATTATGTGTATATATAATAAATAACTAATCAAATTGAATTTATAATGGGAAAAATTGATCTAGGAAAATATACATTGGAAAATAGAATATATTTTTGATAATTTTTATTTGAAGAGTGCATTGTAAATATCTTCAATTTGATTGATTACTCAAGTTCTCAATAGGTGGCTCCAAAGATTGCACATGCAATTACAAATTCTATTCTCATCCATTTCTGTATGTCCTAAAATGAAACTACTATGATTGAACTCAATGATGATAAACAATTTGATTGCTGTTTTACTCTGCAAGATTTGTTCCGTAATATTTAACAATATATAAATATATAGTAAATATAAGTGGCAACAACTAATATATTGATTTTATATACTGTATTTAAACAAAGCAATAGAATATTACAACAATCCACCTTCAAGGCAACAACACTGTAACTACAAAATAAATAAATTCATTTACTTTCTAGATATAATGTTGCTTTGACAATGAATTGCTATAATATTTTATTGATTTGTTAAAGCATAATGGCTGTGGTGATATTATATATATATAAAAATGAACAAATAGAAAGTAGACGTGTAAATATATTAATTTATAATAATCACACATATTAATTGAAATGGAAGATACTCATTATCTGAATCTCATGTTTTTCCTCTCCATAACTGAAAAAATCATTCTGGAATCAAAATTAATCCTAAATCACTATGTAGGTATAATGACACAAAGACAGTATGATTTATCAAGAGTGTAAAAATCAATCCTCCCTATATATACATTCTATAAATATCACTAATAGTTTTAATCACTTGTTATGTTTAAGTATGTATTATTAATGTTATATCTAATAATTTATATATTGTAAATGGCCTACCAGAAAACATTTTCTTGACTTGCTATCGATAATAAATCTGTAATGTGTTTATAGAGGCGACCGAATTGTTTGTTGCTGTTTGTTTTTGATTAAAATTGCATGGTCTTTGTATGTTTATCTGTGTAGTAATTTCGATCTGATGTTTGACAATGGAAACACCTGAATGCGTTTCTAATTACAAAACAATATATATATAGTATCAAGTTGATACTCAATATTTGATATTTTTGACTTTTAATAGAAAATAATTTCAAGATTTAAAATCAAGCAGATCAAAGTTATAGTATATATATATATATCAAAGTATCAACACAGAAGTCCAGAGGTTTCAAGTTTCGAATTCACCTGTCAAGCAAAGTGATTCACTAATAACACTTAGTGAAGATGGTGGTTTGAAACTTTTATACATGATGGTTAGATGCAATTTAATGAATTTTAAGATAAATGAAGTCCTTATAAATATGAAAAATTTGTTAGTCTGTACCATTTCATTAATTATCAAAAATGTATTGATTATTTATTTATCTATAGCATTCCATTAATTATTAAAAATATATTTCATTGCAGTGTTCTTAATTATTGATTCACAAAGTATTATAAGGTTGTAGGCATCATTCCTATCTCATATGGAAATGTGTGCTGATAGCTTTGATTTCTGATTGCTTACTTTTCCTACAGTGTAATTAATTATTACATATATAATTCTTGTTTTGATGGATTCCTTGATCATGTTAGTAAAATTACATATACTGCTATTTTATTAACACATTCCCATGTGTACATACATACACACACAGGGATAAATACCAAATCCCTCAATAAACAAGTCTGACTACATTATTAAAATAATTCACAAGTTAGATTCCTAAAGAATCATTTAAAAGTACACGAAAATAATGCTTACCTTTGGCATTGATGTATTAAAAAGTTGGCATTATTTTCAAGTTTATTTAAATGATTTTTTAGGAATTTGGGTTGTAAATTGTCTTACAAATGTATTTAGATTGTTTCAAGAATTGGTTTACATTTTTAGCGTTATATATTTGATAAGCTGTAAAATTATTTAAATGCTTGTTAAAATCATTAGAATCTCATCCAAATATATAGGAATAAGTATAATAAATATTATGCAAGTAGATATGCTTTTCCTCAGTATAAATACTAAATAAATGCTTGAAGATTACTAGCAGCTACAATATTGTGAAAAAAAAAACACAACACTTAGATAATTTTATATATAATATACTGGCCTGTTAAAGAATATATGTAAGATTTACACTATAGATAGTGATATGAAGTTCGTGATAATAAATAGCCTCCATTTAAATGTATAAACAAATCTATAATACTATACCACTGCCATTTAATGCAGCCATAGAATCAAAGATTCTTTCCTGGGTCGATTATCCAGCTCAATAAAGTAAAAAAAAAATCTTAGTTTGGAAATCTGCCCACTTGGGTGCTCAAATGTCACATGACTTTCCAAATAACTAACTAATATGACTATTATATAACTAAAAGGAAAAATATACTATTGAAATAAGCTCTATAAAAAACGCATTACAATAACACAAAATGTTTTTAATTCTAAAGAAAATAAGCCGGAATTAAAATCTAAATGTAAATTTGGAATGTAAATCATAAAATATATTTTAAATAAATATACATATTTGTTAGATGATGTGCTTATTTTATTTAAGCTAAATTATTCAACTGTGAGATTCAATGGTTTGTCTATTTTTTATGGACTGGGTAATGAAAGTAGTAATGCTATATTCATTATGTTTTATTTTTATCTTTCATCCTAGTATTTAGAAGTTGTACACAGTATTTCTTATGTGAAATAAATAAAACATATTAAAAACAAATTCTAGTCTTTAATTTTGATATTTTGCCTTGCAACACAGCTTGTATTATTATTATTATTATTTTGCTATTCTTTGAAATATATGAATACTCACAATTACTTAATTTTTTTTCCTCATGCGTCAAAACATCGGCTTGTAAGGCAGCTGTGCTGACCACTCAACCACCAATGCTTGACACAATTACTTCATTTAATCTTATATTTTTTTTTATAAATAATTAGAAATACTTGAATTTTTAAATGAAACTATTCATAAATTAATATAATTATTTAGATAATACGTAAATGTTTTAAAAGTTTAGAAATAACTTTAAAAAAATTATCAATTTTAGTAGCCATCTTAGATTTTTATGCGGTATCATTAAAATATATCTCTGATTTATGTATGTGTGAAACAAAAGTTTGTGTAAGGATTGGTATTGCAAATAGATAGATTTGCATATAAATATCTATTATTCAAAAAACTATTATTAGCCAAGCAAAATTCCAAAGTCTATTTTCAATGTTTACTATAAATAATTCATTTTGTAAACAAATTTATGGACATAATTAAAGAGAGGGAGGACATTCAGTAAATAGCTATAAGTTAATATGGCTACTTACATTAAGCTTCCTGCTTTAGCTTTATAGAGTTCAAGTTAAAACAATGAGATGGATAAAATATCTATTCGTGAAATTTAAAAACATTTTCAAACTTAAAAATGACTTAGAATCAGGAATTCTTAATTAATAATGTTTTATCAATATTGAAAATGAAAAATCTTAGTTTCTTCCCCAAAAAACTTTGATTATTTTATCAAAACTTTAAATAAAACTTTTAAATAGTTAGTTAATTCAATAAAAAATAATATTGAATTTATTAATTAAAGAAATGAATATATGAATAAAAATAAACTTGTACAATATATATTGAATTAAATATTTCCATGGATTGTTATTACAATAAATAATAGAAATGAATAGATTATATCCATGTAAACAGAGATAACTTGTAGCTTTTGATGTTGCCAAAAAAAGTCAATAACTACAAATTGACAATCCCTGAGATTAGCCAAGTTTTTTTTATTAACCTATAATAGCTATTTTGTTGGAATTTATATACATACATAAATATTAAAAACTCAGACTATACATAATTCAACAGGAAGTAGCTGATATGATCTTTCTTCAGCATTTGTTTTTATATATGCTTAGTTTATTCATGTAATTTTAAATGGAGTAAATTTGATTTATTGCTTATATTTGTAGAATAAATGGTAAGAATCACCATGTAAATATTCAGAAGATCAAATCAGAGTTTTAGTTAAACAATCTCTAAATATGAAATAAAAACTCACTTTTAATATCTATAAATAATAAATAATTCAGATTATATGTAATTGAACAAGAAGTAACTGAAACTTCTGATTAATTGTATATGTAAATAAACTCTTCAAAAGCTCTATTTTGTCCCTCTGGATATTTAAAGGATGATTCTTTATTCTGTAAATATATACAATCAATAGACTGAATTCACTCCCTCATTTAAAATTATATCAAGAAACTAAGCAAGTATAAGAACAAACTTATTTACATATATAACTCATCAGAAGTTTCAGTTTTTTCTGTACAATTAACATATAATCCTGAGTTATTTATTACTTACAAATATTAAAATTGAGTTTTCATTTCTTATTTAGAGATTGTTTCAACTAAAGCTCTGTTTTGATTCTCTGAATATTTAAATGGTGATTTTTATCATTTATTCTATAAATATATACAATTAATAGATCAAATTCACTATCTCATTTTAAATTACGGGAATAAATTAAGCATATATAAGAATAAATGCCAAGAAGACCAATGGTTTTAAAGAGTTTATTGATATAACACATCCGATGCAAAACTATCTGTATATGAAAAATCGTACATGTAAAAAAAAAAAATATTGTGTATTTATATTAAATCTTAGATAAGTAAAGAATATATTATAGATTAACATATTAAATAATAAACAATTAATGAAAAATATAGAGTATTAAAAAACTAGGTAATTCAATGATGTAATAGTGCCTATGTTCATACAGGTCTTAAATTTATAAATAAATAAATAAAAAATTTGTTTTCTCTCTCTTGTAGAGAAAAACTGTTCTATAATATGACCACTCTTAAATCAATTGAGTGAGTTAGTAAATTAAAATGTTTAGATACTAGTCTATCTTTGTTCTTATGCAAATTTTCAAATCTATGGTTAATTATTGTAATATGTAAAATTCACTTACATAATAGTTTAAGTATTTGTTGATAATTGATAATATACCATTTAAAACTATTAATGATATTACTTTAGACCATTTTTATAACAATAATATGTTTGTATATCTTTTTTCTTTACATGAAAAACTTTTTTCTTATATACAATTAGAAATAAAGCTTGTTTTGACAAGTCTATCCTTAAATGTTTCGAATCTTTGATACACAACTTTAGGTGAGTTGGGAAAATAGATTTTAAATAATCTGAAGAATTTAATATGCTAAATTATTTCTACAGTATGTGGTTAATATTAGATAAATCATTAGTTAGCTTCCATCTAAAATTGTGATAATTTATCTAATTAATGATCCTATTCTTACATCTTATCTTTACTCAGTCTCATGTGGTCATTGTGTATTAATTATTCCAGCTCCATACACAATTAGGATTATAAATCAATATTTTCTAAAAAGCATCATTTTGATGACTGAATCACATTGTTGTCAAATCTAAATCTTATTGGGCATGACCAGGTGTTTTAGAAAATATGCTACTTCAATTTAACCTTTAAAAAGATAAGAAAGGCTTATTTACTGGATTATTTTATAAACATGATGAAAAGTTTTTACAGATATTGTGAAGATAGAACAGCCTTATTTCATTGCAGGCCCAAGGCTTCTCCAACAGTTTCTCATTGAGGAACATTGAAGAAAAAGACAGAACCCACTAGTCTTGACAATTGCTGGCTATGATGGTTTGAGCATTCATCTGTCTTTATTTTACTTTCTAAAATTAGCTGGAGACTCATTTGCCAACTAACATTAGATTGGTATGAGCTGACTACATAAACAAATCTTCAAGTTTGCTGAGATAAGTTTACTCAGATTCAATCCCAGATTGATATCATGGCAGATAGAGGATTTAATGCTACACCAAGTGGCCCTTCTTTAAAGCTGTGTACGTATATTAAATTCTGTAACACTCATTTATTCATAAAGAAATGAACAGCATTTTTTCCCAAAAAAAGTATTTATCATTTGCATATGCAAAAAATTTACATTGTTGATTTAAATATAAGCTTTTAATATTTGTGTATAAAATATTTAATAATACATAGGGACTTAAATGTAAGCATAATGGTAAAGGGATTTTCATACAACTCACATAGTTCTTCTTTCAGAATATGATACAGATAATGTATATGGATGACATACTCATCGCATCTAAAAATATGAAAGAACATATCAAACACTTGAAAATGTTCTTAATGAAGTGTTACCAAAAAAAACCTTACCATCAATTTACAGAAAAGTTGCCTGGTCCAGGAGGAGGTTGCAGTTTTAGGCTTGTATTATAAATGATCTAGAAAGAGATAATATGTAAGAAGGAAGTTATACTGGAGAGATGTGGAGAAAAGAGGCTAGATATTGGAGAAACTGGGTTAAACTTGGAGAGATCATCTTGCAGAGGATTGGTAATGGTTGAAAATAATGATATTAGATGATATAATAAGTTCTGTGAAGAATAAAATGTTTAGAGTAGTTATTAGTTATTTTTCTTTTCTGCAGTGGCTTCATTCTGATTTTATTCATTTTAAATAGTGTTTATTTATAAATTGAATTAGTACATATCATTGTGTATGCATGAAAATTAATTTTGCAGTATATCATAACATATATATGTACACATTATACTGAAAATCTTTATTACTATCTTAATAATGTAATAAGTTTAAGAAAATTTTATTATATTGTTTATAATTATGAAAAGTGTTGCTTATTTATTAGTTACAAAATGTGCTTAACCTTCTTTTCACACTTTTTATATTATTACAATAAATTAGATTATAAATAATTTTTTAGCTAATTAAAAATCTAATAATAAATGTAAATGAAACTTCTTTCTTTTAAATTAATTTGAATAAGCAAATTGTTAAATTGATTACTATTAATTATAGTCAAGAGATTTCCAAGTAGTTCTTTAATTTAATCATAAGTTAGTTTTTAATTAAGTTGGTGCCTCTTTATTGACCTGAATAATATGATTAATCTATATATTATTAATTAACAGACTCCTGTTAACGAATCTATGGGTGTGGCTCCAACTATCTTGCCTCAGTATGATGACCAAGGTATTCAAGTAACAAATTCTTGCACTTGGCTTGCTGTTTCCTTGCTAACCCAGTTTTAATAATGAATGCCTTAATAACCAAAATATAATAAAATATTGAGACACATTAACATAAATTAATTATAATTTAAGCTGATACAATAAATTTGTACAGTTTTAAAAATGTATTATATATTAGCAAAAACAATCTATGTTTAGCGATTTGAGATTTGTGGTAACTTATGTTATCTATAGAGTAAGGATCAAAAAGGTAAGCACATGTGTATTATATAATACTAATTAGTATTTTTGTTTATAAATATTTTCAGAAGATGGTCAAATATAAGCGACTTAATAGAATTTGTATATGTATTACTATTATAATAGTTTTGCCTCCTTTTCTCCCAAATTTACGTAGTTTTAGGTATAAAAAAATGTCATTGATTAATTATTATCTCTAATAAACAATTGATTCGTTTATTTTGAATTGTTTGATATTACTATTCTGTGATTGTTTTTTGAAAAGTCTAAATGCTTCCCTGTATAATTTAATATTTATTAAATGTTCTAGATGTTTTATTATTTACTTTGAAACAGGAAAGTTAGTTTTTAAAAGCACATTATACCTATATTTTATTGCTTTTATGCTTTCTGCAAACATTGTTTTCTTTTTTACTTTATATATAGTGTACATACAACAACACGACTATTAAAATATTAATTATATTCTCCACCCAAACACCAACATACTTTATATTTTTTTTCTACTCCTTTATCTTCCATGCAACTCTTTTCTTTTACACTTTCTTCAATGCAAACATGGTTTTACAAATAATTGTATTTCTTATAATTTTGACAGTTGGTAATACAGAGATAACTCTGATGAAGATTGCTATGCAGTCAAAACCAGAAGAAAATAAATAAAATTATTTGTAAAATCAATATGTTTGCATGCAGAAAGTGTAAAAAGAAAGGAATTAATTAAATTCCACAAAACAGTGTATGGTTTTACATATTTCCATTTTTTAAATATCATGTTTGTTTACTTTATAAAAAAAAACTATAATAAGATCATATGTTTTCAATTTATCAAAATGTTTATATTTATAATATGGGTTACTTATTAGGAATTGTTGGTATGTATGAAATAATTATTCACAGTCTTATATATACTATAATGAAAAGACAGAATTCCTTGTTATTGCAGTGTTATATATATTCACGCTTTCTGACAATTAATGAAACAGAATGTCCCATATCTGACTTCATTGGTTCATACATGCACATTATCTTAGAATAAAATTTTGTAAATCAAGATTATATTTCTAGTCTCTTCTATGTATCAAAATTAAATTTTTTAAAATAATGATATTAAATTAAATAAATTTACTTAATTCAAACGTTAATTAGGGTTAAACTTTAAAAATTTGCACATTACAAAATAAAATAAAACATATAATACTGTTATTTATATATTATTAATTTTATCAATAATGTAAGGGCATAAGCGTAGTGTGAACAATTTAAAATACTTATTAATTAAATCCTGGATGCACATCATTCTTTTCAGAAGACAAAGTTTGGATAGTAGTATATTAGAGCTTTAAAAATTCTACAGAAATAACATCTTATAGGGTATTAAATGATCTAACGTATTATTGAATGTTTGCCTTTTAAAAAAACATTGAGTATCAAAAATACATTTAAACAATAAGTATATTAAAATTTTTGCTCCTCTACAAAATACAAAATTATTATAATATAATTATTGAGTCTAATTTCTACTTTACATCAATAGTACATAAGGTCTAGATGATGTATAGTATGACTTAATCTACTGTTAGTATTTATGGACAGCAAAGATTCCAGGAAAAAAAATTCATTCTTTTTTAATAATTCTCCCTGAAATAATTTTTTTGGTCTTTTTATGACGTTATTATAAATCTTTAATGAATAATTTACTTTGCCAATTGATCATAATATTTATAATATGCTTTAAATGTATATAGATGAAGTTAATAAAAATGTTCACAAATAATAACGTTTAGCTTAGCGCTAAGCTAAACGTTATTTGTGAAAAATTTTTATTAACTTCACCTATATATGTTTAAAGCTTATTATAAATCTGTAAATAAACACTCAGAAAGATCAGATTCGAAAATTGTTTCTAAGCTTTTAATTGTTTGTGGGCCAACTTTCCATAGCTCCTTATGGTAGGCCTCTGAAGTATGATGCTGTGTAGAAAACATTACTGATCTAAATGCATATATGTAAAGTACTACTGATGGAAATTTTGATGTTTAAAAACACTATCAATTAAATAGAACAAGCAATTTAAAATATGCTTAATTTATCAAAATGCTATGTATACATATATTTTGTATGTCCCATGCTGATTTTATAGTTCATTATTATGTGACCTTTTTACATAAAAATAGTCACACAGCCAAACATTACAATGACTTTATGAGGAAAAAAAGATTGGATTACAAAAATGCTTAAGTATAAAGTAAATTTTAAAATTTGTAATTTTAATTAAAGCAAATTATATTAGCTTAATCCAATGATTATTTTACTAATGATCCATATTTTCCAAAAACATCAGAGAAAAAGTGTAACTGCCTAATAATGTATTTGGTTTGAACCAATCACTTTAAGTGACCAAATATTAATTACATCTCAATATTCTTAGCAAATATATGAAATATAATATTTTCATTCTTAGAATATATTTGTTTACATTTTCTTTTTGGTTATGTTAATACATAAATTGCTTAATGTGACTCTTTAAATAACGAAAACTCATAATTTGTTATAAAGAAAATCAAAAAATATTATTACTATTTAAACAAGTAAAACAGGATAGCATGAAGGAGGGAAGCATGTGCAAATTCAAATAATTATTTTAAAATTTTCAGAAAAGTTGGGACTAAAATATAATCTGATAACTTCAAATATTGAAATATATATATATGAATACTAAAACCGAATCCTCAAAAAAAAAAAAACAGAATTATTTTATTTCCATTAAGAAAATAAATAAGTATTATAAATATTAAATAACTTGATAAATATTGTTTTTACTTTTACATTTTGGCGAAAATTTGTTATAGAAAATTTATATATTCAGCAACTGAGACCTGAGACTTTATTATTTTTCATCAAATATAAGACGTCTATTTTTGTGATTTTAAGAATAAAAGTTTCAGATATATAGGCATTAGACTAAAATGATATTTACGTTCCACAAAATATGGCAAAATTAATGATATAAAAATTCTTGGTTTTTTTTTTTTTTTAATAATTGCCTTTTAACCTCTAATAAATGAACTCCATTATAAATATGTTCCCTAATTTTTTTTTAATATTTTTAATAGGAATAAACTATTTAAAGTAGATTTTTCTGTGGTTATTATTACTTTAGCTATATGGTATGACAATTGAAACAGGTGATATGTTTAAATGCATTTACTTATTTATTTATTATTATAAATGTATGCTTTATTTATAAAGTATTTTATTATTTTGCAAAATCTATTTATTATTAGGTTTGTTTCTTTACTAGTGCAGTTGTGCATTCTATTAATTTTTTTTTTGTATTAAATGCTTCAGATTCTTAAAAATGATAAATATTGAAAACTATAAACACAAGCATACTTAAAATGAAATTTGAATCCACCAATAAATACACATTTGCAAATATAATTGTAAATTGTCACCATTTCAGTGATAAAAAAAATTAAGAATAAAAAATATTTGTTTTAATTCTGTTGTTTCTCTATTATAAATTATAAAATCTAAATTATCATGTAAAAATAGAAAATCTACATATGGATTTGTAATGTTTTACTATACTTTTTTTTTCTACTGAGGGATTTGAATGTTTTTTGAAGTACAACACATACCAACTTTACATTTTATATTAATACTATTTTTTTAACTATCTCTTATGTTTGACTGTGTATTAGTCTTCTTCAGACTATAAATGATAATATTTAACTACATTTTTTTAATATACCCCTATTTACAATTTTATAATAAAATTTTTTAAAAATCCTTATACTATATTTAGCTTTTTAATAATTAATATGTAAATAATTTAAAATCTACAAACATATATTAATACATATTTACAAATCCATATATATATATAAATACAAATAGATGTGTATATTAATTTTAACTTTTTATTTTTTCTACACTTCAGTTTTATATTAAAATTTTATATTTTGAATTTATGTAGCATAAATAATTTTTATATAAAATTGTAGTGTATCTGAAATATATACTATAATTTTGAACATGTAAATAAGCAATATAATAAATACATCAAATAAAAATTAAATTATTACTCAACATCAATTAAAAAATTTGCTGCCAATGATTGGCTTGCTAAAAACAGATTATTCAAGCACAAAAATAACAAAATAGTGCATACATATACTATAGTGCTTTTCCACAATTCATACTAACATTCCAATTACCTTTAATACTAAAAAAAATTCTGAATAAATTAATGACTTCAAACTTATAACATTTTATTAAGTAAGATTTTTTAATTCTTTTTATTTTTATCAAAAAAACCTTAGCCTGCTCAATCAAAATCCTATAAATAAATAGATAATAATATTCCATTAAAAATTTATAAGCAGATGTTTTGAATTTTTAGTAAAATAATATATTATTTAAGTACATATATATAAATTATCATAATTGGATGTTCATATAGACTTAATCTTAAATTTATAAAGTACTGTTATCTCTTATGTAAAAAATACTTAAGGTGTGCAAATTCAAAGTAGAGATTTTTGAAATAAAATTTGAACTATAGCAAAGATAAAAAATGTATTATTAGTCTGTTTATATGTATATGTTTGTATACTCTCTAATAAATGGTGTATATAATTATGTACATATATGTGCTTTTAGCTTATTTATATATTAACAGTTCAAAGAACTAAATGTATGTATTTTTTACAAAAAATTCTCTCAATATTATGTATAAAAAGCACAATAATATATGTGTTTATAACCCTGAAGAAGTCTGTCTGACTACTGAAATATAGGAGATGAATAATAAAAATAGTAGTGGTGTAAAGTGTAGAATTGTGTGCATTTTATTTCAGAAGTTATATTTCTAAATATACAATATACTTTAATTTAAAAATTTTGCAACATATCAAAATTTAATAAATTCATTTTTTTTAAAACTGTTTATAAAATGAACTAAAATAAAAACACTATTATCTTTTAATATTTACAAACTATACCAAATAATGTTGTCATTGCTAATCATATATTCATGCAATATATATATATATATATAACAATATTGATATATATATATATAAAACAATATTGATTTATGCATATGTAGAACCTGCTAATATCTTCATAATTCTATGTGTTTTTTAATAAGACTGCATACATTAGAAAATTGATATACTAATCCCATTTGTACTATTAAGTTCCAATAAAAAAACCTTTTAAAGTCAATCAATATTTTATATTCTTAAAAACGCATTTCATATTTTAATTTCTTGTACGATTTATGGTTGATGTAGGCTTTTTTGAATAAAAACAAGGATGCTTTGGTATCTTTGTTTCAAGACATTTAAACTAATATGGTCATTTCAAATTTATTTAAATGTTTCCATTTATAGTAATTTTTTTAATATTTAAGAATTAAAAAATGTAAACAAATGCTGGGTGAAATAAGAATATATGTATAATTCCAGTGTTTCAATACATTAACTAGTAAATAATTATATCATAATCCAATCAAAAAACTTACGCAAAAACCACATTATGATTGAAATGTCTTTCAAGTATTGGTATTGTTTGCATCAGAATTATTACTAAACTTACATTATAAAGTTAATATATCTATTAAAAATCATAGTGATAAAATGAGTGAATACTAAACCCTGAATAATTGGAAAGGGAGAGTTATTTTATCATATTATATTAATCCAAATTCATTGAACAATTTTGAAATTATTTAAAATAATTTTTTCAATGAGCATGTGAAATTTACCTGTTAAATGTATTTAAAAATCCGTAGAATATTAAATAATTTAAATCAAATAAGTTCACTCTTACTGTTCAAATTATAACAGTCTGTTTACTATTAGAATGAATATATATTTTAGAATAGTGATAGAGAGTCAAGTATCTAATACTTGAAAATGATTTGTTAAGAGATTAGCAATTTGATATTTCATTGCTACATTAAACTTAATAATTTGTGTTTATTTAATTATAGCAATATCAGTTTAGGGTTTTAGACCAAAAGTAATATAAAATATTAAAATTACGATGAAGGTTGTCAAAAACATTTTATTCAAATAATTCAGTTGCAGTAAATATACATATGTTTTCAGGAATCAGAATAAATGTTTAGTTCTTTTCACTTGCTCTAGAAATCATGTGATATCTGAACACTAAAGAAACAATAGTTCCATTATTAAATAACCTAAACAAAACATTAGTTTTTACTTTTTTTGACTGAAAATTGATTTAGTTTATTTATGCACTTATGTCAGCCATGTTAACCACTGGGCTAAATGGTCAGTTTTATTTAATTAAAAAAATTTGTGATTGTTACTAAATATGCACACGCATATTAGAGGCATAATTTATTTAGTCTACTTCTCTGGTGCCATCTATTGTAAGTTTGATTAATCAATAGATTCTGTAGATTTCAAGGTCATGTGATATTTTGTTTATTTATATATATATATATGTGTGTGACTCACGATATTAATGGTTAAAAAATAATGTTTAAACTCAGTTAAACATTTATTAAATATAATATAACTTGCATTATGATTATACAAAAAAAAATTCAAATTTATATACCATTTCACTTCATCAAAATTAAAAAACCAATCAACTATTGCATAAAAAAAAAAAAAAAATTTCTAAAAGTAACAAATATCACAAAGAAAGGATGAACATGCACTCCATCTGATATATATTTTAACTCAAAAAATCATTTTAATTATTGTATATTTTTGTATAAATAATACTTTCAACAGATTTATGAAACTACTTTATGTGATTCATTTTTAAAATGCATAAATTATTATCTTTTACATGATTCTACAATTAAATGAAAATAAATGATTGGTGTATTGCTTTGAATTAAAAAGTTCAAGTGGTATTAATCTTATCAGCTATCTACATTTCCATTTTTATTAACTCTTTAAGCACTGGTTTGATATCATGAAATGATACAGGGATGACTAGATGATCATTTGAAGATTTTTTTTGGAAAAATGTTGATTTATTGTTGTAATACTACTTACTTAATAAATTTGATATGTAATATAAAACCTGTTACTATTACTTTTCATTAACATATTTTTTTTGGCAAACTTTTAATAGTATTTGTTAGCCCACCCACCCCATTTCAAAAATCGATCAATTCTTAAGTTTTCTTTAGATTTCTCTTTGTTGTCGTTGTATACATAATATCTGCTTATAAAATTGATTGCTTTAAAGTTTCAAAGTTCTTTTAATTTGTAAATGGGAAATTTATTTTTAGACATTATTAAAAAGTGACAAGAGAAGAGGGGAAGGATTGAATAGCATCTGTAGTCTTCCTAAAATCAAACTACTTGCTTTGATTCATAAGGGACAGATTTGATTTGGAATATGTTTTTGTCTTTAAAAAATGTATTGAAGTTTTTCTTTCTTATTGGCTTTTTAAAAAAAGAGGGAATAGTTGTGAATTTCCTATGTTTTGGAAATTAGAATGATTTTAAAAGTTTGTAAAATGTTTATTTCTTATTGGCTTTTAAAAAAAAATGAGAAGACATGGATGAACTGCATCCAAACAACTTAGGACATATATTGTCTTTTAAAATTTTTGATATTCTTTTTTTTTTAGTTTTTTTAAAAATGGCGGGAAGGTGGTATTCTCAACTTCATTCAAACACTACAAATAAAAATGAACTGTCTTTCTTTTAAACAATAATAATTTTTTTAAAAAAAATTTGATTTAATTTATACTTTTTTTTAGAAAAAAACTATTTAAATGAATAACACTGCAAGAAAAAGAAAATATTTTTTTGAAATATATGTGTGGGAGAATGTTTCCCTTTTTTTAACACGCACAAACAAAAAAAAAAAAACAACTATGAATCTAGATTTTAAAAAAGAAAATGTAAATTTTTTTACAAACAAAAAAAAATAATACAAATTTCATACTCCTCTGTCCTTTCCTCAAAACTCAAGAAGAAATTGAAATGACAAATTAGTAAAAAATAAAACAAAAGATTTGTCAATAAAAACCAAAAGTAAGTTTCAGATTATGCATAGAATTTATTCATTTCCTCCACTCCTCGCCCATTTTCTTTAAATCCAATTAGAAATTGCAAAGAAAAATCAAAGTTTGGCCAAAAAATAATAATTAAGAAAATGCTGATTGGCCAAAAAAAAAATCAAAAAAAACATTATACAGTGTTTATAAATTTAGTCATAATACAGTGGCTAGTTCTGTCCCCATTCCTTTTACTTTTTAAAACAAAACAAAAGAATCTAAATTTCCAAACAGATTTTTTTTTAAATTACAAATAAAATGATTCTTTGAAATGTATCTACCATTCTGTAAATAGCTTGCTTTTTTGTTTTATTACCACCCACACTCCACCCATCCCCTTTTATATTTAAAACAAGAAATTGAAAAGAAATATCTGTTGTCAATGAAAACAATACTAAGAGATTTGAAAGGTGTGGAGGTCGTATGAAAAGTTTAAGATATGAAGAAAAGTGCTAGGACAATTGAAACTGTTATAAATAAATAAAGATTATTTGCTTAAAGTGTTAAAGGAGTATTAATGGAGTTTATATTAAAATACTAAGAGATATTAGATTAAACAAGGAATTTATAAATTTAGTCAGTTATATGATTACTATTAAGACAAATTGCCATTTTTGGAAAGAAATTATAGCTTTTTGATAAATCATCCCATGTTTAAAGACTCGATTAAATGGAAATGTAGATAGCCAATAAGATCGGTATCATTCAAGCATTAGAAATAATGAAACTGAATCATGATTTGTGGATGTCAAGTCCACCAACCTACAACTGCACTAAACCACGCAGGACATAGCTGAAATGTGATTATATGAAAATGATAAAATCTTTTCATACATACAATATGAGTAATATGTTTTGTCTATCACTACCACATTTTTAAATATCTACAGATGTTTAAATGTAACATGACCTTTCAAACAATTATCTATTCAATTGATTATATTATTATTATTTGAATAATAAAAAATATTGTTTTAAAAATTATATTTTAAAAGTTAAACATTTTTTATTATTAACTTTTACAAAACAACAGTTAAGTGTATTTTTTTAAAAACTTCAAAAATCCATTTCTATGCAATTGAGTACAATGCCTTTTATTTCACAATCAGTTTCGACTGGTTCAAAGTCTTCATCAGAGATAAAAACTAATTTTAATACAAATATTAAAATACTATTATAAATTTAACTATTAAACTATAATTATTATCATTAGATTAAAGTTTTTTTATTTATAAATAGCAATATTCTTTTTAAACATTTATTGCAATAAAACATGCATTCTGTTATGCTAAAAAAGTAAAATCTATAAGGTTGCCACTATATGAGAGTGACTGCCTATTATTTATCTCATAAATCCACAACTGGCTTGAAGGTGATGTGACCACACTAGGTCGCACATTTATTAAGGCCCTGTACTTGTATGGTCTATGCTGTCTGTGAAAATTAAAAAAATAGAATGTTTTATTACTTACTAAAGGTCATTACATTTTCCTTTTTTGTTCTGCCAAAATTCTGTACTTTGAAGACATTGTCATGCTGAAGTAATACAATTGTAGATGCAGTGATTGTAGGGTGATGTATTTTACAATGCTCTTTGTTAGCAACTTTTGTCCAATTTTATTTTGAGTAAATAAAATAAAATTCATATAATGCAAAAAATTACACTATATTTTATTTTCTTGAACTTTTTTATTTTTTTTGTTAGCGAATTCTCATTTAAAATAAATAAAAATTTTACCGAAGAGAATCATTCTTGACTTGATTTATAATAATTGTAAAGCAATATCTACTGTATATCTGAAAATAAGATATATATTTTTAAATATCTTAGAATTTTTATCATGAGCAAAAGACACATACATCCACCCACATGGAAACATTGCTCTAAGCCCCACTTTTTCTCATACTGGCTCTGCACAAATTTATTATATAATTTTTTTTGTTTATTTCAAACATTTGTTTAATCAAAATTGCAAGTTTAATGTGTTATCAATTGCTTGACATATAAATATATATTTAGATGTAATCGTAGCACAGCATAATTTCAAGTAGATAAGTTTCGGCCTTTAAAACATTTGCATTAGAACAAAACGTCAGATGACTAAATATAGTTTCATTTAGAATTATATATGCATGAATATATGTATACCTTAAAGGGAACATTTTCATGGGTAACAGATATAAATGTAATTTTTTGAGGTTCATCCATATATAATTAGCAGTAATATTATACAAAGACTTTCATTGAATTGCATCTATTATTATGTAAATAAGGAATGTTTTAAAATACTAGAGAAGTAAAAGAAAATAAAACTATCCATGTATTGCTTGTGTTGTACTTCTAAAATAGTTTTAAAATAGCATCCTTAGCTAGAAAGTAGCATGTGTAATCTAGCCAAGACATCAGTACAATAATACTATTAATCACATGTAGGTGAATCTAGAATATATATATGCCCTCACAATTACCTAAATTGTCCTAAAATTCTAAAATTATTGCCAATTTATTTTTTTTCTCCTTAATTTATCAGAAATTAAACAAATCTTGGGGGGGTAATAAAATCTTATTTCAAAATCAATTCTGTTTAAAATTAAGCTTTTTTTTATATAAATAAATTTAAAAAAGTGAATGAGATTCAGTTTAGAATCAACTTACTTTCAGTTATCATAAGATAGGCAATAGAAAAGCTAAGTAGTCAATTTATAAAGATGTTATGAAACTTTGTAGACTTTAAACATCCACTCCATATGTTATTAACTTTGTGGATGATAATTTCACATGGTTAATATACATGAGTAGGTTTAGACTTGAATGAAATCTATAAAAATATACCATATCCTTTGTGAAAATAGTTGGATTTTTCAGGAGAAATTACAGTGCTTTGGCAGTAAATTTTCTATTAGAACGACTGCTCAGAAAATGAGGAATGTTAAAAGGATTTAAAATGGCTTGTATATGTGATTTTTTGTAAAATGATATCAAAAATAATATTGAATCATAAAATATGACTTAGAAATAAGAAAATGGGAATAAAGGTCTCAAACTTATAGAAAAAGAAAGCTTATTTCAGCAATAAACTATTTATTGAATGCCAATGATATTGTAAAATTATTGACCAGTTCTACAAAAAAATAAGAAAATACTATTTTCATATAATACAACAATGACAACTGGAATACTATTTGTTCCAGTGATGACCTGAGACATACAATTAACTGTGTGAAGTTCAGAAAAGCTCCAGAAAATGTTAGAAGTATTTGATATTTCTTTAAAAAATAGTAAATAATGATACAGACAAATATTGGCAAAATTATATGCAAAATTCTAAAATAAGTATATACTAAATAATTGAAAAAATATTCTAATGACATTAGTAAAAAAAAATCATAATTTCATTGCTTGAGAATTGTTACGTTTATTGTACTAAAAGTGACAGAGATGGGTGCATCCATGGACCTTAAGCACCAAAGTTTGCCACCCCATTTTAGGATCAAATGATCCAACAATATAATGATGTCGTTCATTGAGAAAATAGAAAAAAGACATTAGGAATTACAAACCTATATTATTTATAAGTTATGTAAGATCAGAAGATCATCATAAATACTTTGTAAAGAATTTTGGACTCGAGCTGAATTTAAATGTTGCGATAGCAACACATTCTGTGTACTATAGGAAGTTAGTAAATAAAAGTTGCTCAGAGTAGTGAATTCTGGAGCTCAAAGCCCATAGGTCATAGCTTATTTCTGTCATTATTAATGCTTTAATTTCTTATGAACTACCAAGCAATAAACCATTCATTAAAAACAAATTGTTATTTTGTGTTGGATTAGTAAATCATGAAAGAGAATTCAGGCTTATAAACATTTATCTTGTAATTAAAGCTTAGAAGTATTATCTAGATTTTCTAGATGATGTGATTGTTTTCACTAATAATATTCCAAACCTCCTGGAAATGTTACAAAAAAGTACCAGGTGAAAGGGAAAAGTAAAATTAAAGAAAAAATAATAATAAATGAAAAGAAAAAAATATAAATATAATTTATAAAACTATTAGTGCAGATAAATCCAGTAATTGAACTAAACTTGATATAATGATGTCTTAGGGATCTGAGACTTAAACACTTGATAATGGACAGTATTAAGGCTTCAAGCAACACTTTTAAGTATATGAATATTAGGATTAAAAATGGGAATTGTAGGCAAAGTTTATAAGAGAACTAATAGAAATTATTGAAACCATTAGGAGAATTAAGAAACTGAAATGGTATTTGACTGTACATATTTCTAACAGAGGTAATAACAGATAAACAAATGAAGTTTTAATCTGGGTCATAAAAGATTTTATGATGACAATAAAGATACCACATGTAACGTAGATAAAATATTTTGAAATGATGGTTGACTAAAAAGAGAAGTCAGCCTATAGTGAATTGAAATTATTGAAAGTGATTTATGTGTGTGTGTATATATATATAATTTTATTCTTTAGTATGTTATGTCTTGCAATCCCAAAATGAATATCTTATGACAATACTATTCTAATATAAATTTAATTAAAGGAAAATCATTTATACTACCTGTATAGATATATATATAATAGAAGAGGTTTGAATATATACTAATTAACAGTAGCATCATCGAATGACATGTAAGTAGATGAATTTCTCTACTTTGTGTAAACTTGGTATAGGTCTGCATTGAAAATCTTAAAGATGGATATTTGATTGAAATAATTTTAAGCTTAAAAACCAAATAGGCTACATTTACAATGTATGTACATTAAACATAGCACAAATGTGTTGTAAACTTAACAGAGATGTGTAGATTCAATTGCCTCAAGCCTTTAACTCATCTGAAATGAAAGTTGTTCATGAAACATATTTATATAATGAGTAAAAGTGGTCTAGAACTTTTACACACTGGTGAATGACTGCAACATAATAGATTACAAGATAACAAAATTGTTTATAAAGTTGTGAAAAATTGGTTTGATTATATATATTTTATAGTCTCTAATAATATTAATATATATTTCATTGCATTGCATTATTTCTGTTACACAAGATTTTATAAAGTGTATGAATATTTTCTCCATCTCGTATAAGAGCAGCATAAAGAAGGTGATCGGATAACATCATTCTCTATTTGATTCCTTTGAATTACATACAGTACTATTATTAATTATTATTTACATATATGTGACATTAATTTAATGCGTTTTACAATTTATTTAGTTTTTTTTTTTAATAAAAATAAGCGACATAATCACTATCTTGGTTATTTTTAACCACAATACTCAATTCTCTCAGTAATATTTTATAAAATCACTTTTTTTAAAAAAAAAATATTTTAGATATAGAGCATCAATTATATGTATGACGTGACTGTAGCGTTAGAAAATTTATGGTTGCATAACTAGGCATAATGTTTTCATCTGTTGATTATATCCTTCGTCATTGAATAAGGCTTTATCTCTTTTTTAATCGATTTATTTCAATTTTTCCTTAATTTCTATTTTGGTTTAACTTTTTTTCAATTTGTTTGGTTTACATTATTTAAATATCTTATTCCTAGTACCTACATTAATCATCGACAAATGGTATGATGTTAATGACAGTTAAATATTCATGTCGTCGATGATAATTTATTTTGAATTGCTTAGAAAAAGACCCACAACTAATATTATAAGTTGAAAATTCATATGACCCTCAGCCTAATGATATCTATTAATACTATTAGAAGCAATAATCCAATCTATTTTAATCTAAACTATTTATTGTAAGCCTGAAGAATGCCAACTAAATTCCCCAATTTAGTTCTTGGCAATTGTTTTTAATCTGTGAGAAAAATTGGATTTGTACTCTCACGTCTTATACAGATTCCTACCTTTATATACTATTGTGTCAGCGTGGGTTTTGGGCGGTTCTTATAATTGGAAGTGGTCCGAGAATACGAAATCAGCACCTGAAAATCATTATAAATGTGAAGATATTTTTGTGCGACTTTTTAAAAAATAACAATTGTATCTTCTTCTTTTTTTACTCTTGTGAATATTAAAAATCTGGATGGATTTAAAATTTTATGATGTTTGAGTCTCAGATCTATTTGCATGAGTTTTAAGTTTTTATCAATGATCTGAAATTCAAACGTCGTAAGGCTTTAAACTCAAAACCAATTTGTTTAATACAATATACTAAGAAGTTTTAAAAAAATTAACGGAACTATACAAAAAAATGTAACAACATCTTTAATTAAATTTAAAAACATTTATATAAACAATAAGTTTAGGAAGTAAATATTAGTTATTATTTATAAATGTTTCTAAGTTTTTTTCTTTCAGCCATGACCTCAACCTTCAGATAAACGATCACTTTTAAAAGATTAAACAAGTTTACTTTGAAATAAAAAATAACTTTTAAAACTCTCAAAAAGAAATAAAAAAAAGAAATCATCTCAAAACTATTATAATTTATAATCACCAATTAAATCTCTAACGATCAGCGCTGCAAGTGCTAAGAATCTGAAGCATTGTCTATTAAGTCACGTGCTTATTTTGGCCATCACTTTTTATATAAGTTAATTCTAATTTATCAAATTAAAATATGTCATAAAAGTTCAGTCACACTTTTAAGATTTAAGTGTTAATGTGTCTTAATGCATTTATTGTCTTTCCTGCCAATTCTGCTTTTTAAATCATTCTTTTACGTAATCTAAGCTTCTAGTTATAGTTTTAATGCACCAACTGCACTAGATTAAGACCTTAGCACTTAGTTAAATTAATAATAACCATTAGTTCATTAGTTTTCTTTGAATAACTTTATATTATCATAATATATACGTATGTGTGCATGTTATGGTTAACTTTTTTTAAAAATAACTTCATCATGGTCGATCATTTGGTAAAGTTTGAAACATGATTTTAAAATGGGTTTTTTTTCTCGTCCAACTTTACCGAACAGTTGTTCCATATCTTTCACTTAATTTTTCATTAGCATGGAGAATGTTAAGCTATTTTTTTTAACAAATACATCACAAGTTCTTGACGTCACATAGCTTGAGACATGATGCAATCTAAAAGCTATATTGATTTATTCATCTTTTTTTTAACTTTCTATATGATGGGGGGGGGGGTAGTTTATTTTAGTCTAAGATTATGTTAGTCATGATTATGGGAGTTAACAATTATTTGTTAAAAATTTTGTAGATTCCACAAAATGCAAAATTTTTGACTTCTTTACACAATTGTATGAAGATTGATGAAGTCTGGCAATTATGAGATCAAAAATGCTAATTTATCTCAAACAATCCATTCAGTCATGTATAGTTTAGTGCAACACATATGAATGGGAATCTCAATATTGAAGATACCTGAATCAAAACTTGCAAACATCACCTGCTATCCCTGAGCCATTTGATATGAAACATATTCAGTTGAAAAAACAAAACTTTTCCAGACCGGTTTAAAAGTTTCCCAAATTATTTAGATATTTGGTAAATAATAGCTTCCGATATATATATAATTTAATTTTAAATAGATGCTTTTTCTGGTGGTATTGGTATGATGTATATTCTACTTTCTCCAAAAACTATCACAAAATATTCTTAATAAAAAATTCAGAGCTTATTTTTTGCTGAATGTGCAAGCAAATTCTAAGATTTGAATTCAGTTGTGCTTACTTATTTGCAGATCATGACACAGTGTTCAAATTAAAACATTCTGGTAAATTGCCTATAGTCTATCCATATGGTCATGAATATTAGGCATAAATGAGTATTTATTTTTTTATAAATGAAAAACTATTAAGTGCTATAACAGTCTGAATCAATTTAGATGAAAATCAATGCAATGACTATAAAAGAGAGAAATTCAACTTCCATTACTGTTGAGAGGAATATTTTCATTCTTTTATTATCCAATTTTTTTTTGTGAAGAGTGACCATTTAATATTTTTTCAGCTCTGGGATTTGCATTAATCTTTAAAAAATGCAACAATTCATTACAATTTTACACAATAAGTGAATTCAATTAATATTTCCTTTTTTGTCTTTCTCTTTCCTTCTTTTCTCTTCCATTGTTTTTATCTTCCTCTTTCTCCCTCTATCTCTTTTCTTTCACTCTTTTTTATTCATGTAACTCTCATATACTCTCATCTTTATTAAATTGTATTATCTTTTTTTTAATCATCACTTTTTTAATAAGATTTTTGGTACTATTGCTCTATACCATTTTCTGACATGACCAAGTGATAACCAACCTTAACATTACATCTACCATCCCTTTGAAATTGTTCAGATATTTTTTTTCTGACTATGTGAAATTTTTCAAATTTCCTTAAAAAAAATTTAAAAAAAAGAGGTTTCATAGAAATAACATATAAAATGGTTCCTGATATTTTGTCCACAAAATAAATCACTAAATAATGGTAATTATCAAAAAAATGTTCTAGAATAACTATTAAAATGGTAATTAATAATTTGGAAAATTTTTCTTTTTATTCTGTCATAAAATTATATAAATGTTTTGAACGTTTAATCAGAAAAGAAAAATTTTATATTAATGTATTTTGGTACAAGTATCAATGATGGTATAGGTCACTGGATGGCACTGCTAGACAAAAACATTGAAATAAACATTACCTGGCTGCAACATATTAAATATCGTGTTTTTATCTTAATTTTTTTTTATTAAATAAATAAAATAAATAGGAAAGAATATGGTTGTTGTTCTTACCTTTCTTTTTATACTTGTACTTTTATTTTATTTATTTACTGCTTTGCATGCTTTCAATAAATAAATTTGTCATATTCGTAACATTTGCATTCAGGAATGTATATAAATATCCATGGCATTTTTTTTTCAGGAGTTAATATTTAATTATGTTTTGCTTTATGCAAAATAATACAGGAATTACTAACAGCAGTTAAAATATTGATTATAATAATGCATTACAATAATTATTTTTACCTATTTTAATTATCAACTACCTCATATTCTTTTAATATAATACTGCAAGCAAAGCCACGAAGCTGGTTTCATATAATATTATTGAAATGTAGACATTTCATCCAAAGTACATATAAACTTATAGTGGGGAAGTTTGTTTCATACTTTTCCTTATGGCTTATGACAAGGAAGAAAAAAAATTGACGTAATTTTCACCTTGTGATGTGGAAACCAGACAAAAATAAAGTTTTAGCCAAACTTAAACCAAAAAAATCAAAATAGGAAAAAATATATATCAAAAAAACATTAAAACCTGTTTTCAAGAACAAAAGTTTGATTTGTAATAAATTTATTTTAATATGTCTATTACACTCATCTGTCTTTCTGTAAATTTATCTGTTTGTCTTTCTGTGTGTATATATATAGATTTATATGCCCATCTATCTTATCTTTTTTATCTATATATACATGCATTGTTTTATCTGTCTTTCCATTCATTCTAATAGTCTACAAGTTTACCTTTTTATCTATATATCTACCTACCTGATTTTTTCTATTTTTTTTATTTATTCATCCAACCATCCATCTATTTAACTATCTATTTATTACCCATCCATTCATTTATTAGTAATCTATCTATCTATTTATCTGGCTTTTAGTTTATCTATTTATTTATGTTGTTCGGTTTTGAAAATTAAATACATATAATATTAACTGTAATAAAATCAAACAATTTTATATATTTTATTTAAAATATCTGTAAACTGCTAGGGTGGAGAATTTGGGTCATGTTTCTCATCATGCAAGGAAGTGAAAAAAATTGATATGGTTTTCACTTCATGACATGAAATCAAAGAAGAATAAATTGGCCAAACTTGACCATGTGATTAAAAAAAGGGTGATAAAAAATTATATCAAAAAATTTAGAGCCTGCTTTCTAAAAATAATAATGATTTTATTTTGTAATAAATTTATTTATGTCTATGTATTCTATCCATCTATCTATTTAACTACTTGTTTGCCTTTCTATGTATTTACATATTTTTCTATCTATATATCCATCCATTCATCTATCTATTTATCCATCCACCTACTCTATTTTATTATCTCTTTTTATGTATACCTAGCTATCTGTATATTCATCCATCCATCTGTTTATCTATTCTTACCTCAATATATCTATTTGTTTTTCTATTGGTTTATCTAGTCATTTATCTACAATCACACAATCATTCACCTATTAGCAGTCTATATACCTGCATACATACCTATCTATATACTCATCTGTTGTCAGCCTATCTCCTTATGTGCCTATCTATCAGGTATATCCATCTACCTATAAATATTTGATTTCTATTTATATATCTATTTACCTACCCATAACCCATTCTATCTCTATATCTGATTCTATCAGCTATCCACCCATCTGATCATCTATCTATCTGTATCTATTTATCTATCCATCAATTTATTCATACAGAAATCCATCCATATCATCTACCTACCTATCTATCTGCTTTCTTTTCTATCTATGTGTTCATCTAGATAGATGGATAGATTGATGGATGAATAGTTAAATAAATGGAAAGTTAGATATATATAAACAGATGGATAATAAATGAATGGCTGGCTGGGTATTTAGATGGTTAACTAGATGGATTGTTTATGGATGATGGATAGGTGTGTATATTGCTAATAAATGAATGGTTAAATAGCAGTATGTTTGATGAATGAATGGTGCATAGGTAGCTAATAAATGAATCAATGGGTGGTTAAGTAGATAGATGGTTAAATAGATGGTTGGTTGGATGAATACATAGATAGACAAATAAAAAAGACTGATAGATATGTGGATGGGCATATATAAAATCATATAGATAAACAGATAGAATGGATAAAATAGTTGGATGAGTAAATAGATAGATAAATAAATGGATGGACATATAGATAGATAAAGGTAGGTAGGTTAGTAAATAGATAGATAAGTACATAGACGGACAAACGTATAGATAAATTTATTCTGTAAATTGTTATGTTATGTAATCAATTCTTTGAAGTTATATTAAATCTCTGTATGAAATTTTTTTTTACTTCCATTAGAGAACACTAAATGGTGTTCTATTTTCAGTAATTGGTTAATGTTAAAATATGTACTTAACATTTGAAAAAGGCACAAAACTATGTGCCAAAAAAGGTTTTTTATGAAAATTATCATCAGTATATTTATATAGCTGTTGTATATGATTTTTTTGTTATTTATTATAATAGATAGATAGATAGATACCCAGAATGACAAACAGTTACATAGATAGATATATAGATAAAAAGACAGGTAAATACATAGACAAACAGAGAGGTAGGTGTGCAAGTAGATAGATTGCTAATAAATAAATGGATAAGTGGGTAAATAAATAGTTAAATAAATGGCTAATTGCATGGATAAATAAAGTTAGACACACAGAAAAACCTAATAGGTAATGAGCAGATTGATAGATAGATGAATAACAATAGATAGATAGATAGATATATAGATAGATAGATAGATAGATAGATAGATAGATAGATAGATAGATAGATAGATAGATAGATAGATAGATAGATAGATAGATAGATAGATAGATAGATAGATAGATAGATAGATAGATAGATAGATAGGTAGGTAGGTAGGTAGGTAAGCAGATAGTTAAAATTGATGGATGAGTAAATAGATAGGCAGATATATAGATAGAAAAATGGATGAATAGATATATAAAAGGCAGACAAATAGATATATAGTTAGACAGATAGGAGAGGTCTGTACATAGTTAGCTAGGTAGATAGATAGCTAATAGAAGAGTAGATGAGTGGGTTAATAAATAGGTGATTTAATAAATGGATAATTGGATGGATAGATAGATAAATAGATAGATAGATAGATAGATAGATAGATAGATAGATAGATAGATAGATAGATAGATAGATAGATAGATAGATAGATAGATAGATAGCTGGATAGATTGATGATTGGGGGATAGAAAATTAGAGAAAAAATCAGATAAATAGATTGAAAAGTAAATACATAGATAGAGAGGTATGGAGATAGTTAAAATAGATGGATGAGCAGATAGGTAGAAAATGGAGGAATGGATAGATAAATAAAATTATCATATTCTTCAAAAATAAACAATGTATTCTCACATATATATTTTTTACCTTTATATATATATAAAAGAGAGACTTTATTGAGTATAAAATGTTTTACAAGGTAAATATTGATTGACATGGTGTAATATGGAGATTTGAAATGACAGATTGAATATTTTGTCCATAGCAATTCCAGAAATTGATCAACCCATGGAAACTCAAAGCATTAATCCTTGAGAAAATTAACCATTAAAGACAAATGCATGTTACAATTCGGAATTATTTGTAAGGTCTAGAGTTTAAATATGAGTAGCATTTTAGGAGTACAGTATTAAGAAATCCAATTTGCAATAGATAAGTTGAGAATAGGAAAACACTTGGAGATAACAACATTGGAAATAATAAATTTAAATAGGGTGAATCTTTGCAATTAAAATCATTAGGCCAAACTGCAGCTTACTTTGCAATAATACTTGGATAAAATCGTTTATAACAATAACGTTAAAAAAAACCGCTATGAATAACGTTTTTTCCCTACTTGTGAATGAGAAAGTCAATGTTGGTAATGATACCCACAGCACTCTCATTTAAGCCCCCCCCCCCAAAGAACCAAGATTTACACATTTGGGGCCCCTCCCAACAACCAGACTCATTTAATCAGTGAAGTTGAGTGTAATGAAAATTTTAATTAAAACGTACAATTAGGAATTATTTGTATAGTCTAGACTTCAAATATGAATAGTGTTTTAGGAGGATAATATTGAAAAATCCAATTTGTGGTACATAATTTGAGAAATAGGAAAACACTTGGAGATAACATAAAATATGGACTAAATCAATCTATTGTTCAGTTCTTCCAAATGGCCTCGAATATCTTCACAAGACAGCAATCCCAAATACTTTGGAAAAATTATGGAAAAACTATGGAGAACAGGGGGTGAAAAATCCAAGCTTCAAAATGTTTCTGCTAAAGACCATTCTAATCCACCATGAAAATCACATGAACAGCAAAAGGCCAGCCCTATCAATAACAACATTGGAAGTAATAAAAATTAAATAAGGTGAATCATTTGCAATTAGAATCATAAGGCCAAACTGCAACTTATTTTGCAATAATATATGGATAAAATCACTTATGACGATAACATTAAAAAATCACCATAAACAATATTATTTTTCCTATCTTGTGAATGAGAAAAACCAACATTGGTAATGATCACCACAGCCCCCTCCCTCAAAAGAACTAGGATTTAGGCATTGGGGGCCTTCCCAACAACCAGACTCTCATTCATTCAACAAAATTAAGTGAAATGAAAATTTTCATTAAAAGGTAAAATCTCTTTAGAAATTTTTTGTAATTTCAATGACTGCCATATAATTTACATAGCGTTTTTGTAAAAGTTGAAATTATTCTTACTTTTGATTACATTGTTGATATAGCTTGTATATGAAAAGAGAGCTAAGATACTCCCTTTTTTAATAGGGATAGTTTTAGAGAAAATTAATTCCCTAAACTAAGAAAAAGAAAATGAAAATGGGGTTGGAAGAAGTTTGAAATGTATCTGCTATCTTTTTTTTTTTTAAGTTTTGTTGAAATTTGAAAATAACGGTTTACAAATATTTCCTATGTATTTTTTCAACTTTTGATGAAATTTAAAATATAATGCTTTAAATTGTTAATTGTAAAATTAAAACAGTTTTTTTTTATTTAAGCATATTTTTATTTAGTCTTACATTGTTTTATGCAATTTTTCTGTTGTCATACTTTTATTTAAGCACATATTATTCCACCTTTTTTTAAAATTAAAAATATTTTGTTTTAAGCATGTTTTTATTAATTCTTACATTAGTTTATGATTTTTTTTTCTGCTGCCATGCTTTTATTTAAGCATATGTTTATGTTCCACTACCATATTTTAAAATCAAAATACTTTTATTTAAGCACATGTTTTTTTTAATGATTTTTATGTTAGTTCAGTATTTTTTTTTTGTCAAATATTAATGTTTTCTAAATTCTAAGTATTATTTTTGAAATTTATTTTTTCCTTTAACATAATATCCACACTGTTTTGATTTTAATATTTACTAATTACAATTTTAATAGATACTCTAGAACATTTTTTGACAATTCCTCATTAATTTAACGATTTACTTGGGATACAAAATATCAGGAACAGTTTATAGATTATTTTATGATTTTTTTTTTTTTTAATTTTCATTAAAATCTAAAATTTTTTATGTAGACTGGACAAACTATCTGGAATAGTTTTATATGCATAATAAGATGGTTGTTGTTTGGTCATATCAATGATGCTTGGCTCCCCCTAGTGTCATAGATGGCATGAATCCTCTACTAAAACAACACGGGTTTTTTTTTTTCAAAGATCAACTTCTATTTAAAATTTAGAGAGCCTGTGTTTCTCTAATCTTTAGCAATATCTCTAGATATAGAAAATACATTTAAAATAAAGAATATCATTTTTTTTAAATGTATTTGAATGAAAAACAAGATTTTAAAATTGTAATGGCTAATAAAATTTATATGCAAATATTGATGCAAATTATATTTAAGTCAAATTATAGCCATACAACTATTATTTATTTGTAAACTTTTTATTTAGCTGGTTGAAAAATGTTTACAGGTTAAAAAAAAACATTCCAAACTATTGAAGAATTCAATCATTTCTTCATAATTGTTAGTTATGATCTGAAAAAACATATACAAATTTATGCCATATGAAGCAGAATTTATAGAAACAAAATAAATATTTTTAAAAATTAGAAATTAACTACATATCAAAATGCTTTAGTTATAAACAATAGTATTATTTCTAGGTCACATAGTTTCTCATTGCGCAATTAATTTAAATTGTTTGTTGCCTAGGTTACATCTTAACAATAAATATCAATTAGATTTTTGCATGGAAAATTCCATATATTTCAATGTTTATATCTGAATAAGTCCATAAAAATATTAAAATTAATATATATATAATCAGAAACTGTAATGTATAAAGTATTAAATTCTTTATTATTATTTTTGAATAGAAGAATTTTGTTATTGCTATTGCCATTAATAATTCAGCCAAACTTTCGACCATTTTCAGAATTATTCATAATAATAAAAAGTATAAAGGAAGCCTGCAAATTTGAAAATGATAATATATATAAATTCAAAACATTACTGCTTTAACCATCTATATCGTTTAATTAATCAGTACCTGTATTAGTATCTCAAACTTAAAAATGTAAATAATTTAAATGTAAAGATATATATATATAATTATACGGTGGACTATATCATCTAATTGAATTGTTAATTTTTTTAGAAAACTTTTTCAAATACTTTCAACTATTAATAATAATACAAAAATCAATATACAATATAATGTTTTTAGTGGTATTATTCTTCACTGTATACTTGATAAAAATTACATAAGATACAGTTGTCTTTTTCTCTATATATGTCTGTCCAATTTATCAATAATAACTAATGAATTGCATGTGACATATCTTAAGATGTATGCAGTTTCTAGAAGCTACAATATGAAAAATAGAAATAATTTTCAGTAGTATATCAGTAACACCCATCCAAGTTAAAGAATACAAATCTTTGCAGTTAAATTAATAAGACATTCCATGACTTACAAATTATCATGTAGTCTTTGCTGATACTTTTTGTTATGTATTTAGCAACCTTCGCAATTTTCTTTCAAACACACTTAGTTTATGCCATCTAGTGTGAACTTTAGTAGTTTATTGATTATTAAAGCCTATATTAGATGACATATACATAATGAGATTGGAAGAAAATTACTAAATATCTGCAGTACTTCTTGGAACAAAACATATACTTTAAGTAGATTTTCACCTGTGTGCTGTGAAACTTTGTTTTCATTTTTTTAAATATGATGTCATTAGGAATGAATCTAAAATCACTCTGGATTCCTAAACAAAAATGCCAAAAAAATGTAAAATTTTATTATCCGACCTCAATGGTAAAATTGTAGGCTTGATATAAAGTATAGAAAAAACAGATATATCTAAAGTAATGGATCAACAAACTTATGTTTGAATGAGAAATAAAAATTAATCAAAAAACAAAAGATAATGTTGTTAGAGGAGTTCTATTTTGTTGTCATTCCACAGGTAGAATGTTGTGACCACCATGAATCAGATCAAAATGATGATATGAATTTAAATATTAAATAGTATTGCATGGCTTTGAATTAGAACAGCATCTTACAAACAAAGGTTCTGATATATGGAGTATTACATTAACAAAACATAAATAAATATTCATTTGATATACATAACAGTATGTGTCCCCAAATATGTAAATGTAAGGAATAAATTTACAGTATTAAATAATTTCTATTGTCCATTTATTATATCCTTAGTCTTTGATTCTAAAAGAAAAATTAGAATTGTATAGGATGATTTTCAAAATTAATCAAGACTGAAAAATTGACATGGCAAGCATTACAACTTTCTTAAAGTGATCAAATAAGGATCACCAGATGAACATCAGACCATCACTTTTTTGTCATGTAGTAACCAAGAGGAAGCATGAAGTCTTATAATTTCAGTCAATTGCTGCCAAGGAATGTGTTAACCATTTTAGAATTAAGCTGTTTTGATGCCTTGGCCTCTAACAACCATTCAAGATTATAGAACACTAATAGTGAAATCAATCTGCAAAGATATGAATGGATGATTTGCACAAGGATTGAGTTGAAATTATGCTAATGAAGTGAACTGTACATTACTAGCTCAATATGTGACTTATAAAACTGTTTAATATATATACTATATTTTGATCCAAGCTCCTTTATATACATTACATATAATAATTCATGTTTTGTTTGATAAAACTTTAATTCCAATAGAATACATATTGCATATTGAACTGCAAATGTACAGATCTTTTCAAGAACCACACACACACACATATATATATATATTCATACGAATATTTCATGAGTTTCAGATATATATATATATACAACACAGATGTTTTATATGTATAGCATACACATATAAATTAAGATTATAATATAAGCAAAATTAAAAAATATTAATGTAGTTATTAATAATAAATCAAAGGAGCATTGACATATATTTACTGCGGGTGTTTATTTATTCACACTCACAAAATAATAATAAACTTTCTGTACTTTATATTTTTAAATAAAATAAATAGCAGAATTCAGATTTTCATCAAAAATATATTCTTTAGCAATATACTTCTTTCAATATTTTTTTCATATGAAAAAGTATATGGCCATCTCACTATCAGTTAACTCATACTCTCTAGTTGTTTTGATGTTTTAATTATATATAGTCTTTATGATTGTTTTTAAATTTCATAAAACTTTTAATCATGTGAAATACTATAAATCAAATTCAGAAAGGAAAAATAAAATGTATTAGTTTTCAACATCAGCTAAAAAAGTGTTATAAATAAACATGATCACATACAGCATCATGAGATGGAAAAATGGTTACCATCATAGTAAAATTAATGAAATTTATGATTTTTTGGTGCTGCTGCCACATGAAATATATTAAACTTAGGAATATTAATGTTTGCTTTTTATTGTTATTTACATTTGGGATGTGTGTGAGATAACATAATTGAAATAATGTATAGTGATGCAGTGTATAGCATGGCTTCACTATATATATGAATAAAGTTCAAAATTAAATCTTTAAAGTGATTGCTACTACTAAAACTTCATATGCTCTTAAGTTTATCATAAGATAGAGAAGAATATCAAAAACACTTCTTAGAAGGTTTCAGATATTTTTTTACATAGACACTCTTTCATTGCAAAAATATTACACTGTGGCTAGAAAATATAAGAGGGTAACTCAAAATAACATGAATCATTCTTTGGGAAGTAATTGCACTGTAATACATCCTTCTGCCACTAGATCCCTCTTATTGTGACACTCCCTGGCTTTGACTAACTGGCTGTGCTGCTGTGGCTGTTTTGTTCCTCAAGATAAGTTAAAGTTTATATTTTTTGTGTGAATAATTGACAATCATATTACTACAAAAGTTGTGTGCTTACTATGTGGATATGTTGAGAAAATTGGAATCAAGAGAGATAGATTTAATTGGATTTGGAAAGATCAGGAATAATATTGATAATGTTTGGAGTTTAGTTATGCCATTTTGATTATAGAAATAAAAAAAAAATTTTCTTGTAAGAGTGTTAAAGTAAGAAGGCTTTATAACTAAGTTGTACATAAGAGTAGTTGGTTTTAGTAATTTTAATACTAAAGAATTTTTTAATTTAAAAAAGGAAATGCTTTATTTGAGAAAGAAGATTAATGTTTTGAGGCCTAAGGTTGGGAAACATGTTTATTGATCACCATTGAAAGAAAGTGAAGTTTTTCTTCTTTTGCATAAAGGGGATTGAAGAGTAGGAGATGAAGCATAACATTAAATATAGAATAGGAGACTTGAGAAAAAGAATATGGTTTGCATTTCTATCCCACAATGCATATATAATGGTCATAAAGAAATTAGATATGCTGCAGCAGAGTATACCATATGTGATGAGGTTTATCATTTGAAATGCTTAAATAAAATTAGAAAGAATGTAACAGGTTTATGTTCATGTAGACAGTGTAAATGTGATAAAAGAGGTGAAAAAGTGGTTTCTAAGTGTGGATAGTTTAAAGAGAAAGTCAGAAATGAAGCAAAATATAGTTGTAGAAGATAGGATAGAGTATATTTTTAGTGGAGTGATAAGAGATATGGATGAAAAAATAAGTAGTGCAATGGAAATGATTATCAAAGAATAAGATAGGGGAAGAAGTAAAGAATATAGAAGCAACATTAAAATTGTTAGAGACAAAGTAAGAGCAGATAAAGGATTTATTGAATAGGAATGATAAGGAGGAAGTAGATAAGGAAATCCAGAAGGTGGAATAGAATGTTATGGATGAAGTAGGAAAAGTAATCAGAAGATTCGTTAATTAGATAATGTAGAGATATAATTGCAAGGGAAAATAGAAACAGGTATTTAAGAATATGTCTGTCTGGAGCTAGAATTAGGAACATTACAGATAAGGTAAAGAAGCAAGGGAGTAGAGATGTGTATGTTATGGTAGGGACAAATAATTTGTCAGTTGTTAGAGAAATGGATGAGTACATAGAATTGGATTAGTAATTTGAGTAAGATTAAAGGAAGGGTAGAAATAATTCAATTATTACCAACATTTGACAATAGGTTTATGTTAGACAGGGCATGTTCTATAAATGAGAGATTGAAAAAATTGTGCAAGAGAAATGATGTTATATTTGTGGATGTGTGGGATTTTTTTATTAGTAAGAGGGAGTCGTATAGTAAAGATGGATTGCATTTAGCAAAACAAGGAAGTGAAGTTTTACAGAGTTTGTTTTATAAAGAATATTGTTCAGGGAACTTATAAAGGGGGGGGGGGGTATATTTTAAATTGCAGTATTATCACAAAAAAAGAAGAATGGATAGAATGTAAGAAATAAACAAAGAATAGCTGATTTAAATGTAGATGTAGAGATAAAATGGATCTGGAAAATTAATAGTAAACAAGTTATGCACAAGCCTTCTGGAACCCATTGATTACTCTGGCTTGCACTGAATGGCATTACTGTATAGAGGGTTTTGCCTGTTTAATAACAGTTATAAGCAAGCATACAAAATGGTGATCATGTGATGTTCAAGTTATTTATAAATGTAATGGAGAAGAAAGAGTCAAACAAATTTATAAAAGAATACTTAAGAAACCAGAAATTGTTAACATTTTGATATTTGAATATGCAAGCTGGTAGGAGACTAGAAAAGTGGCTGGAATTAAACAAAGCAGTTAAAATAAAGAGTTTGAGGTACTAGCAGTTATGGAAATAGATCTAAGAGTAGAAGAACCTATATTGAAATACTTGGTATGATGGTATAAATAGAAAAGAAAAAAGGAGTGGTAGTATAGGAGTTATGACAAATAATATTTAAATTCTGTTAAATGTTAAAAACATTTGTGGTTTGAAATAAGGTTAGGAAGACAAGAATGGATGATGGCTATAATATGTATAGCCACTGGAGATAATCAAATGATAGTGGAATAGTAGCATATATGAATGCCTAGTTAAGGATATACAGAGTTTCACAAAAAGGGAAAGAGAATAATGGTTATAGGGGATATGAATGGGCATATTGAAGAAATTGATGTAGGTAACAAGAATGTACAACTTTTGAAAAAATTTTCTCAGAGAGTGAAATTTGAGTATTGAGAAATTTATCAAATATTTATGAGGTACCAATAAACATCACATGATCACCATTTCTTCTGCTTGCTTTTAACTGTTATTAAAACAGGCAAAACTCTTTATACGTATTGTCACTCAGTGCAAGCCAGAGTAATCAATGGGTGCCAAAAGGTTTGTGCATAAAATCCCCATCTAGTCCCTACTCATCCAATATCCCCATACTAGTTTCTGGCTTGTGGCTTTTGTCCATGAGGAGCCTTGGATCTGAGAGCACTAGCTGCAGTGCTCTCAGATGAAGGCCACAAGACAGAAACTAGTATGTGGATATTAGATGAGTAGGCACTAGATGGGGATCTTATGCACAGACATGGCATCCATTGATTATTCTGGCTTGCACTGAGTGGCAATACATATAAAGAATTTATGAGGTACACAAGGTCTAGAAATAACATATTTCACACAATATATCATGTATTAGTAGATAAAGAGGAAATGAATAAAGTATGAAAAATTAAAGTGTTTGATAATGAAGAGAGAGTATGTAATAGTGATTATATATTTTTTTGTAATAGAAATAGTTAGTAATGTGGATAAAAAATAGTAATAAAAGTAGAAAGAATAGTGAAAGATGTGGATGGAGAATAAATGATAAGAATAAATTAGAAGAATATAAAATAAAAAATTGAATTATCATGGAAGAGTTGTTTGGAGGATGAACATAAAGACTGGTGTAGTGAAGTAGAAAAAATGGCAAATAGGGTTTTTAGCTGAAAATATTCAGAAAAATAAAAGTAATACACAAGTGAGAGTTAGTAAACATGTAAAAGAGAGAAAAAAGCATGCAGAGAATATAAGTGTGCTATTAAAAACGAAAGTGAGAAAAAAAGAAGTTTGCTGAAATAGATAATTACAGAGAGAGAATGAAATTAAATAGTAAATTGTTGGAGGATATTAATAAAAGTGGAAAAGATGGGAGTAAAATTTTTTGGAAATACAATAAAAGAAAGAATATAGGGAAGGAAGAAATAGTATTACTAGATGATGAGGGAATAGAGTGTAGCTCTAGAGAAGAATTACAGACAATCTTAAACAAGTATTTAAAGGAAATAGAAAAGATGTTGAATGTGAATGACAGAGTAATAACAAACTTGAAAGCATATAATAATGGAAATTTTAGATTTACAGAAAATGAAATGAATAAGGCAGGGAAGAAATTGGAAAAATAGAAAGGCAAGAGGTTTAGATGGATGGGCAGCAGAGATGTAATGAATTTATAACATAGGTATCATGTTTTAATAAGATGTCACAGAAAAGAGATTTTCTGGATATTTAGAAAAATACAAGAGTAAGGCTACTATTTAAAAGGAAGGGTAAGGATCGTAGAAAGTTAAGCAATTATAGACTGATAGTGATAACATCAGTGTTATATAAAGTTTTCACATATATGGTGGCTGGAAGGGTCGCAAATTGGATGGAAGAAAATAATATAATGGGAGAAATGCAAGGAAGTTTTGGATTGGATAAATATATAGGAGATAGTTTATTTATAGTTACACAACTTACAGATATGAATAGAAATACAGATGGATAGTTATATATGGTTTTTATAGATATAGAGAAGACATTTGATAGAGTAAATAGAAATAGAGTATGGGTAAGTATAGTAAATTTGGGAACAGATGGAGCTTTAGTAGATCATTAAGACATTGTATAAAAATAATTACAATAATATCAATTAGGGAATATAGAGTCAGTTAAAGTTAAAAATGGGATTGGACCAAGGCAAGGATGCCCTATCACATTTTGTTTTTGTTGTATTTGAGAAAAATAGAGAGAGTAAAAGAAAGACTAGAAAGAGAGTAGAAATATTAATAGATGGCAAGGGAGTGCATATATTATCAGGTATTTTGTTTGCTATGATATATTCTTGAGAACAGAAAGTATGGAAGATATGCTGAAGACATCCACAAGGTTAGGTAAAAAATCAAAAGTAATGATGATTAATACTGAGGAAAGAGAAGACAATGAATTTTTATTGGAGGATATAAAATTAAATGTGGTAAATAAGTATGATTATTTGGGAATTGTCTTAAGTAATCAGAGAAATTGCTTGATGAATGGGAGAAAAAATTGATAAATGAAGCAAAAAAAAAAAAGGCACTGATAAAGAAGTTAACTGTTTTCATATAATAAATATGTTGTAGCTAGAATTGTATGAAAGGGAGTTGCAGTATCAAGCTTAACTTGGGGTAATGATGCATTATGTATTAGTAAATGGGTGTTAGATAGAAAAAGTACAAAAGAAATAGGAAGACATGCATTAGATGCAGATGTGTGGATGGCAAAGAAAGTAATTCAAGGAGAAATGGGATAGTCAAGTTTTTTATGAGAGAAGCAAAATGAAAATTTTCAGTAGATTGCAATTTATGGATAATAAGAAAATAGCCAAAATAGTATTTTAATTGGATTATGAGCAAAGTACAGGCAACAAAATGGGTGAGAAAGGAAGTATGCTATGGAGAAGATTTGGATAAAAACTTTATATAAGTATACTTGTACAAAAGGTGAGGTGATTGTGTTAGGAAAAGTTTTGATGTTATAGTGGCAAGGAATGGGCTATAAGAATAGATGCATTAATAAAAAATAGGGAGTTGAAGAGATGGAGAAGTAGTATAGAGAGTAAAAAGAGTTTAGATATATGTAGAAGTAAACAGAATATTGGGTGTGAGTAAATTTATGATAATAGCAAGGAAAGTAGTTTTGGAGAGATGGAGAAGTAGTATAGAGAGTAAAAAGAGTTTAAATATATATAGAAGTAAACAGAATATTGGGTAAGAGTTAAGCTAATAGCAAGGAAAGCAATTTTGTGTTTAAGACTTGAACAGGTTTGTTAGCAACAAGAGAATATACACATAAATGGAAAAATATGGGAGGGGGGTTATCTGCAAGTTATGTAAGGAAGGCATAGAAAATATTCAGCATCTGTTAATTAAATATAATGCCTGAAAGCAGAAAGGGTTCAAATAATAAAGTTTTGGAAAAATAAATATAAACAGATTACACAGAAAGTGGGGTTTTGGTTTTTATGCTGAGTTTGGGAAAAGATAAGGGGAATTTAGATATACAACTATGGAGTTGACAAAGATTATGCTGTGGAAATGGGATGGAGCAGGATAGAGAAGAATATGGTGAATGAAAAAAGAAAGTAAAGTGGCAAACATATTTAAATATTCAGCATCTGTTAATTAAATATAATGCCTGAAAGCAGAAAGGGTTCAAATAATAAAGTTTTGGAAAAATAAATATAAACAGATTACACAGAAAGTGGGGTTTTGGTTTTTATGCTGAGTTTGGGAAAAGATAAGGGGAATTTAGATATACGACTATGGAGTTGACAAAGATTATGCTGTGGAAATGGGATGGAGCAGGATAGAAAAGAATATGGTGAATGAAAAAAGAAAGTAAAGTGGCAAACATATTTCTCTGGGCATAGTGGCTGAGAGATTCCTGATTCTGAAAAAGGAGAAGCCATTATGCATCACATCACACTAATCTGCCAAGTTTTATCATCAAGAGATGTCATGTTATATCATAGTAAAAGTTTTTTGTTGTGTCTTTATTAGTTGAAATAAAATGAAATTTTGTTTCTGATAGGGAAAATGGCAGGCGAAACAGTTATAATACATGAAACAGTTGAGTGGTTTAATTAGAGCTCAAATTCACAACTTCTCAAAAAAGAATGGCAAGTGAAGTCCAATGTAGGGACAATGCTGAATTTGGAGGCATGCAAATGACCTTGTTCATTCAGATTCCATTTCAACTGATTTAGATATTTTAACTACAAGTTCTGAAATGATTGTGTGATGTGATAAAACCAAGTGGGGGGGGGTGCAAACTTGGCCATGATGATAAACCAATGCATAAGTCTTGAGTGTAGTAAAATTTTCAATTAAATTTAGCATGATCAGCTACTCGATTAGCCATATTCATTTGATCTCACATAATCCAACTTCTTTTTTTTCCTTTGAATAAAAAAAAATGTTTTAAATTTTTTTGTGTGTGGACTTAGATATGGTGAAGAAAATGATGATGCAGGTGTTAAAAGGCATCACTTTGTTAGAGTTTCTGGACTCTTTTAAACAGTGAAAAACATGTTTAGATTGGCGCATTGCTTTAAGTGGACTGTACATTAAAGGGGATTCAATTTGTAACACTTAAAAATTAATAAACAATTTATTATAAAATTCTAGTTATTTGGGGGTGTCTTCTTATATAATTTATTAATAGCAACAGTGTCATTGGATATACAATCATATATATATATAAGTGCATGGACCATCTAAGTAAAAAATAAATACCAGTTTAAAATGGCTCTCTGCCATTTTGGATTTTAAGATAACCCCAAAACCACTCTTGATATACAACTAAGCAATAAAAGATGGTAGTTAATATTTTATCCCACCAATGTTCCATTTATTTTGTTCAATACAGTTTTAAAAAAATCACAATTTCCATCAAAAATTAAAAAATAAACATAAAAATTTCACAGAACTGTGTGCAATCAAAAAAATTCAAATATGTCTAGAAATCAAAATATGAAGGTTATTAGTAATTAGAAAATGACCAAAAAAAAATTAGCAAAAATTAAAGAAATCTGCCAGAATAATCACATGACCAAATCATCAAATTATTATGGCAATTGAATATGAAAAAATATTAGCAACTATTATTAATAAATGACTACAAAAATGTTAGCATAATTATGGGACCAAAACAAAAATAATCATCTAGAAATCAAAATATTAAGCTATTAGTAATTAGGAAATAATAAAAAAAAAAGTTAACAAAAATCAAAATTTCAGTGACAATATTTAGAAATATTAGTAAGTAGAAAATACATCAATAGAAAATAAATAAATTCACTAATACAAGCTAACCTATGAAAGAATAAAACACATGCTTATGACTAGAATAGAATTTGATATTTCATCAAAAATGTTTTCTCAAATATATTTATTGTATGATATTCATCAATAAATAGATATGTTATCTGTAATTCTCACATATTAAAATTGCAATTTCATGAATATTTTGTTAAATGTAAAAAAAATTAAGAACTTTTCGTTTTGTATGGCCTAAAAAAGTGCAGGAGATGGAAATTTTCAAAAACAATAGTTCAGCAAATATTTAACCAAAAAAAAAAACAACCAACAAATTACTATAAGTCATGCATAAAAAATAAAACTATAAAAGCATATTACAAAAATATATTTTATTACCCCAAACCATGCAAAGTCATGTCTCATAGCCAAACACATACAGAATAAAATGGGTCCGTTTTACATTCTTAGAGGTTCACCTTTAATCTCAATGACTGTGTCAAACTCTTTATTTTAAAATGGTTATAAAAAAAAATTAAGCAGCAAAAAATAACCCCTTATTTAACTGCCTAATCAACCATGCATTCATACAACTATTATCTGTCTATCAATCTAATAATTATTTACCAATCTTTTACTTGTCTATCTATTTATCTTTAACCTGTCTTTTTATCTGTTTATCTAGATACTCATCTCTTTTACCAATCTCTATATGTGATTATTTATTTACTACCTCTCTATCTATTTATTTGTCTCTATATGTTAATATATCTATCTATTTATTTATTTATTTATCTGGTTTTCTACCTATCTATTATTTCCAACCTTTCATTTAACAACCACCCATCTATCTATCTATTTAGATATCTACCTATCTATTTACTATATGGCTATTTCTCTATCTATCTTTCTGATTTTTTTACTTATCTATTTATGCATCCAATGATCCATCCATTTAACTATTTATACAATCACTCATCCACCATCTATCTTAATCTATGTGTCTGTCTATTTACATGCCCATCTATATGTATCTATTTACCTATCTATCTATCTGTCTTGTTTTTACCTATATTTATTTATGCATCTAACCATCAACTCACCTATCAAGTCACTGAATCATCTGTCTATCTACCTACATGCATTACCATTTTTATAGTGTAATTTTTACTACACTACCATCACTCAATATTGAGACTGGTTTCTATCCACTTTTGACATCTTGTGGAGGGATGTAACCATAAACATATAATGAAAGACGTGAACAAGATTTCTGATCTTTAGGTGCACATTTCATGCTGAATCAGCACTCATCAGTTGATCCAGACCACAATCTCTTGCACATATCTTTATCAATGTTCAATATATGTATATCTAGATAAAAAATATTTATAGTTTAATGGTGTGTTAAGCGTGCTGCTCTCACAACTTTGATACAAATCATTTAATGAAAGTATGTTTTAAATTCCGCTTTACGCAAAAAAGTGAAGCTTCCTATTATTAGAAAAGAATTATAAGTTTTAGTTTCACTTTTTTGCGTAAAGCGCAATTTAAAACTTACCACTCAAAGGTGAAGCAAAAACAAGGATTTTATTTTAATGGAAGTATATTAATTTTTATTCGTCATTCATGAGATTAGAGATTATCCAATAATGAATAATATTTATGTAATGTAATTTTCGATACACCGCAAAGTAGGGGCTAGTTTCTCTCTACTCTTAACATCTTATGGAGGGATGTAATCATAAACATATAATGAAAGACATGTGAAAAATATCTATGACCCCAAGATGCACATTTTATGTTAAAACAGCACTCATCAGTTGACCCAAACCACAATCTCTTACATATATCAAGTGGTGTAGTGAAGATTAATCTACAGAAATATTCAATACCTATATACTTAGTTATCTGGCCATCTATTTACTTGTCTCTATTTATATCTATGCACTTATCTTTTTATTTATCTAAGTAGCTTATCTATTTGTTCACCTATCTCCATCTGTTTTCTACCAATTTATCCATCCACTTATTCATCTATCTATTTATCTACTTATTCATCTCTTTACCTCTCCTTTCTATATATGTCAACCTATTGATTTATTTCTATTTATTTATCCTTTTCTCTGCCAGTCCAACAATCCATTTAACTATCTATCTATTGTTTTAGACATCCATCAATCTATTTACATATATCCCCCTGTACCTTTTATCTAGTCACCCATAACTTTATCCATCTATTCATCTATCTATTTATTTTTATTCATCCATCAATTAATCTCTCGTCTACCAATATATTCATTAATTAGTATTTCTATCCATCCCTATGTATTAACCTTCCATCAATCAATTCACCCATCAATTCAATTCTATATCTAATTATCTATTTATCCATTTATCTATACAACCATTCATCTAAATAAATAGTTAAAGCTGATAGGAGAGAAGTAAATAGAAGATAGTTAAGTGTGTAGGTGCATAAATAGGTAGAAAAATAAATGGTAAATAGTTCAATAGATGGATGGTTGCATGGATAAGTACATAGACAAGCAGATGAATATTATATAAAGAGATAATGGATGAATTGATTAATAGATAAATGGCTGGATGGAAAGTCTGATCAATGAATTGATTGACAAATAAAATAAATAGTTGGATGTAATAGGCAGATAAATAAATAGATGCTTGGATAAATTGCTGCGTGAATAGATAAAAGGTATAGAGATACATAGATAGTTTGATAGATGTTTACAATAATAGCAAGTTACATGGACAATTGGTCAGATACAGATGGGTGAATGAATGGCTAGATAGAAAGTCAGATAATTAAAGAAATAAATCAATATGCAGATACACATACAGGGAAGATAAATAAAAGGATGGAGGAGTAAATAGGTAGATGAGTGCATGAATGGATAATTGATAGTATGATGACAAATAGAAAGGTACATAAATATTTAAATGAATAGAAATACAAATAAACAGATAGTCAGATTAGTGGATAAATAGATGTCTATTTATGTAGATAGATAGATGGTTGGGTAGCTAGATAGATACATTGATGGTTGCTGAATAAACAAATAGATAATCAGATAGATAGATAGACAGAAGCATTTAGTACATAAATAGATAGATTAGAGGATCATTAGTTGGCTACATAGTTAAATGGATAGCTATGCACAGGTGGCTAGATAGTTACATTGATGGTTGGATGAATAAAAAAATAGATAAAAATCAGATAAAGAGATAGAAATATGTAGTACATAAATAGATAAAAAGATTAGAGGATCATTAGTTGGCTATATAGTTAAATGGATAGCTATGCATAAATAATTAGATAAGTAGAAAACCAGATAAATTATTATAGACAGCAAATAAATAAGCATATAGGGAGACTGGTAAAAGGGAAATAAATGATTACGTTGATAAACAGATAAAGAGATAGGTAAAAGATAAATAGATAGAGAAGTAAAAGATACATTGACAGATAATTATTAGGTTGATAGACAACTAATAGTTGTATGAATGTGTGAGTGATTAGGTAGTTAAATAAATGAATAGTGTTATTTTTTCCCTGCTTATTTTTTTATTGTTACCTTAAATTAAAGATTGACCAAGTCATTGAGGTCAAAGGTGAACCTCTGAAAATGTAAGCTTGATACCTTTGAATTTTTTACTTCAATTTTATTATTCTTCACATGTTTTGTTATTGGACATAAACATTGCATGCTTTGAGATAATAAAATATAGTTTTGCAATATGCTTTTATACTTTTATTTTTCATGTGTGACAGTCATTAATAGATAATAATAATAATTTGTTTTATTATCCAATATTTGCTAAACTATTGTTTTTGAAATTTTTCATCCCTTGCAATTTTTTTTTGTCCTGCAAAAGTTCTTAATTTTTTTTTAATTTTAACAAATATTGTAATTTAATATGTGAGAATTATAGATAACTTATTTAATTATTGATGAACACAATACAATAAATATATTTGAATTTTTTTTCCATAGGCATGTGTTTTATTCTTTCCTGGGTTAGTATATTAATTTTTTATGCTTGTGAATATTTTTTTTTCATTAATATATTTGCTAATTATTAATATTTTCAAATTATTTTGGAAATTTTGATTTTTGCTCATTTGTTTTTTTTTCTTTTCCTAATTACTGATATGCTTGATGATTTGATTTCTAGAAGTATTTGATATTTTTTTATTTTAGCCATAGTAAATTATGCTAACATTCTTGTAGTCATTTACTAATAATAATTGCTCAATATTGATTTTTCATATTTAATTGCCACAGTAAGCAGATCTTTTGGTCATTATGCTTGTGGATTTTTTTTTTCATTGATATATATATATAAAAACAAAAAAAGACTTATAAATCCAATAAATAATATTATATTTCAACCAGAGGACTGGTTTTTATAATATTTACTATTTTTGGTCATTTCCTAATTATTAATATGCTTGTAATTTCTAGATGTATTTGTTTGTTTTTATTGCACTTAGTTTTGTGAAATTTGCATGTTTATTTTTTAATTTTTGATGGAAATTATGATTTTTTAATTGTATTGGATAAAATACATGAAACACTTGGTGCTATAGGGTTTTATCTGCCATTCTTTATCACTTGGTTGTCTCAGCAGTGGTTTTGGGACTCCCCGTAGAAACCAAAATGGTGGAGAGTGCAATCTAAACTAGTACCAAAAATATATCAGAAAAAAAATTGTTTTATTTGAAAAAACCTACATTTGAAATCTAGACAATTTATAGGGGAGTTATTATATTTGAAATGAATAGGGTTTTTTTTATAGTTGTGAGAATAAAGTAAGGTTGTTTATTTGTTTTATCTGAAGATGAAATTTGATGGAGTTTCTTTCCTATTTGCATTAATAGTTTTTCATTCTTTCTTTTATATTATGATTCAATAAATCAAATATCAAAAATACAAATTGAAACCTAGTTTCAAATGCTACAGTTGGAGTCTATTAAATTCAGTTTAGAAAATTACAATTAAAAATACAATAATTAAAAATCGTGACAGTGATTAAAGATATTTAGAAGTGGTAACATAGAATGAATAAAAAAAGAATAATGAATAAAAAATATATAGTAGCATTATATCATTTTGACATGTGCTATTTATTACAATATTTTTAATTCACTGTTTAAAAATAGGGATTGTCTGCTGTGAGAGATTTATAATAGTATACACCAATTTATTTGAAAGAGAAAAGTATCAAAAGCTTATTTATAAGATAAATTATTTTGTGCCTGTATACAGTTGAATATAGTGCAAGTTTATAAAATGTGTAGTTATAAATGGATTCTGTTATTTATATACATTGTTTTAATTTTTGAATGTGAGGCTACATTGTAAGACTTTTATATAATTTTAATGCAAATAAAAAAGTCAATTTAAAAATGTATTACAGAAAAATAAGGCTTTTAAAACATAAAAGTACCCCCCCCCCCCCAACAAATACAGATTTATTTAATGCAAATATGATCTTATCAAAAATGTTCAATTAAATTATCAAAAATTCACGCATATTTTTTTTTTGTAATTAAAATAAAGTGAAAAATAACTAATTATTTCAAATTAAAACAATTAAACTTATTCATTTTGCAAAAAATTATATAATTAAGACGTAGAAGAAAGTCAATTAAAGAAATTGTCGTATTTTGATCAAATAATGGGGCAGAACTTTCGAGGTATAAAAAAAAAACATATTTTTGATCAGTTGATGGAAGGAAGACTATATAAAAGAAAAGCACTCTAATTCAATTAGCAAATTTGAGATAGTGGACAGTCGAGTTGTAGAAATTGATAGAGGTCAAATTAGTGACTATGGGAAAAGCAGAGTTATAAGTGATAGAGCCACTAAAACAGCTGGTCCCATAGTAGTCCCAAGTAAATATATCATTAGCTTTTGAGTCTATTCCTAGTGACACCATCATTGAACTATTACAACTGCATAATATTTCACTCCCATTCTTTACACTTTAATTAATCTTCTAATGAATAGAGAAATTTTATCACCCTTAATAGCAAAGTAATGCTGAATTCAAACTCCAGAATTCCATTCCAAGGGGTTAACTATTGAATGCTTTGATTTTTATTACTGCTTCTGGAAATAGGAAACTGCCTGGTATAGCAGTCAAGTATATATTATTCATGGATGATCTTGTCATTTTTCTCCCCATTGAGAAGTACCTTTAATTCACATTTCTATTCTGGAAAATTATATGGTGCACTATAAACTTTAGTTTAATCTTAATAAGTCATCATGTGGAATACATTCTCTGGTAATAGTCTTTCCTCTCCCTTCACTGATCCCCTCATAACTTTCTTGGGTTTCCCATTTATAAATCTATTTGTGCTATGAGAACATATATTCAGAAGTCTATCCTCACATCTATTAAAAATATAACTATTTATCCAAAATGCATCTTTTCATGCATAAACTTCTATCACCATCCTGATTTTACCAAAAAAATGATTTACTGTATGCTGATTATTAACTATACTAATGCTTTCAAGAAGAAATTAAATTCGCTTTGCTTCAACTGATTTGAAATAAGAGTCATTGCAATCACTTATTACAACCTTACAGAAGCATGCCAAAGACAATAGTCTCTCCTGTCATTCAATTACTATCTTATATTTGCAGAGGTCATTCAGTATTATTTTTAAATTTGCCTTTGCTTACCCTAATGCTATGAAATTTATTCTATTCACTCTACTGATACACCTCCACCCAGTAAAGTTATTTTTTTCAATCCTTACTTAAATTCTTTTCTGCTTATATTGATCTTAATAATCACACATTCTCTAGGAAAGTGCTTATTTGGGAGGCTTATAATATGACTCATAGTACTAGTCAACATCAACCATTTCCATCTCTTCTTATTATCACTAATAAAGTAAATAGATAATCAAAAAATTCAAATTCTAATACCTGGAACCAAAATACCTTGATTTCCTTATAAAAATGAATTTTGAAACTCCCCCTACTAACCATTTCTTATCACAGAGAATGATACATGCTAACATTGACTACCTTTATTGTCTTTGTCATAAGTCTGAAGAAACAATACATTTTCTATTCCAGTGCCCTGCTCTTCTTACCTATAGAAATATCATAGAGTCAATTACTAAATCACATATTTCCTTTACTTTTACTCTCACTGATAGCATGAAGCAGAATCTTTTCCCTTCAATTAGGATTACTATTTTCTTTATATTAATTCTTTGGTTCCTAAGATGCTATTTTTGCTTCAGCCTTTCATCTAGACATTACAATCACTGTTTTATAATAAAATTTCAAAAATTAAAAACCAGGGACAGTTCTTGCTCTTTCAGATATTTTTAATGATATGTGGAGTCTGGTCTATCTTCTGATTTCATTATAAGTAGATTCCTTTTTTTACTTTTGTATGTCTTTGCTATATATTTACAAAATGTACCTTTTGTAATTTATACACCATTGTATATGTCTTTGCTGGTAAACTTTAAAATATCCAATTGAATTTCAAATCATCTTTTTCAAGTTTGTAAAAAAAAAAATTTTCCTAATAAAAATTGTTTTTTTGTCTTTTTAAAGTGATAGATTACTTATCAAACTGAATGTGTATTAATTATTCAATCATAAACAAAGCTACTAATGTAAGAGATTCTTAAGCTAATCATCTGAAGAATGATTTGCAAATTAATGTTAATCAGAAAATGCAGCCAATATTAAATAGTATAAATCTTTTGTAGGTCTTTTAGAGGAATAAATGCATAATTTTATCATCATCAGTCATCTCAAATCAGTATTTTTATTATATATTGTGTATTTGAAATTAATTATTTTTATGTCTAGCTATATATTGTTGATCAGAGAATCCTGATTTATAGATAAATGATCACTGTGTGATCCGTTTACTATTGAGAGACCATTGAATGTGTTTGATCATATTTCAGATATATAAATGGCACTAAAGTGTATAATCAGTCTTTCCTGTTACAACATGATAACATATATTAGTGTAATATGGATGAATTTGAAGCATTAATCAGATATGGTCAAGTCTATAGTTTAATGAATAATAATTTTACATATATTGGTGGGTAATAATGAAGTATAGTGAAAATGAAAACTATGGTTAATTAAAAAATGGAAATACATGTGCTGTAGTGGTGCTTTCAGAAGAAATAAAATAATTAGAGATATCAAAGCAATATAAAGTGCAGGCCTCAGATTGCTGTTCCAAAAGTAATAATATCTAAAGGAAAAATAGATATTAGCTTTATATAGGTGCATATTTTGGTTGCCAAATGCAATGGAGCTTAATGAAAAAATAGATGTGAGAAAAATAGATAAATAATCTACTATATCAAAAAAGGTGTCAGTATTAATATTTGAGAAGCATATGATTGATTTTCTCCCTGCAATATACAGCAATCTGTCAGTGATGTTGATCACTATATTTGCTAGGTTGTCTTAATTGTAATTTTATATGCCTAAATAAAAATAATCATTTTCCAATTATACATGAAAATCCAAATTAGTTGACATCTCTCTACCAGGTAGCCTTAGGGTAATGTGTTTGTATGGCCCAAATCTGTCATTTGATGACAGTATCAGCACTACCTATAACCTTATGGGACTATGACCACTGCATAACTAAGCCCCAACAAGGTTCATATTGTATGCACCACAAGGCAAGCTTTATGAATTATGACAGTTAATTATCATAAACTAAACTTAGAAATGAATATCTAATTTTCACACACATTGAATAAAATATATTTCAACTTGTGCATATAATTACGAATAAAAAATGCAAAATATTTAAACTTTAATAAAAATAATTTAATGAAATAGGGTTTGAACATAATACAAAATGAGCATTGTACCCAACTAAATACTTAATCAAATTTAGTGACATTCGCACATGTCAATATTCATCTTTAAAATACTAATATTCAAACTAAAATATTTCTCATCTGATACACATAAAAATGTCTTACACTCTATCAAGAGGATACTCTGCATTAATATAAATAAGGAATGAAATGAATTATGGGAAAATGCAGTCAATATTTCTCCTGAAATGTCATTAAATTCAATTGCAGTCTTCTAATTGTATTGAATAGGTACAAGTATTGTAAGGTAAATAAAAATATTTCAATTGTTTATAAAACACTAAATATCACATAAAATAAATAATTTACAAAATAATTTACAAAACACTTTTAAATACAACAAAAGTAGCAATGAAATTACAAAATATTAAAATAAATAAATCAAAATTTTCACAAGCTTGTGTTTACTTTCAATTTTGTCTTTCGCCTATGACTTTTTGAACTTTATAAAATTGTTCAAACTCTTGTGTGTACATAGAAGAACATTTCCAAAAATTCAAATTCTTTCCTTTTCTTAGTTTATGATGAGCATTGTCTTTATGTTAACAAATTCTTTTTACTTTAAGATTACTTATAGTTTCCACAGTTAAGATTCTATAACACTTTCATCACTTAATATGTAGATTGTGAAGGTAAATATCATGTATTCAATCAGATATATGATAGGAAGGAAGGATCAGCATGTGCCAACAACACTTTGGAAGGTCCTGTATGCTACATCTCATCTGAATTGGTCAGAATTAATACAATTAGTGAGTATAACAACATGGTAAAGCTTTTCTATGCTGCTGTAAAGTAAGACCTTTTCACTTTCAACATGATTAGCAGTATCTTTTTATATCACAGCAACTTAATCGGAATGGAACTTGGCTTTCTACTAACTTTATTTGTGAAAAATGTTCCGTGTGAATTTTTAGAGATAATTATTAAATTCTGGTATGTTGATTGACTTTAATCTTTGAAACCATATCCTCTAAACTCTCTTTAACTTCTAATAGAAGGAGACCTAACATCATAACCATTATTCTACAATCACTGTTTTTTTTTTATTCACAAATTTTATTAGATCAGCTAAATAAGTATTTTAGTAACAATAAACTGTACTTTGGTATTACTCTAAGTTTGTGACATGTTTAAAATAATACATTTAAAGAATGTGTGAACAAACTTAATCGATAAGATTTGTTAGCAGATTCCATGGAGGGATTATTTTAAACATATCACAAACTTAAAATAATACATCACCAGGAGTAGTATGTCATAGCATGTATTATATGAAAGTTCAAATCTAAAAAAAAAAATGGAGTTTATATATTCATTATGGAAAAAGGCAAAAAAGAATTATGATAATCAGTAAAACAGGTACCTGTGAGTTGATGCCTTTCTGGTATGACACTACAGGTCCATATGTAATAGCAAACTTCAAATGTAGAAAAAAAAACGTACTTTCCAATGATGGAGGATATATTCATTATGGAAAAAGGGAGAAATATGAAAAAGAACCCTGAAACATTTTTAAATGATGAGTTGTTATAAAGTTTTAGCATTCCATTATTTTTTAACCTAAAATAAAAAATGGCAAACTGTAAGTTTCATCTTATATTTTAAATATATGGGATTTGAACACAGACTTTTAAGCACCCTTCAACTATCCACTCTATCTCATACTACTGATACACATGTCCACACACATGCAAAACAGATAAATAATCACCAATATATATATTTTGCGCTGAACCAGAACTCATCAGTCAGTCCGGATCATCATTTCCCCCACACACATATATATAATCAGTGGTCCATTTATATTAAGATAGCAAATCTTCATACCTTAATTAACAGACTTCAATTTACTCCAACCTCCAATTGTTCAGTCATCCATTCCATTGAAAATCTGATAATGGAAAGCTCAAATCCCATGCTAATGCCAATGGGCTTTCCATCATCAGATTTTCAATGGTGTGGATGTCTTAAGAGCTGGAGGTTGGAATAGATTGAAGTCTGTCCATTAAAGTATGAAGATTTGCTATCTTAATATGAACTGAGCACTGATTATATATGTGTGTGGGACGATGATCTGGTGCAACTGATGAGTGCTAGTTCAGCGTGAAATACGGGTATTTGTAATTATTTATCTTTTCTGCATGCGTGTTGTCATGTGTATCAGTAGTATGAGATAGTGGGATAATTAAAGAGTACTTGAAAGTCTGTGTTCAAATTCCCTATATTTATAATTAAAATCGAGATATATAAAAAATGCTTGTATTTCAAATCTTATATTTTAATTATCTTTTTTTTTTAAAAAAAAAACAAACCCGCAAATATAACAACTTTTAGCTGTAAATGTATATAAAGTTTACTTTAAAAAAACACACGTATATAACAACTTTTCCCGCTATATTTTTAAATAAAATATAAAAAAATACAAATATTGCGAAACATTTACTGCTTGTTTAACGTTATATTTTAAAATTAAAAAAAAAAAATCACAGAAGTTTAGTAAATGTATTTTAAAATACAAAATTCTCTCGTATATATTATATTGTGTGTGTGTGTGTGGAGGGGGGGGGGTTACTATGTCAGAGTGATATCTTCTAAAACGGAAAAAAATGGTTAGTTTATTTGATATGGATTAGTCGATGTTAATATTTTTGATTGCCATGAAGTCATAAATGGAAACTTTGAATAAATATTACCGAATGAAAATATCACCAGTAATACGTCATAGCAAGAATAATATCAAAGTATCAGTAAACAAGCTTTATTGTTTACATTACATTTTTCTAATCCATTTATCAGATTAAAAAAATTCCTAAAACAATTATAATTTTAGTCGGCTTGGTACTTGATTTGTTGCTAAGTTTATTTGTAAAAAATAGACTATGTGAATTTAGTAGACAATTATTAAAAATTATTATGACGATTTACTTTAATGCTTGAAGCCAGGTCTTTTATATTTTCGCTATAACCTATGACATAACCGACATCAAACATCAAAATGAATGTTCTGCAGTATCATGGGCTTTTTTTACAATGTTATTAATCAACTAAGTGCATATTTTTGGTATATCTGTAAGCAAACTTTATTATCTACAAATTTAATTTCTAAGTTGTTTATCAGATTAACCAAACTCCTGCAATGTTAATCAACTAAAAATAATAATTTTTTAACATTAAAACCTGTCGTAAATCACCTTGCCTTTAAATAATGGACTCCTTATCATGATTGGATTGAGAATTCATTGCCAGTAACTAATGTGAATATAAAGAGACAATGCATAGTCAATGGCAAGAACAGATTAATAAGAAATAATGCTCTCTGAATCCAAATCTTTCGATGAAGATTGGAGATGTGGCAATAAATAGATAATATTTTTTAAGGTAAAGCTAGAGAATAACTGCTAAAACTGAATAACAGCAGCCTGGTTCTCTCTAAATTGTCAAGAAAACTCCTGCTTACCTGAACAGCAGTGATCATTCTCCAGACTATAGCTATTTAAGCTAATGGTTGCACAGTGAAACAAGTCCACATTTAGGACTGGAAGCTGCTAGAACTAAAGCTGACTTGAGACAAGCTGTTGTTTCAGCCAGAAAAGGCATACCTACTCATGAGGCAGGCTGTCAAGTACAGCTGGAAATGGATAGAAATCAAGACTATATACAGTCCCTTCTTCAACGGTTTCACTCTAGAACTGGGATCTATACCTCATCAATAGTAGCAGATGGATTGTAACAATCTATAAATAACAATTGTAAATCAAGTGTATGTTTGTATCTATATATTACTAATAAAATATATTATAAAATGAATGCATACTCATTTGTGTTTATATGTGTATTTGTGACTAAACACAACAGATTTGGTGCAGTCGGCAAAAGAAAATAAAAAAAATTTCCCATAGCTGGAAAAAAGCTTTTAAATAACTACATCTTGCCCCTATGGATCATTAGATTTTGTCATTATTGAGAAGAAAAAAATGATTGCAAACATTATTTGCATTTCAATTGTAAAATCTAACAAGAGTGGATACTCTTACTAACAAAGACAGAAACTCTACCAGTGGGTAGTTAGATTTTGTCTTTACTGGAAATTGACAGTTACACAAACTGTAGCTCATCAATACACATTAAAATATCATTCTGAAGTGTGATTTTCATAAATTAAAGAAATTTTTTCTCTCATGATATATAGAAGAGAAACAAAATGGCTAATATTGGCTCAATTGAAGCATTTTGTCCAGCCTACCCAGAGATTTGGCTAAGCTATAAAGATCAAATAATCTATTTACATAGCCACACTGAAATCCATAATCACACCCCAGACTAACTAAGGTTTTTAAAATTCCAAACAATCCCAGAGGGGCTGGCTGACCTAGATTTTGACAAGGCATTATCTTTATTAACCTACTTTTTACTCCTATACCTGTAAAGATAATGCTAAGATATTATTTCAATCTGTATGTCCAAGGGGAAGGAGAAAAAGCTAGAGATTTTGCTGTTAGAATACGTTCATTAGCATTAAAAGGTGATTTTAAAGACTTCCTGAATGATGCTTTATGATATCAATTTATCTTCAGAATGAGCAATCATAATCTTAGAGTCAATCTCCTAATGGATCCTGACAGAACCTTTGAATCTATTTTGCCTCAAGCAACATTAGTGAATCAACAGCTAGTCAAGCAAAGACATTTAAAAAAATGAATTATAATAATTCAAAGTATTGAGCAGAACATTGGGTCAGCCAAACACCCAGCTGACTACTCAAATAAATCAACAACAATGAGTGAAAAGCATTATTACAGATGTAATAAACCAATACATGCACACAAAGGATGACCACACCACTATTCAGTATGTACATATTGCAAGCATTTTATTTACTCCAAAACTACTTGTTTCAAAATGAAACAATAAGTGGTGCTGATATAGTATGTGCTCAGTGGCCATTTTGAATTTGAAAACACCCAAAAACACTACTGGCACATGCAAGCAATAAATGTCATTGACTAGAAACACCCATTTTTAAAAAAAAAATAAAACGCCTGAGGCACTATAATTAAAAAAGGTGTTTGGAAGAAAGTGACGTGGAAATAAATCAAAAAGGCCAAAATTTTCATAAAAAAAACAAATCACGTGATTAAAATATTAAAACACAAAATCGTAATTTTCATAGAAAAAAAAAACCAAATCACGTGATCAAAATATTAAAACACAAAATCATAATTTTCATAGAAAAAAAAAATCACGTGATTAAAATATTAAAACACAAAATCATGCCAGCAGTGTGGTGTTTTCAAATTCAAAATGGCCACTGAGCACATACTATATCAGCACCCAATAAGTAGTTAATGGTACAATGGATGAAATACATTTCAAAAGGCAATTTAAAGTCAAAAAAAATTGACTGCATAAACAATGTGAGAAACAGTGACTGTTTTCAAACAGAATCTTTATTTGATACACTGGTCACAATGAAAGTGATCACAAGAATTGTGGTGTCAGTGTCAAACAAAACATGGTCTATCATTAATAAGAATAATAATTTTCAGCTGTCTCCTATCAGCAAAACAATAACTGATTACCAATGCATAAAGTGAACCAACTCACAACAATAAATTCAAACTGGGTTTGCCCAGAAGTATTTAATTCAGGTTTGAACCTAAAATAATGCAGAAGATGAAGAGTGCAAAGAAATGAATAAGTACTCTTGTCCTATGCCACATGTTTAAAGGAACACCAAATGGATTCCAGTAGTCATGATCAAAGTCAAAAAATTACAAACTGGTTGTTGAAACTGCTGTTGGACAACAACATCATCATCTCAGAAACAAACATGGGTTATTTATAATTCATCAGCCAGATGAAATGAACCTACAGTTCTATGACCATCCACCAGAAAAGCCCCATCAGATGACAAAAAGTGGTAAACTAACCACTGTGTGAACCTACAATTTCAAGATCATCCATTAGCAAAATCTTATCAGATGAAGCAGTTGCAATCTACTAGTAATGAGTTACCATCAAGCTGCAATTAACCTTGTTTTTAATAACAATGACAACAGTAGACCTGCTGAGAACATCACTAAGCCAGAAGAAGTAACATCTTCCAATGCATCTGCATGACTACATTCTCCAGGGCTAATTTTAGCCAGGGGGTGTCATATCTCACCTTGCCTTTAAATAATGGACTAGTCCAGATTACTTTCTTATTGTGATTGGATTGAGCATTCATTGCCTCTAATCAATGTATATATAAAGAGATGATGCATAGCCTATGGCAAAAGCAGGCCAATAGGCAATGATGCTCACTGAATCTAAATGTTTCCATGAAGATTAGGCATGTGGAAATAAATAGTCAGCCTATTTGAAGGTAAGACTAGAGAACAACTGTTAAACCTGAATAACAGTCACCTGGTTTTCCCTATATGGTCAAAGGAAGTTCCTGCTTATCTGAGTAGGAGTGATTGTTCTCCAGACTATAGCTATTTCAGCTAATGATTATAAAAAAAAGTCCACATTTAGGACTGGAAGCTTCCAGAACCAAAGCTGACTTGAGGCAAGCTGTCATTACAGCCAGAAGAGTTGCCACACTTACTCATAAGGAAGACTGTTAAGTACAGGGAGAAGTGGGTAAAAATCAAAGGCATGTATAATTCTTTCTTCAACAATTTACCCTATATCTGGGAACTATACCTTACCAAAGGTAGCAGGCAGAGTGTAGCTATCTATAAATAACAATTGTAAGTCAAGTGTATGTTTGTATCTATATATTACTAATAAATATATTATAAAATGTATATATATATATATATATCCATTTGTGTTTATATGTATAATCATTACCAGCACAACAAAACCTTTCTTTAAACATTACAAATTTCATATTATTGAATTATTTTTTTTACATAAAAAAATTATGTTACTTATGTATTATCCTGCTCCCAAGATTAGCAGCCATTTTTAATTATACAGTTTCAGGGCACAATAAATATTTAAAACAAAATGGCTGACAAGAAGTGGTTATATTTAATATTTACACTTTTTATTATTATTACTGTTATTTAAAAAAATTTCTGCAAAAATTAATAACATTTCCACTTTATTATTTTTTGTATTAAGTCAATTTAATATAAAAATAAAAAATATATAAGAAATATATCATGCCCAATAATGCAGATTTTTGTGAGGTCAGAATCTCGTACTATTAAAAATACTTCACTGCATGCTATTCTGTCAAAAAAAGATTTCAAACTCTTTATTACTTTTCCAAACTGATAATGACCAAAATAATGACACTGAATGTAAACAAACTATGGCAATGCTTGGAGTGTATTGGCATTAACAGATTATAATATAAATAAAAAAATTGAAATAAACCTTCTGAATGGAATTTATAATCAATTCATTAATTTTTAACAAGTAACATCTATTGGTAAAATAAAATTGAAAAAAAAAAAAAAAAACATAAACAAATACTTATATGCCGCTGAAACTGTATAATTAAAAAAATGGTTGAAAAGCTTGGGAGACAGGATAATGTGTAAGTACTAAAATTATCACAAATTTTGAATAACTTTATTTGCTGAATAATGAATAAGCTTTTGATAATATTGAAGTATATTTTCAGATTTGTAATTTAGAAATAAATAATAATTATAATTAGAAACTTCTAGATATTATTTTACCTTATACCAAATTATAAAAGAACTATGTATTAGATCATTATGCAATTTATTTTCCCAAATAAACTAATAAATTGTTTGTTCTTGAAGGGTATCCCTTTAATATTTCTATGTAACAGCACATTGTATAAATCCATTATTTGATTATTTGAAACTTATGTATGATTCCTCTCTTCCTTCGCTGGAAGCTTGTCAGGTGTTTTTGTTTAATTATCCATTTTCAAGGATATCAATGTATTTAGGTTATTTTCCTCAAAATTATTTTATCCCACATGTGTTACTTGTTAATTTTAAAAAATATTAATAAATCAAATATAAATTAATATTAAGTTTAAATAATTAATAATTTTTTTATAAATGCCATTCAGAACCTTCAATTAATTACTTTTTTTATCTGTACTATAAGGTGCAAACATTAACACATTGTCACTTATTGTCATGATTTTTTTTGCATTTACTGTAGCATTTTCATTCAATTTGTTGTTTAATTATTTTTCCTAACATTTTCCAAAACTGATTAAACTTTGGAATCTAATAGTTTCTGATATGAGTATTTTCAGAATTCAGTATAGCGCATACATTTGTGGCGATGTTGCAGGCTACTAACAATTACTGTACCCTGGCATGAATACCACATTTTGTTTTTCATTATGTTTTTTTTTATTTTATTACAGTTATATTTAATTATAATCATTTGGCATTTTGTGTGATTTCTTGTCTTTTGATAATCATCTTAAATTTATTTAAACGCACATTGATTACGTAAGTAATATTCATTAAGGCTGTAGCCTCAAGCACATGCATATAAAAATGTGATAGTAGGGACCTCTACAGGTCTTAAACCACAAGCTTACTCTTTGGAAGAAAAGAGATTTCTCACTATAAAATCTTTCCATCAACTCACTGTAAATCGAAAGATTTCACGAGTATTAATGTGTAATAAGAAATGTGAACTTAATTAGCGAAGTTTTGAATAGCTTCACACTCTCAGATCGAACCGCTTCAGCTTCACCTATTTAAATAGAAAATAGGTTGAAGTAAAGAAGGTTCCCCTCTTTTCTTCCAAAGAGTAAGCTTGTGGTTTAAGACCTGTAGAGGTCCCTACTATCACATTTTTATATGCATGTGCTTGAGGCTACAGCCTTAGTGAATATAATCATCTTAAAAAAAGAAAATTCAACAAAATATTTAATACAATAATTATATTAAAAAAAACAGGTGTGATGTTATCTAAATGTGTGCACTATTCCAAATTTTGAAATACCCCACTTCATTTTCTTCTGTCACTGGTTGATTCCAAATTTTAATCATTTTTTTCAAAATGTTATGAAAAATAATTAAACAACATTTTGAATAAAAATGTTATGGTAAACGCAAACATATCATGACAATGTAGCAATGTGTTAACATTTGTATGTTATACTACACCTAAAAAAATAATGGTGTTTATAAAAAAAAAAAAGTGTATTCAGTTTAAAACATTCATTTATATTCATATTTTAAAATTAACAAGTAATATATGTGTGATAAAATAATTTTGAGAAAAAAAAACATAAACATCAACACCCCTGAAAAAGGATAATTTAACAACAACACTGGGCAAGTTTTCAGCAAAGGGAACAAAGGAATTACTGTATACATAAATACCGAATATTTTTTTTAACTCTTAATTATACTTTATTTAATAATTTTTTGTTTAATATTTTGTCTAATTATAAGGAAATGCTCATTTTTTGTATATGAAGGTTGGAAATTCAGTAATTGACTTTATCCTTATGTGAAAGGCAATGTATATATCATTGTATAAGTCCCTAACTAAAATGGAGGGAGTTGGGATTGTAAAGTTTTAATCTTTGCTTGTTTGACCTAACTTAATCTGCATCGATTTTTTCCCATCTGTTAATACTTTCTTGTCAATAGCTAGAATATTTTATTATGTCATTTGCTATTTTATTCATCTAGTAGATGCTGTATGCATCCACTTATCTATCAATCTCTTTTTTATTCTTTCCAGTTTTAAAAATTATTAATGACTTTATATTAGTTTAAACCTTATCATATTTATAGGAATAATTCTTCCCCCATTTGTTACTTGGAGAAATGTGTTTCTTGATGAAGAAAATAAAATTGGTGATCCTTGTGTTTCAATCCCTTAAAATTGCTCTAACTCTTTTGCCTCTAGCAATATGGAAGCACTTCTACAGTATGAACTTAGTACAAGATAATCATGACAACATACAGATAAAAACAAGGGTCATCTACAATTAGTAAATATATCTTTTGACAAAGTATATATGCAAACGTTGCTTGTCATTAAAATGCTTTATTCAACAGATTAATATTGATCCTGGTAATCCTTCAAAAATGAACAACTGTTCGTAAAAATTTCCCAAATATTTCACGATTTTCTGAATACACAACTTATACTATATAATAAAACGTCTGAGAAGTCCCAGACATCATCCCACAATCTTGGGTTCTCTAAAAATATCCAGTCATACCAGCTTTCTTTTCAACTTCATGCAATCCATCCTTTTTTTTTTACTTATATATAAATGGCTTTAAAATCAAAACATTATATAACTTGTAACATTTTTTTCTCATTTCTGATCAAGAGTGTATTTTCACTGTGCCTTTTTGTAAATTTTGTAGGGATTCTCATAAAGTCTCTTAAATTTCTCAAAAATGTTGCTCGGAGAAGCTGATATTTGAAGTCACAAAATAACACTGAACTCATAAGAAGTATTTCATTGTTTTAACGTTTTTATTTTCACTCTTATTACACAGCTAGCATAAACTTCTTGATTAATTTGTGTAACAGTATGTTTCTGTACCACAGGTGATGGAGTGTTTGTAATCATATGAGCAGGCATCCCAAAATCCAGATGAGAACCAAATCTTATGGACTCATTCCCAAGACTATATTTAGTTCACTGTCCACATGAGCTGTCCCACCCAGCGGTAATGCTTCTCATGTATATATAACTAGAAATAATCACCCTAATTTCTTTACAGCTTATTCACAGAGATTAGATGATTGGTGTTCCATATAGAAGTAAATATGTGACAGATGTCTTTGAAATCGAATGCTCCATTCAGTCAATGCAGATGGTATGATATGATTCTTAAAAATAACTTTAGGCTTTTCCACTATAGAAATTTGCTATTCTTCTAGCACTCTAATAATGCATAGGTAGGCAATTACTTTGAGAAGATATCATATGTGGCAAACAAGTATTTCATTTTTCTAAATGCTAACAAAACACTGTAGTAATAAATAGCATTTTGTTTATCATGTATTTCTGGTTACATTTCATGCACACTTTACAATTGATTATAGCACTACCTTAGTACTCATCCTCATTCGGAAGAACCTACAATCATACTGCAAGTACTTCATGTATAAAGATAAACTTTGCCATATCTTTTTCCCACATATTTGCATTTTTACTAGTTGATATTCCAACAATGCAATTTTAATCTTGTATTTATCTGTAGATTAACTTTCTTCAACTATCCTGATGATGATCCAGCTTCCAAGTGACTAATTTTTCTAAACTCTAGTGTGTTTTTTTTGAAGTTGGGGTAATATTTTTAATAGCTTACATTAATTCATCATGGTCCTATTTGGGGGATCATAATACATATTTCATCAATACATAGATGTTACTGAATCAGATTAATATGTTAAACTACTACAATTTCATAGCCACAATAATAACTGCACTGAATAGTTGAATTCTTGCAGAAACAAACTCTACTGACTCAAACAGTTATTGATTAGGCAAGCTATAGTTCGAAAATTTTAAACATTTGTGATCAGTTATTACTAGAAGCTCAGAGTATATGAGGAATTGCCCAATTTTTTAGAAATTCCAATTTATTGTTAAAATTCCCTTTTACATTTCTATATAATCCAACTCCAGGCATTCAATAGTTTCAATATAAAATAGAGAACTCCTTCTTGATTATTCTCTAAGACAGATGTGGGACTTCTGGCCCACAAAATCTTTCAGTACTCCTCAGATATTTTCAAGACCATATGTAAAATAATTCTGTATAAAACTGTATTTAAACATTACATACTTGAAATATTGTATTAAGAGTTAATTATAAATTTAAGACCTGTAGAGGTCCCTACTATCGCATTTTTACATGCATATTCTTGAGGTTACAGCCTTAGTAAATATTATTAAGAGTTAAGTAAAATATTTGTTTGTGCAATTACATCCAACCTATATAATAGTCATAATCATTCTACCAGAGGTGCAATATTTCGATAAATTATATTTTGTGGTCTATTTGACTATAATTTAATTTACAATTCAGAGGACATTTTATTTGTTTTTATAATGGTTTTCACAGAATAATTCACAATTAGAATTTTACTTTGTTTTATTAATATTATTTTGCTTTTTCCTTTTTACTATAATTGCTACATCAAGTAAGATAAACAAAATTTGACACAGAAAATTGCTATTTTAATAGAAATGGATCAATGCATATTTTTTTATAGAAAGTAATAGTAAATTCATCTGCCTAATGGGTCTGAAAAGTATTTCAGTTAATAAAGAACACTAGCAAAACATTCTTATTATAACACAATTGTTGGGAAAGAAAGAAATATTAAAATAGAAAACTTGAAAAGGAGCATGTCAATTGGTTGTTATGTCTCACAAAAAGTCCAAACAAATCAGAAAATTCTGTGAAGGCAAATTACATCGCTGTTTTTTTTAAAAAGCAGAAACTTCAAAATCATTTTTTGAAGGGAGCAGAGAGTTATAAATGATTGCATCCTAGTTGCTGTAGAATTAATCTATCCAGAACACAAAAAGAAATTCAAGAAATACAAATATGTTACAAAGAATAGTTACAAAGCAAATTGGAGAAATTGCCATTCATTGTGCAACAGTCATTAATGATAGTGATGTTACTTTGTTTTTAATTCACAAAAAAATGAAATTGAAATTGACCTGACAACTGAAAAGATTGTCCACCCTTAATGATTAGGGGCAAATTAATTAAATATTTGATTAAATATAGCAGCTAATTTTTAAATCAACAATTTTGTATGGCCTGTGAATGATATTATAAATATCCAAATGGTATTTGACAGAAACAAGGTTCCCCATCCCTGCTCTAAGTCTTGGATTCCTGCTCTAAAACTTGGAACAAACCATAGGGTCTGCTATCAGTTTGAATATAAAAGGGCTTACTAAAATCAGAGCAATATCCACAAATTTTTGATTAGAGCAAAATCATGATTATATTTGGGAATATATCTCAATATTTCTTTAGCAGCTGAACCATGAGGCAAAATTTTGGATAAAACCTGTTACAAAAATTGCAAATTCCTAAGAATGACTGGATTTGCATTTTTGTTTTAAGGATATCAAAATTTTTATGGCCATAATTTTGTTATGATGAAATCTGATCCTGTTTTTTCTCATGATATCTACTAAAAACACTACTTTTTCCACAGCTCATATTAAAAAAAATTATTTATTATTTCTGTTGAAAGCACTTCTTGATGATCTATTATGATTATTTGGAGACACACTTATTTTAATCTTAGACTGCTCTTTGATCATCATATAATTTTTGATCTTTTAATATTTGTACTTTTTCTTTTGTAGGTTTTATAATTTACAGTACTTTATCTTTGTAGAAAGAACTCTACACTTTTCTCATATCTTGTCAGCCTTTCATTTTTTTAACATTGCTTTAGATTATAAACTATTTTACATAATTTTCTGCCTCTTCAAAAACATTATAATCTTTTAACAGAAAACTTTAATATTTAAACTCATAATCTTCATTCCTATCCTCTTCCACCTGCCCTTAACTATGATATAAGCATTGATGTCAAGTTACCAGTATGTTACTTTTTTTTATCTTCAACATCCTATTCATCTTCATGTGCAAAATTCAACATCCAATTTTAGAATCTTCTATTATTTTACTTATTAATGTTTCTACCATTGATGGACATGTTTCCAAATGGTTTTGAAATTTTTCTTCAATTTCATAACTGATTTTTGCTTTTCCCACTAAATTCAGACCTCAATCGTCTCATTCACTATAATACTGTGTTCAAAATATGGACTAATTGATTTTCTCTAAATAGTATCCATTGCATTTTTCACTATTTTAATCTTTCTATAGTGTCCCCATTAATTTCATGGTCTTCAGCATTATTTATATCATTTTAAAATTCTTTTTTACTATAATTTGGAAAAATCTGCTTCATTCACTTCTTATAGTTTTGTCTATCTTTTCATCCATATTTATCAATTTTTTTTTTATATATTTGTTGGCATATTTCATGGCTTTATTTTGTAAATCTCATAATTTTTTACTATATAACATATTTTTAATGCACGAGTTTTCATATAAGCAACAGTTTTTCCCATCTAGATATCTCTAAAAAAATTTTTTGGTTTCCATTTTCTCTGCTTGTAGACCTTGCTTTAATATACCTTTTATTTCTGTTATTAATTTCCTTTAACTTTTTTTTTTTCCTATTCTGCACTGATTTTTATGTGATTTCTTAAAAATCTTTTAATTTCAAATATCATTTGCATTAAAACTCTTTTCTCTTAGGGTATGTTTCAATATAATTTTATGGGGTGTTATTGAGTAATCTTATCAATGTGACAAATATAAGGACCCAATCTTTTTCATACATATTATCAGATCATCAAATGTAATGGTATATATATATATATTGTAATGCTAGCGAGATATATATTATAAAGCTCACATATATCTGCATAACACATTATCTAATTTAAAAATATATGACCAAATTTATTAAGAAAAAGAAAAAGAATAATTAAAGAAATAATTATTTAAGAAGTAGTTTCTAAAACTTGTAAAAGTAAAAGATTGTGTATATATATATTTTAAAATAGAATATAACATTATTAAAAGTGAATGGGAAAAAGAGTTAGAAAAAAAAAGATTTAAAAAACTCTCCTTCTTATAAGCTAAAAAAAATAAAGTAAAAGAATAAATATCTAAAAATAAATGTTAATGAAAATAAATCTAAAATAAAAAGGATTAATTAATTAATTAGTATAAGAAACTCTTTTGAATGCCAGTAAAGATTTCTGGCTGATATTGAAATTATAATAATTAGAAACTATTTTAAGCTATTTACTAGCTAAATTCAAAGAGCTAATGGATTAATCTAGACAAAAAATTAAATTAAAGAAAAATGTAAAAATCAATTAAATTTAAAAAAATGTAAATTTAATTAAAAAATAGATTTAAAACTATGATAAGAAATAGAACAATGTAAGAGAAAAAAGTATAAAAGGTCACAACTGTCTATTGTTATTATTCCACATTTGAGTCTATAAATCATTCCCACCTTCATTTTGTGATTGAGTTATTCCTGACTCAATTTGTTAGATTATTCGGGTCTCCATTTTGTGATTGGTTCATTATGTTATTCATTGCTCCAGAGATCCAGAAATCTAAGCATAGAATAAAGCCAGTCATTACAACTGCATAAAATATTGCAGAGGCTGCAGAAATAGCAATATGCATTGCTAGACTGCCTTAGAAATGTTTGACTGGGTTTCTGGCCCCAAAATCCTCTGCTAAAAATCAACTGTACACACCTGGAACCAATTCCCAGAACCAATGCTTAATTCATAAGATAGCTGGTGCCACTACTCTCTTTCCCATTGTCAAGTCACAGAATGGAAGGAAAGCCTTAAATTGTCAATGGAGACAAAAATGCCAACTGGTTGGAAAGTAATAATAATAAAAACTAAGACCAAATGAACTGTCATCTAATCATTAAAAACCTAGGTAAATATATTTTTATCACTGTCTATAGACACTTGATATTTTTTTAATGAAATGAACTCTAATGAAGGACTACATAAATTTAGCCTGAATTAATCATTTATAATTTTATTATATTTTATATTATGTTAGATCTGTGCATGAATAAATATTGTTTGCTTAATTATTATTTGGTCTATTCTCTCTCTCTCGCTCTCTCTCTCTCTCTCTTGTCACTGTATCACAATGTGAATTTAAAGTTATAAATAATTGTATATGTTATGTTAAATGTGCTGGATCCCTGATTAAGAGTAGGAGCTAGTTGGGGATATTTCAAATGCTGGATTGTGTGTTTGTCATCCAAAGCATGTGGGATATGTAACATATGGTTGGCTGATGCCTGAGTTTGATCCTCAAAAAGAAATAAAATGCTTTGTATGACAAGGTTTTTGTTCCAGCTGTTGATGTGGGTCATGGTCAGGAAAGGTGGTCACATGTTATGCTTTGTATAACCCAATCTGACCATGAGTATCATTGATGGCTATGCTACCAATGGTATTCTCCCATCTGCTTGAAATGCTGGTCCATTCCCATAAGATTTAGAGATACTAAAGTATGGTTAAAGGCTATGTTAAAAGTATTTAAACCTACCAAGCAATAAGGTTTATTCAGAGGCATCTGGTAAAATATATATATAACATACATGTCCATATATATATATATATATATCATTACATTGTGGAGTATCAATGTAGGTGAAATTAATAATGGCTACTAGGTACATGATACAATGACTTATATTGATGCTCCACAATGTAATGGTACCTAAGAGAGACATAGATATTGGTTTTATGGACATATATGTTTTATTTATGATTGCCTTATGTTTGGTCTTCAAATGCTATGGAACTTAAAGAATGCATAAATATGAAAAATAAATAATATTATATCCAAAGCGATATCAGAATAGATACATGTAATTGATTCTTCCAAGCAATTTAACCAACTATTATGCTGAAGTAATCAGTGGTATAAGTTGGGTAATCAATGATGATCAATCTATGCTGGTTGAGATGATTTTAATTGCATTTCATATGCTAAAATGAAAATGTACTATCCAATTATACATTATTAAAAAACTAAATTATTAAAGCATTTCTTTATTGGTCAGCCTTAGGATAAAGTGATCATGACTTGAATTTATTATTGATGGTAGCATATAAGCGCCATCTACAATCTTCAATCACCTAATTAACATATCTCAATCACATTCATCTTATTATGCTGATAATGTTAGCTTTATTATCTATGGCAATCAATTACACATTGAATAATATGATATACTTTAAATAATTCATAGAATAAAGAAATATAAAAACTTTCAGTGTTATCAATCAAATAATTTAATGAAATAGGATTTGAATATGATACAAAATCAGATTTTTTTTAGGCAAAATAGTTTATATTGCCTTATTTGCTCACCAATAACTTTCATTACAAGATTAATATACAATATAAACTAAATATGCATAATGCTAAACTGGAAATAATAGTAAATAATTTACTCTTAATAACTTTGAATAAAGCAGCCAATATATTTGGCAATATTATCAAACTTTAGAAACCACTACTGTCAAATTTTACAAATTATTACACAACGTTAAAAAAAGAAAAAAAAACAATCAATCAGCTTTCTGAAGATACATTTGTGGGTTAGAGTAGTTTGAAACCTATCCATTAAAGTATGAAGATTGGCTATCTTAATATGAAGCTGAGTACTGTTGTATATATGTGTGGAGTTGGTAATTTGGACCAACTGATGAATGCTAGGCTAGCATGAAGTACGTATATTGGTGATTATTTATCTTTTCAACATGTGTGTGATCAGGTGGGTCAGCAATATGAGATGGCATGGAGAGTTAAGGATCATGTGAAAGTCTGAGTTCGAATCCCACATACATTATATATATATGTAGGTTTAAACCTGTTTAGTGTATTAAGACACATTTATGAAAATAAATAATCATCATCAGCTGTCTATGTTTTATGATTAGATGATGACTGTCATTTTGGCTCATAAATAGCCAATAATGAGTATTTAATCTCAGAAAATTATGTTCTGTGAGATTTGATTGGCAGATTTTTTATGTTTTGCAGTAATTTGTAAAGTTTGATATTACAGATAAATTGATTGGTTGGCTTATTTAAAGATATAAAAATTAAATTATTAAATGTATATTATATGTATATATTAGGAATATATAAAGACTAAAAATTGGAAATAGTTAACTTTCTTTTGATATTCTAATATTCCAAGAATTTTAAACTTTCAAATCATTTTGCATTTTAAACAACACATTCAAATATATGCGTGCCAGCATATTGTATTAGTTGGGATGTTTAAACATATGGTTAATAGAATATTGATGCCGAAATTGTTTGAAATGCACTTTTTATAATAAAAATAGCACATGAAAACTGGTTTAAAATTTAAAACTTTATTATCCACATAACATTATAAAAAACAAAACATAAGCCTACAATTAAATTATGATTTATTGCTTAGAAAAATATTTTATTAAGAAACTCATTTGTTTTAAAATGATGTTATTTTCATAAAGGAATATGACGTAATTGCTTCATATTGTTTCAAATAATATTTTAAAATATATTTTCTTTAAACTTCTCTTTTTCTTCTTCTGCCGAAGAAAAGCAATTTCTTTTCATTTAATGCAAAAGGTAGTAGAATTTTTTTTTAATTATTTCACCTAGCATTTATGATTGAGTGCAGTTATTCAAATATTGCAATGTAGTGTATAATAATATGAATGGTAATAAATAATATATTTATTAAAACAATTTCTACTTTCTACTGCATTATATTAAAAGAAGTTGAAATGTTGAGAATAAAAATTATCTAAAACTGTGAGTTTCTGAATATATATATATATACACATAAAATATTATTTACACTAGAAGTTAGTGACAATAGTAAGTCTTCTGTGCTGTCCAATATTGCTAATTCTCGAACAAGTTTTTCGTATGACAGATCATATACGCCATCACATGAATTAATACTGCAAAAATACAAATCAAATCTTCACGAGATTTATTTATATAGTGCTGTTTTAATCTGCAACAAACATCGCCCACTACACATGCCTATAAACGAATAAACACTTTTAAGGAATACTCTCCTTTCCAAACACAAGATAAAGTCGTTTGAATCTACTCTTTCCCCCCTTTTTTTTTATTTTATATGTGAAAGCATTGGCCGGGAAGCAAACCCCGGGACAACTGCTTAGAAGGCAGCTATGCTAGCAACTAGGCCACCAATCTACTCTTCATGCTTTAATTTCCATATATACATTTAGGTTTAAAAGGTAGAGTGGATTCATTATATCTTTTCAAAAAACTTTATCTTGTGTTTGGAAAGGAGAGAATTCCTTGAAAGTGTTTATTAGTTTACAGTGCATGTGTAGTGGCTGATCCCTAATGATTGTTACTATAAATAAATCACAGGCTCATCTGTTGCTTAGAATTCATATATAAGCTCCACATAGCGAGCATAATTAGAAATAATATTATATCAATAAGCATGAATATAGTTACTGTTTGATAGCCTGGAAATGTTAATTACAATGTAGTTAATTAACTTTATAGACAAGAAGATATAAAAAAATTATATGGATGAGAGAATAAAAAGGTATCATTGGTATCACCAAAAGAATTAAGAGACGGAGCTAGATTAGAAAAGATGATAACAGATGGAGAGTTACATTTTGAATTAGATTTCTAGATGTCTAAAAGACCTAGAAAGAGACCACATGGAAGTTTGCTGTTATGATGTGGAAAAAAAAAGGTTTGGGAATGGAAAATCTTCATCCTGTAGTAGATCAATAATGGTTGAAAATGATGATATTAAACACAGCACTGAAAGAAATTTTATACACAATTAAATCATCTCATACTGATCTTAAACTGAACTCCATATTCTTATAAGCTATCAAATCAATGAAAATGGTATGGAATGAATTCCCTTAACTATATACATATCTGTTTAGTCCATGAAAAAATATTAATGTCTGGTGAGGAAGTAAAGACAATGAAGCATTTGTGGCTTACAGCTCCTAAAACATTTTTCAATGAGAAATACAAAACTTATTGACAGATGGACAAAGGGTGTTGACAATCAGGGAGATTATGTTCAAACATGGTGTATTTATCTTTTCTGAAAGTTGATTAACATAATTTCTACAGTCAGAGTGTGAATAATTTTTAACTCGACTTTGTATATTGATCTTCTCTGAAGCTTTAAAGTTTATATATGAGCTAATAATGATATTGCTGATTAATAATAGTGATTAATATATTTAATTACAGTGGATAGTATCAAAGATGTGAATGCAGATATTTTGACATTTGTAATTTAAATCGTATATAGCTTTTAAAGGAAATTATGATTGCTGTGTCTATATATATCTCTCATTAGCTACTATTCATAAGCAAATGTGACTATGATAGAAAAACTAAGAATCAATTGTTAAAGATAGTTTGGTGTTGATAATATAAGCCCATACATGCATCATAACTATGTTCAATATATCACATGTTGAGCATTTACTATGTTTATTTTGATATACTGAGCCATTGCTTTTTAAATTCTGCAGGAAAGAAAAAATTCTACATTCAGCCATGTCATTTCAACATAAGCAGTAGATAATGTTTTCTCTAGCATGTTTGACATGATATTTATAACGAAAGATTTGTTTCTCCCACAAAAAAAAATATTTACGTTTGTCATAAAGTATATTCTTAAGATATCTGCTTCTATTCATTTAGTTCAGGTTTCTAATAAAAACAAAAGTGTCACCTTTTCAATAGAAGATCCAATGGCATCGCATCCAGTAAGTGGAAAAACTTACTAACTGACTTTATAATCTTGCATTATATTTATAAATTCTTACAGAACACCTATAAAATATATATTTATATATGAAAGCTCTGTAAAATTTCAAGGATTCACATACCATTTTCATACAATTAATTGGTGCCAAATAACATTTCTATGCACAACTAATTTAGTTATGACAACTATACCAATATGTTAATGTACGTATCTTTTAATTTATTAAATTGCAACAATGGCACACTGGAATTTGAGCTACACCTCATTATCTAAATACTCTTTTCTACTCCATACCAGCAAAGATAAAAGATGCCAGTAAATATGAGGAGCATTCAGAAAGTTTTCACCAAATGAAAATAAAAAGTTCAAGAGTTACTTAAAATCAATATAACACAACATGTAAGTATTTGTAAAGATTTAACATCACATGACCACAATAAATTTGTGTACAGATCATTTTAATATAAAAATAACATTCTGTTTACAAATGTTAACCACTTTCCAGAGACTCTCAGCTTTTGTACAATTACATATAAACATAGTTCATAGTGATGTGACATAGTGTATGTGCATGCAAAGAACTGCATACTGACATAGTATACAACAGCACAGTATTGTTTTCTATGAATCGTTTTTGAGTACATAACTATATAATATTTGTAAATGAAGTTTAATAAAATTACATCATTTTTTAATTTTAAAAAAATTCTTTTTATTTTCAAATATTTTGAACCCAACTAATAACTTTTCCCTGAGGCCCTGGAAAATCTCCAGCCAACTCTGTATGCTTTTGACAGAAAGGAAAATAATTTTCCAATTAAACAAACCTTTCTGAATAACGAAAGGCACAAGTTATATTTTTAAAAATCCTTTATTTTCAGTGAGTTCTTTATTCTCTAATAATTCTTCAGAAATAATGTCATTATCCCCTTCGTTTTACTCTTTCTTAATTTCTTCTTATTCCTTTCTATACTAGATCACAATAATTTAAGATATCATCATGACAATAGACTATAGTCATAGAAGAAATAAAATTCAGTTCAAATTCCATAAGAACAAAAAATTATAAACTAATTCCTTTTGCAATATTGAAAAGTTTGTAAATGGCAGAACACCATTCATATGATCATTGATGTCAATCCAAATATGCTTAAAAACAATAACTTTTAAATATTTATTTAAGCTTCAATACAACCTAATTATAGTATTCTATGTAGTTTTACAATAACAAATCATATGTATTACTAAAATGGCAACTATATAAACAAACAAGACAATAACCCATATTTAAATTATCTAGCCAATAAATCCAAAGCCATTTAGCATTAAAATCCATCTACAGACAAATGAAAAATGAATCCAACTTTAATTTTTTTTATTTGTTTACAGATGGATTTTATTGCTAGGTGGTACTGTGAATTTATTAGTTAGATAATTTAAATGTGGGTTATTGTGTTATTTATTTTTATATAGATATATATTTTAAAATATCATATATTTTAATCCTCCCTGATGAAGTCATAAGGCAGAAACTTTTCAAGTGATATAATATTACTACCATCTAATGTCAATTGATTGCTTTAGCTTACGCTAAGTAGGTTACATTTTGTTGTTGTAATAAAAAAACATAATATAAACATTGAATACTTTATTTTTGGAAAGTTGATACTTATTTTCACCATTTTTTTTTTTTAAAAAAAGGATTTGAATATATAAGTTATCAAAATATTTTTTTCATAAATAAATGCAGCGCAGTGTTATAATTGATTCTTTAATAGTAGAGAAAACTTAATTGGTGTTTTATATTTCATAAATACCAAAAACATGAAAATAGTATCATTTATTTGGGAAACAAATCTGAAAAATAGTATATTTTATAAACAAACAATGGTTAAGCAACAATTATTTTCAGTAAGTCTCATCAATGTAAATATTTTGAAAAAAAAAAAAGTTTTCCATCATCAGTAATTCAATATTTATGAAGTATTATAACTTTATCTTTCCTATTGCATTGCCAAATCCATATATTAATATCATCTATGTTCTTTATTACTTTTACAATGCTTTGATTTGGAAATATAAGTAGGAGTTCTGAGGAAGATTGCTGGGTCAATCGAAACTGTCATATTAGGTTGTAAAAAACATTGTAAAAGTAATAAAGAACATAGATGACATTAATATTATAATTTAATTTTTATGAAATGTTTGCATTGATCACACGTATTAAAAATATTTGTTTTCTAATTATCATTTAACTAAGTATATTATTTTCAGTTTTGTTTTGGAAATAATTATATTACTTTTATGCCTTCAAATATATTATTTTCTTTTTAATTTGTAATGAAAAATATGAACCTTATTGATTACCTTTTTCATTTCTACATTGATATGTGGATCATAGTTCCACCAATGGATAGAATATATATTTTATTAATGCCATTAATTTACTGTTATGCTACGGATTACTCTATTTTTAGTCATTTCAATTACTTAATAAAAACTACAAGTAAAAAAGCCTCATACTTTGTTGTACCCCAATCATATAAAATATAAATCTAATATTAATTCTGCCAAAAGGTACTAAAGTTATTTTCCATTATAAAACTTACATAACTTTTTAAATAGAAGAGTAAAAATAAATAAATTTTATTATTAGTCCTTGGAAATTAATTTGAATTGATTTTTTTTTCATGTGTCATAGCATCAGCCGGGAAGCGAACCCGCTAACCCGGGACAACTGCTTGTAAATCAGCTGTTGCTGACCTCTCGACCATCAATGCTTGACTGATTTTCAAACAAAACATCCAGCAAATACCTTACATTTTCAGTTTTGTGGAATTAAACAGTTGCTATGTAAGATTTCATAATATTTTTATCTCCTAATTTTGGCGGAAATATTATTCTTTAGTTTTTTAAGTATTTGGACTTCATTTATGTAAAGTCATTTTTTAAACATAACTTTATAAAATATATTTATTTTTTCGACATGTGTGTGATTAAGTATATCAGCGGTATGATATAGCATGGATGGTTGAGGATCATGTGAAAGTCTGAGTTCAAACCCCCTATATATTACATATATGAGTGCAGATATGAAAATGCCTGTACTGTAAAAAAAAAAATCATATTTCAAAATATATTTATATAATTGAGAGCAATCAATTCTGGTAAATTGTAGCCAAATAAAATGGTCATTTTCAAAATAAAATTGAATCCCCCCCCCCCCTATTTAATTTGTACTTTTCCATGCTTAATGATGACAATTTTTTTAAATACCTGTAAGAAAAAAATAAATTATAATTTAAAAAGTAATTGAAGTTTTAAAAATGAAAAATGACTTTGTGTCATCCAATCTATAGTGGATTGAAAATCATTCAAAATGATGATGTCTGATATAATAATTTATTATACCTTATGGTGTATTAGTTAGTTTATTCGGCTACCAAACCTAGGTGAAAGTAAAAATTTATTCTAGTTTGTGAGGATTTGTAAGACATATATTTTTTATGTAGATAGATTATATCCAATCTTACTGCTGATCATCATCATTAATCAATCAATGAATATTCAGATATTATGAACAGGTCATTTAGTGTTCTCATTTTAATCTCTGTTAGGCAGACAAATGTTGACGCAATGACTTAATGTGTAAATAAGATTATATTATGATGAAACTTTACCACTAGTGAAAAGTATTGTCCTCCTGGAAGCATTAGCCTGTGGTTTACTGACATCTTTTACTTACATATATATGTAATGCAATTTTTTTTTAATTAATTACTTGCAAATAATAGTAAATAAAAAATAAAAGAATGAAATTAATAAAGATTGTCTTTACTAGATTTCATACTAATAGTTAAACAAAATGAATCCTTTGGGTCTGACAAAATTAAGTATCATGTGATCGTGATAGATTCGGCTTAAACGAAATGCAGACTTCAAAATCTCTAAGGTGACTAAAAGGAAGAATTTTGCACAATCAATTAATCAATCGCTGTTTGGTCCTACGATGATTAATAGCTATCACGTCTCATTTTACCTATTCCTATAGCTTTAAAGACTGTTTTTTTTTTTTACAATAACTAGGAATCATTTGGTCAAGAATGACTAATGATGAAAGATAGTTTTCAAATCTTTTAATCTGTCATTAATTTTAAAACTAAATTCAGAATAACTTTGATCATTTTAAACAATTAAATACCTTTCAATTCTACAAAAGTAGTGCTCAGAAACATAGATTGCACTGCCATCTAGTGTAGATAATTATTAACTAAATTCCAGTTACAAAAAAATATTTTAAGATTGATCAGTCCGAATTAAAATGAAAAACTAATTACGGAGAAAAGATAATGATTTCTAAAAAAAAAAAAAAAATTGAAAAATAATAAAAAAAAAAGCTCCTCTTTTGTATCAAATCTAACAACATATAAATAATAATAATAATAAATAATTTATTTATTATGAAACAAACAATAAATGTATAATACAATGATGTAAATTCCATACAAGAAAAATCTTGAGTGAGGAATTTAAATGTAACAACTAAAAACACTAATAAAATACCAAAAAAAAAGGATAAATATAACATAAAATATTAAAATCATACAGATATTACATTTGGCAATTCAATCACAGTAGTAAATAATTACAACATAACATACAGTATAAACAAAAAAAAAAATTAAAATAAAATGAAACTAATGCTTAGCATAATATAACCAATGCCATAAATATTTTTTAAAAATCAAATAACTAGTGTTCATTAAATTCACAGAACAATCTCTTATAAAGATATTAAATAATTTAGGACCATTATAACTAAATTGCTTCCTGCTGGATGTTTTAAGAAAATTAGGTAAAGCTAGCTGACATTTAGTAGATAAACGAGTATTTGCAACAGAAGTAGTAGTATCCAAATAAAGTTTCCTACAATAAATATCAAAAATCACTCTATATTTATACAAATAGAAAACATCTAGTGTATCAAACGTCTCATAAATATCCTTAACAGATGTGGTATGTGATCTACCAAAAATGATACGCATTGTATAATTCTGTAAACAGACAGAGTAGTCATTGCAAAAGTAAAACAGTTCCCCAAATTGAAATATTATAACATAATAAGCTTTGATAAGAAGAAATATATAAAGCTGACCGAGGAAAAAATTTAGATAAATAGAAAAACATATAATTTAATTTGCGTAAACGAGAACAAAGAAAGTCAATATGGTTTGACCAGGATAGTCTGGAGTCAATAAAAACATCTAGATAGCAAATATTATCAACAAATGAAATGTTATCACAAGTATAAGTGCTATTACAATGCCAAAAATATTTATTACATGTAGTAATGTTAAGCGAATATTTAACTTATAAGAAAAATTAATAGCTTTTGTTTTACTCAGATTAATTGATAAATTATTAAATGCTAACCATTTAATAATAATAATAATTCTGCTACTGCTGCTGCTACTACTGCTACTACCACTACTGCTACCACTACCACTACTACAACTACATACCGCCATTACTACTACTACTACTACTACTATTACTACTACTACTACTACTACTACTACTACAGTTTTCATGTAACCTTTAATATCAATCAGTAATCATAAATTCAACCATTTGCATAAGTATTCTTCAACATTTATATTTTATATGATGTTAAATGTTTGTATGGAAAGTATAATGTTTTTTATATGTATAGTAATAAAAATATTCTTTATTCATCAATAGTAGTTTGCTATTGTTTTATTATCTAATGACCAAAATTTATCATCATCATTTTCAACTATGGTCACTTTGCCAAATGAACAATGACCTAGTTTATTGTAGTTTTTTTGATTCAATGTTTTTCTCTTTGCATTATTTCAGCAAACATTCTGTCCAGACATCTCATATATCGTTTTTTTCTAAGTCACTTATCAATCTTGACATTTAGTTTATAACTGTATCTTGTCTCTATGATAACTTTTCTAAAATCATATCCTGCTCATTTCAGTATATTCTCTAATACTCTTAATGATGACAAAAATACTTGCTTGTATCTTATTTATGTATTTCAATATTGACCTCATCTTGTTAATTCTAACATACATTTCTTAATGTTTCATTATGGCTCTTCAGTGTATATTATTGTAGAGAATATATATATATATATTATGGTATTTTATTTTTTGATACAAACAAATCCCGAAAATAAATCAATCATTGAAAATTCAAATAAAGTTACAGAGGGGTTGGAATATATTTTAGCCAACAAAAGTTTACCGTGATGCAATATATTCAATGCGGGATGTGGTCATTAATAAATTGTTGTCTCAAACTCTCAAATGTGCATGAACAGAATTCTCTTAATATTATATTATTTTAGTTAAAATAATCTTTAAATTCTATAGATAAAATGAATATATGTTTTAAACTATGTGTTTATAAATATGGAATAATTCTAATGTGCATTTTTTGGGTGTTGTTGTTATTAGCTATTCATTATTCATTGTGTCCTTAAATATTTTGTGAATATTTATAAATAAAAAACTGTTTCACATGTTCTAAAGCCCATAAAGCCATCAGCCAAGGCAACGATTTGCAATATTAGACAAGAATTTTAAATGAAGGGTGTCATAATGACTACATTATTACCACCTGCAACTATAGATCATTTCCAAGCAAAAAAAATGAATAATGCGTGTTCTTTATATAGTTAAATTAAAAAAATGATTTGATAAGAGATTTTTTATTTTTGTTCCAAAAATAAAAAAATTGGAAACAGAAATTGGAGAGTGGAGATACTACAAATAAATTATATTGAATATTCGACCATTATAGTTGTATACTATAAGTATATATAAAAAGTAGGATTATTAATATAAAAATTGACAATAGTTCAGACATAGTGTCGAGATTATTTATTTAATCATACAGCAAGATGCTAATTCTTCTAGAACATATCAATACGCAATCTATTTTCACTATCCAATAAATTTCCAAAAGTAAGCAAATGACCCAACTATCACTCCAAATTCATGTTATCAACAATGAAATATTTTACTTTTCCAATTACAATTTCATTTAATATTTTCGTTTGCATTTTCTTGCTTTTCATAGTTATTACATGGTCTACTTTCTTGCATTTTATCACATGGATTGTTTTTTACAGGTAATATTCTATACACAGCAGATATTTTGAATCTACATTCATTAAGATTTTGGTAAATTTATCTGCATTGATAATTTTACCTATTTATTTTCATTTTTATTTTATCTTAACTTATTGTTGTATCTATAACTTTTATTTTTTCAAAATTCATTTTTTTCATATTCTGCAAATATTTTAAAATGTATTCTGATTCAAAATTTTTTTATTCTACTGCGAAGTAAAGAACTTATATATATATAATATTAATTGATGTCTGTATTCCTTTAACTTATGTGGCAAACCTGATTTGCATAATTTTTGCATTTTTTACGTTAAACAATCAGCATCAGAATTGTTTACAGCTTTGAAAATGAAGGCCCCATTTCTTCGAAAGTGCTAACTACAGTAAGAAAATAAAATGAATTGTCGAAGCATTAGAATTAAATGTGGAAATAATATTATCACAAAATATCAGAACATTACATATATATATTTACCACACATATTTAGTAGTTAAATACAGTAATATAAATTCAAACTTTATCCTTATAGGAGCACTTCCAACTCTCTAAGTTGTCTTTGTCAACTAAGTTTAAAACTTTTAAAACCAAACATATATTCAAAGACAATCACTTTCTATTTTTAGTTTTTCCATAATTCCTTAATTTTTACATTTGCTGCCTGTCAATTTATTAAGTATTTTTTATATATTACCTTTATTTTTTGTTTGTTATTACTTCTTTCAATACATAATATCTTTACATTTCTCTAACTAAAATCAAATCCAAAATTACATTTTTTTATTATGGTCATAAAACACTGATGCTTATATATCATTATTTTCAGTATTATTTTGTTCAGATTTTTGAACCTTTTTTAGTAACAGTATATGTTCTCTAGTTCTTTTCTCTAAAGTACAATGAGATTCACCAATATAAGCACTTCCACATTCACTACCTATTTATATACTATAGAACTTTGGTTCACAAATAAATTTTTATTCTTATAATTATTTATTAACTTATTCAAATTAGGAGGCATATGAAATGCAATTTCACATATGTTTTTATATATTTTTTATATAAATTTTACTTGTTGATTTGAAATAAAAGGTATTGATATCCACACTTTCTTAGTATTCATAAATTCAATTTTCATATTATTCAATTTTTTATTATAATTTTTAACTATATTATAAATAACATTACAATCATAATCAATGTCTAATAATTCATTAGTAAATATATTTATATTTTTGTATTATCTGATATATATTTGCAACACTTATTATTTTGAAACAAAAAGGACTTTAAACCTGATAACTTATGTGACAATGGCACCATTTAATTATATGGAATATATCCTCTCTTTTCAATAGGTTTAAATAACATATAATAGTCCAAATTATTTACATTTGGATTTATTTTAAGATCAAGAAATTTTACTGGCATTAATTCTTCATCTGTTTTAATCCACTATAGACCTTCTATATTATTTAGCTCATTAAATAATTTATTAATTGGCTCTTTTTATCACATATAAACACATCATCTACGTATCTATGATATATAGTAATTTCATCCTGATAAATGTTTTTCTAAAATTTTACATTCATCATGTTGATATCATGTAATTAAATATTTGTACTACTACAGAAAGACCCATTGGCCAACCATTATCTTAATGGTTCTATTTTTTAATGTAATTTAATATTTAAACAAATAGAAAGTGATTGTCTTTGAATATCCATTATACATTTGGTTTTAAAAGTTTTAAATTTAGTTGATTAAAACTACTTAGATAATTGAAAGTGCTTCTATATGGATTAAAAGTTTGAATTTATATTACTGTACTTGTTTTATTATTTGAATATAAAATTATATATATATGGGATTTAAACACAGACTTTCAAGCTCCCTTCAGCTATCCACTCTATCTCATGCAACTGATACACATAACCACACACATGTGAAAAAGATAAATGATCTCCAATATACATATTTCATGCTAAAACAGCACTCTTCAGTTGGTCCTGATCATCATCTCACACATATAATCACTGCTTAGTTAATAGAATTTGGGTTTTCCATCATCAGATTTCAATAGTATGGATGGCTGAACAATTGGAGGAGTATATTGAAGCCTAACCATTAAAGTTTGAAGATTTGCTATCTTAATATAAATTGAGCATTGATTATATATGTGGGTGTGAGATGATAATCTGGATGAACTGATGAGTGCTGGTTTAGTATAAAATACATCTATTGGACATCATTTATTTTTTTCATGTGTGTGTGATCATGTGTATTGGTTGTATGAAATAGAGTGGATGGCTTGAACATCTGTGTTCAAATCCCCTACAATTCTACATAAATTCTAGGTATATAAATTATACTTGTATTTAGTCAAAACATTATATATCATTAATTGTCTATACTTACTTGGTATCTAAATGTAAGTTACACAATAACAGCTAAAGCTTAATAAATCATGGAATCTGAAATCTGTTGCCAACAGATTGCAGATTTTATGACTTATTAAGATTTGTTTGTTATTTTGCAATTTATGTGTAGAAATCATCTACCTTTTGGCAGTTTTTGATATATTGCCTAAAGTAATATCAAAGGTTTGTTTAAAAGATTGTAAAAATGATTATTTATTAATCTACTTTCAAAACAGGTTATATATACTAGTTTAATAGGATTTACTTAAACTTCTAGATAATAAAAATATCAATCTATTACAGTTCTATATCAGCATTCATTGTCTATATGAAATTCTTAGATTAGAATAAAAAGTGTTATTAACCTTTTATCTATAGAGATTGCCTTGACAACACAGATTTTATGGTGGGAAAATGAATTTTTGCAGAATGTCAAAGAAAGATATGAATTTTATATATTCTCATACTCATAAAAACTTATCCTCATAATAGCTTGGATTTGAAGTAGAAAAAGATATTCTTTTACTTCTAAACTTAGGACAAAAAAGCTATTATGTAGGTTAATCAAGAAAGGATTATCATTTAGTTATTGTTGGTTTCCTGGCAACATCAAAGATAAAACATTATCCCTATTTATAAATATAATCCATTATTTTTATTGTTAATTGTATATTAAATTATTGAAAATATATATCATATACACTGTATATATACAAATGTGTAGAATGCTATTGAAGGAAAATAATAATTATCAAGATTTAAATGCATAATTTAAAAAAGCATTTCAAAAATGTAAAACAGTGTATAAATTTAAATATTAATATAAGCAAATGGAAATGAGAGAAAGACAGTGAATTTACAAAAAAAAAAAATATTGTACATTATTATTTGGTTTTGAAAAACATTTCAAGAAATTGACATGGAAACATTCTAATGAAGGTATATCAGAATTGGAATATATTTTGATTAACAAATAGTTATGTGATCCTGTATATTCAAAATAAGGTGTCATCACCAGTAATTTTTGTGCAATATATGTAAAGTAATGACAAACTAAGAGATTAAAAGGTACAGTATTATCATTTGAGATATCTAAGTTAGAAATGTCCTAATAAATTTAAACTAGAACTTAAAAAATTGTCCTTAAAAATAAAAAGTTTGAAAGTGATTTAAATTTAACCAAAATCAGTAAGAAAAAGCTAATGGATGCTTTTCTATAGGAGTTAGAAAAAAAGCAGGAATAAAATATATTAAAAAAAATTTAAATAATGCTTTTATATAAATAGCAACTAAAAAGTTGGAAAATAACAAATGTTAATCCACTTTTTGGTTAATTCACATTCTTGGAAAATATTAGAAATCTTAAGAATCTAAACTTATTATGAAACAATTGGAAATTGCAGCAATATTGTTGTTTCATAAAAGCATTTGAGGCCTTTTTGATTTTTATGATTTTTTTGATTTTCAAATGCTTTTATGAAATGATCCTGAAATTTCCAATTGTTTTATAACAATTGTAAATTCTTAAGATCTCTGATATTCTCCAAGAATGGCAAATTAACCGGAAGAGAATTATTTTATTTTTTCTACTTTTTAGTTGGTTATTTACATAAAAACATTATTTTTAAAAAAAAAATTGTTATATATTATTTTTTTACTTTATTTACATATTATTTTTTTAAAAATGGTTAAAAACTGTAAAAAAATCTGACAAAAAGAATAATTTAATAATAAGGCATGAAAGTAAAAAATACACTCTTTAACAAATAAATTCTAAATTTAAATACCATGTGATCATCTGCTATATAAAAATATTCATATATTGGCTTTTTAATTAATTTAATTAATTAAGTATAAGTTACATCAATATTAACAAAATTTTATTCTACAAATGTAATATTTCTGTTGGTTCAATTGTTAAGGAGTTTTCTTGGGACGCATTAGGAACTGAGTTTGAATTCTAAATGGGAACAAATTTTTTTTCATTGTTAAAAATTCAAAAATGTGGGCACATGGACAGAAACATATACAGATAGGACAAGTTAATATAAAAGTATTTAAAAAACATTGATTCGCCAGTAAATTTTTTACTAATCAAGGAAATCTTTATAGGTAAAAAAGAAATAATAATTTAAAAAGATCCATTTAGAAAAACAGAATATGACTAATGATTCTTATCAAATACTATGAAAAACAATTAAAGATATATAAGAAAATATATGATTTTGGAAAGTAAGGGATGGAAAAGCAAAAGAGATACATATCACCATTTTGGTATTGGGAGAAAAACTAAGTAAAAGAAAAAAGATGAACTATTGTTACAGAACCAGAAAAGGCATTATAAAATGTATAAAAACCTCTATAAAGATGTGCATAGTAATAAAGAACAAGAAAAACAAGAAATTGTTACAATCATAAAAAACAATATCTACTGAAATGACACATATTTCAAATATAAAGATTAACCATATCAATTACTCTATGAAAAATGGGAAAAAACTCTAGAGCAACGGAATCATTAAAAACCTTTTCAAGAAACTATATGACAAATCTAAAAAATGTTGGCAAAAGTATAAACAAAATCTCTAAATAATAAGAGCATTTTCAGATGACTATTGCATTAGTCCATATTGATATATAAAGGAATATAAAATAGAATATTAAGCATTACAGACCTTTTAACTTTTTATCAATTACACATAAGACCTTTACTAAGATTATTACAATTCAGACTCAAATTAATCAAAGGGATAAGCTTAATTTGAGAGTAATCATAATGCAGAGGACCACATTCAGGTATTAAGAGATATTATAGAAAAACCTGCTTATATTAATATTTTTACTATATTTGTCAATTGCAAAAGGTTGTTTGATTCTATAAACATTCCTATGGTAATTAGAACTTTGAAATCTCATACCATAAATCCAAATTAATGTCAAATCTAAAGAATAATCACCAAAATGCAGCAACAGAGATTAGATTACATAATAACATCAAGAATATCATCACTAATAACTGAATACAGCAAAGAGATTCTCTTGTTGCAAAACTCTATAGAAGATTTATGAAAAGTATTTTGTGAATTAAAAAGGAATTAATAATAAATTGAGATTATTTAAGTTACTGAATATTTCAAATGAGGTTCTTTCTGTTACAAATAATGTTTTAGAGTTATATGCTGAAGAAGATCTACCAGATGAAAGCAAAAATAGTAAAATTAAAGATAATAAATGAAATTGCTCATCTTAAACAATATAAGAGTAGCTCTCCACTCTAGCTCCACCTGGTGTATGCTCGCGTAACATATTCTCTTTATTGATGAGACTTGAACAAAAGTTCAAAACAATGTTATATATATTCAGTTAACTACTTTTAACTACCCTTTGTCTATCAAGCTAAAAACTTGAAATTCAAATTGACTTAAGACTTTGGACTCAAATCAATTTGCTTGAATCAATATAGAGATTTTAGGCCAATTCAGTAGCCATATATTTTAGTACTATCAGTTCCTGACATTAAGGCTATAACCTTAAGACTATGTGCCTAAATGCAGCAGTAGGGACCTTTACAAATTTTAACACAAGATTAACGACTTTAAAAGATAAGAGCATGTTAAGATTTGTAGAGGTCCCTACTGTCACATTTAGGTGCATAGTCTTAAGGTTATAGCCTTAATATATATATTACTTAAATAATGAATATCCACTTTATAAATTATTAATTACAACTTTAAGTTCCTGGCATTATAAATGGGAAGCTGCTTGTTTTATCATAATAAGCTAGGGAGATTGATGAATTTGTCATTATTAATATTCTTAATGAGTGGAATAAGGACCTGTATTTAATGAATAACTGAAGTTACTCAAATATAGTTACTTAACTGATTTAAGATGTTTGTAAGTTTCTATCAGATAGACTTGGATTGTGCATTTTAAACTGATTTGAATATCAAGTTTTTAGCTTAAATAAAATGGCATTAAAGGAGTTTGCTGAATTGTATCAATATTTCACACAACTTTGAATTCCAAGCCTCATTAATAAAGGCAAAACCAATCTAAGGATGGATTTTCTATGTATCACAGATTACTCAAGATTATACTAGATGGCACTACTGTAGGGAGTTGTGGAATTTATGATAATAGTAAGGAAAGTAGTTTATTGTTTAAGGCTTGAACAGGATCTTTAGCAACAAGAGAATATACATGTAAATGAAAAATATGGGTGATTTAGTCTGTAAATTATATAAGGAATAGAAAATATTAGGTGTTTGTTAATTGAATGTAAATGCTTGAAAACAGAAAGGGCGCATATAATGAAGTTATGGAAAAATAAATATGAAAAAAGTGATTATACAGAAAGTAAATTATTGGTTTTTATACTGGGTTTGGAAAAAGATAAGGGGGATTTAGATATAAAGGCTGTAGAGTTGACAAAGATTACGTTGTGGAAATGGGATGGAGCAGAATATGGGAAAAATTAGACTGGGGAATGTAAAATTAAGTAGCTAACAAGTTTTTCTTGGTATAATTGCTGAGAGATTCTTGACTTTGTTTAAGAAGAAGCTACAGTACATCACATCACATCACATGTCTAGAAAAATAAAAGTAAATACTAAAAGTTTAAATAGTCATTTAAAAAAAAAGAAAGTATTAACAGTAATGAAATAGAAATTAACAATTACAAAATATCTTGGACAAATTATCAATAAAATATAAATATAATAAGTAAAAACAATCCTAAATTAAACTTGGATAGAATATTTTCAATAGAATTAATGTAATAGTTAAAAAGAAATATATATGCCATGATTTTGGGAAAAAATACTTTCTCATAAATATATTCTAAAACAGTAGCAAAAAATTTTCTTCTTACTATAGTGCTACCTAGTGTATGCTCTAGTAATCAATAGATGCTAGAAGATTGTGCATAATAATTTCTAGGCCAGTTTCTAGTTTATGGCTTTCATCAAAGAGGAACTTTGAATATGGGAGCAGTGAAACTGGCTCTTTGAATCTAATGCCCACCACCAGCAACCACCCTTCTACCTTTTTGGTTAACTATAAAGCTATCAGCCAAACTGAAACACTAATGGTTTCATTTCAAGCTTATTTTCCTGCATAATTATACAGTTATGAATCCAGTTCAATATCTATATATTTTGATGCCTTAAGTTTTTTAATAACTACAGTCATTTATATACTTAATGATGTTTTAATGCTTTAAAGGTATTCTTCCAATACTTATTAATATTTATTAATGGATATAATATTGAAAGTAATAAACATGCAATCCACAAAATGTAAAGGATAAAAAGGAAATAATGAATGTGAAAACAAAAATTGTTTACATCTCTGATATTATTTATTTATTTCATATATAGATTTTTGTAAAAAAAAATAGCTTAACTCTCAACAAAATATCTTAAAAGAATTTGAAGAGATTTCATTCAGGAGATACATTCTCTAGTGCTTTTATTAAGTCCTTCATTTCCACTATTGCAACATTATGGATCAATTCCTTATTGTGAAAAGTGGAAAAAAACTTAGTTTGGTCAATTGGATGCAATTGTTATATTAAGATTGTCATTACACAGCTTGAAATCACATGATCGTTCAAACAAGCAACCATTATGATTATATGTATGTAGATTATAAATCCAAGATATTTTTTTCTTTATCTTTTATTCAAGTTAATAAAAAAATAATAAAGAGTACATTTACATTACATATATCATTTTATTTGGATAGCAGAATAGGTTGGTCTCATGGCCCAATAAATATCACGTTATCCAGGATGATCATGACCCATTATTTAAAACTTGAAGAAACTTGGGATTTTTCTTACCTATCTTCTAAGAACTCTTTTTAAATGTCTGAATGACAGTTAATGTTTTCTAGGCATGCAATTACTGGTTGGTAAATAAATGTCTAGAAGATAAATAAGGAAATGTTATTAAATCCCTTACTCCCACTAGGTAACTATTTGGAGAGAGTTGCTCCATCTTTACTGATCTTCTATGAAAAATGCTGAAGAGGTCTTTGCCCTGCAACCAGCCCTGTTTTTTTTACCTATTCATATAAAGATGATCTCCTCACATTCCCACCCCTAATTTCAAACCCATTTTCAATGAATATTTATATAAATCACAATTTCCCCCTAAAGTTTACTATTAAATAATATACTTAATATTAACTTATTTGTCCAAAGGCAGGTTGAATTAACTGGACAACAGAATAATGTGGTAATGTGATAAGAGGTGAAGGTAACTATAGATTTCTGAATTATGGCCATCAATTTAGAACATTAATATCAGCGTGGTTTTACTATAAGAGCATGTGATTCAAAATTTCAAGTCGTATATAGCAGTAGTTATATAACTTTAAAAATATCATTAGAATTTGCTAATGGCATGCACATTTATAATTTAAAATTTATTAATTCATTCCTTTCTGAGTTGCTGATTTCAATTTAGAATAATTTTGCATACTAATTAGCCAACGTCACTATAATTGTTTTTAATATACATTTATATTTAAATATTTTAATTTTTAAAATCAAAACACAAAATAGCATTACTTTTTTTAAAGGAGCATGCATTTAAATTGTATTAATACCAAAATGGATATGTGTACAGAATAAGTATATAACAGTAGTGCATGTAATTATCATGCCTACAGCCTGAGTTTGAATACAGGACCAGTAAACCTGAAATTGTTTTAAATGATTTGCAATTGTTCCTCAAGTTGCAGACCCATATAGCCAATCCACCTAATGATATAATATTGATTGACAAATAGGTATCTATCTATTCTAGCTAGAGCAGGGATTGCCAAAGGGATTACTCAGAAAGTTGACAAGAGTTAAATGATGTTAGAGACAGTGAGATATAAATTGGTCTTTAGGAAGTTTTTTTTTTTAATTTTAATACTTCATGGAAAGTAAGAATTTATAATTTTTCCAATAACTATTGGAAAGAATATATAACACTTATAATAAAAATAATATTAAAATTTTATTATACCAATTTCAATGATGAATGCAATTTGAATTTTGATGCTTCTGGTTACAAAATGCATGGGTACGTTATCTCTGTAATTGTTCTGACATCTGGTGGGCAGCACACTATTTATATTTTAAACTTCTTTCAATTGCTGTTTAAGAAATCATATTTCTTGTTTTTTCTATGATAAATTTAATTAAGAATTATCTTAATAACCACTTATCTGAATGACCATTGAAAATCTTAAGACATGTGAAACTGTTTGTCGAAACATGTTTAGTAAAGTTTAGTATAACTTTTTTTTTTTTGATTACTTACGTTTTATGATAAAAAATAATTCAAATTTTAATGACTAAGTTTTGCATGTTTATATGAAAATTTACTCAATATTAAAGATTCTTAGAACTTTAATCCATACATACATTCATATAATATCCATTAGTAAATGTATATAGCCATTCCAATTTCCAGGAAAGAAAAAAACCCTCATAAAAATGACTTTTTAATGTCTATACAAACCATGCTAGTAAATTTGTTTGTTTGTTTGGTATTTTGCATGCTGTAAGATAATCTTTATAACACAGTCAAGGTCTGCCTCTCACAAGAAACCCATACTCAAGTTCACCATAAAACACACTTTTAGGAAGTTTTGCACAGATCATTCGTTTTACATATCCATTCCAACAAAGGTGTGATTTTATAATAATGGACTCTAAATGCATAACATATTGTTGATTCTATACTCTTGCCACTGTATTCTTAAAATTTTATGGAGTATTCTTAAATGAAACTTCTCTAATGCTGTTATATTGCATAAATAGTACCCATGTTCCATTTCCATGTAACAATGCAAAATAATAGCTCTATATGCAATTAATTTAGTGAAACTAATTATTTCACTGTGAAGAAATACTCTATTTTTTAACTTATTAAAAACAGCAAAGCACATTCTTTATTTTTGCTGTCCCTCAACGTCTAAGTCTATTTATCTATTAATAAAACAACTAATATCATCCAAACAGAAAGGTTCTGAATCACTGACTGATCATCAGCATACTGTTTATCCAGAATCCAAATGAGTGAAGTTTTTGTTTTTGCTTTTTTATTGATTCAAATAGTATATACAAGTGCTTTAAAATGCTGTTTGAAGAAGCTGTTAATAGCAAACAATCAAAATGAGTTAATCCAGGCTAAACACTTTTGAGATGTTATCCCTCATAATCATAGCCAAAATAGTAATAGTTGTTATGATATTATTAAATGGTAATATATGCAAATGTGTATGTAAATTAATCAGCTTGTCCATTTTCTGGAGATAGCGAAGCGTGTGTCACGTCTATTAATTGTGTTATTGTTGTTGATGATAAAATACACCTCAAATTTAAAATTTCACTATCAAACTTGTATCTCATTTTGAACCCTATTCTAGTAAGCTATCTGTAAGAAATTTCAAAGATAAACATTATTACAGCATTACCAACCATTAAAAAAATAGATTTTTTTTCCTTGAGACTTTAATACACTTGTTGGTACAAATGGTAGACTTCAGCCAAAAATTATTGGAAATAATGGTATTGGTTCTGTAAATTCAAATGATCTGTTGTTTTTGAATTTTTACACAACACCCAAATTGTCTATCAGAAACACTTTGTTTATGCAGAAAAACCACTATAAAGGAACTTGAATGCAACCATATTCAAAACAATTTAAGATTACAGTTAAGAATCAAAACACAAGAGAAGTTTACATTACATGAGCAGTTACAAGCACAGATTGTTGGATCGATACATTGATTAGCATGCTGTAGTATTAAAGTGATCGAACATTAAAAAGTAGATCTTATTCTAATCATGATGTTAATTTGCAAAGTATTTACTATACACAGCAAGTTTGAACAGTTATTGAAAGCTAAATTGCAAATGTAGAACTTCAGAAATAAAGTATAAAATTCTTTTAAGAAGTATATTATACAAATATACTTCTGGCAATGATATTATTATTACTAAACATCACATGATCACTATCTCTTATAATAGCACATGGCAAAATACTGATGAAGGCCACCAGCCAGAAACTAGTCTGGGGATATTGGATGAGTAGGCACTAGATAGGGATTTTATGAACAAACCTTCTGGCATCCATTGATTACTCTGGTAAATTATGTAAGAAAGGAATAGAAAACATTAGGCATTTGTTAATTGAATGTAAATGCTTGAAAACAGAAAGAGTATATATAATGAAGTTATGGAAGAATAAATATGAAAAAAGTGATTATACAGAAAGTGAATTATTGGTTTTTATGCTAGGTTTGGGAAAAGATAAAGGGGGTTTAGATATAAAGGTTATAAAGTTGACAAAGATTATGTTGTGGAAATTGGATGAAGCAGAATATGGGAAAATTTAGAGTGGGGAATGGAAAATAAAGTTGCTAACAGGTTTATCTGGGCATAATTGCTGAGATATTCTTGACTTCGTTTAAGGAGAAACTACAATACATCACATCACATCACATTCTTGATCTTATTATTAGTGGCTTGATTAAAAGGAAATTTGGAATTTTTTGTGTGGGAAAATAAACATAAAAAATATGTAGAGATCGGAAGACAAAAATCCAATAACTAATAAGAAGGCCTAAAAATAATTGATGGATTAAACTTGCAATGGATTTACAAAATTCGTATCACAATCCTATTCAATGCAATATTAGCCCTATCTTATATTTGATAATGATATTTTGAACAAGTAAAAGAAATATTTTAAACGTCTTTTGATTAATGATACAAGAATTGAAATTATGACTTTTAATGATACTTCCATCTATTCTACTTTTTTAGATTTGGACAAAGATATCCAGCTTATTAAAGTCAAAACAATTCTTTATAATCTTAAAAATAGAAAGATAACAAGTCCTGGTTAAATAATGAGAAATTTTAAAATATGGTATGCTATATTAGCTTCAATAATATTGGAATATCTGGATCCATGAAGTTACATTGTTTAATTTTAAGATCTTCTATTGTATGAATTTAAAAAAATAAAGGTAAAGATTGCAATAATAGCATTATTATCCACTACAACAAAGGTCTTTCAAAGATTTTATTGAATAGATTGTTTCCAGCCTTAGATTAATGGTTACCAGAAACTCATTGTATGTTTTGAGAATCAAAAAGCACTATAGATATGTTTTTTTGTTGGCTAGAAAATATAAGAAAAGTGTCAAAAACAAAAAGAGTGATTTATATATTGCTTTTATTGATGTAGTCAAAGCATTTGATTCAGTTAATCAAACAAGTATATGACACTCAATGAAATTAGTTACTTGACAAAATTTATTCATATTATACCGCTTCTACATAATGAAATGAAAGGAAGTGTTATTACTGTAGGTGGAAAATTTGTGACATTAAAAATGAAAACTGGTGTTAAAAAAAGTGTACATTAATGAATATTTTGTGACCAAAGTTTGCCATTATATAACAATAACGCACGTGCCAACACTATCATTGATAGTTATGATAGATTGATATCATCCATGTAACAGTTAAAATAGAGGTTTTCGAGTCCTTAATGAAAAAAATAAAAACACTAACCTCATCTTCCACATTAAAAATACATTTTAGTTCAGTATAAAAAGGCCATGTTGATTGATTGTATATACGATATTTTTGACACTTTATTATACACTACTGTAATTATTATTATTAAAAAAATCTTTCATAAAATAAATTTAAAAAATATTTAAGATCATAACTTTTAATGAGGATACCCGAATAGTTATAACATTTGCAAAGGAGCCATTGAGGTGAAAAATTTGGCACCTCCTGGGGTAGAATGTGAAACGAAATTTGAAAATTGCTCAAACTTTCAAATTTCAGAAATTGCCAAACTTGCCAAGTCTTTCTTTGTTATATTATTGTTGCCTTAAATCGTGAAAGATTTTCAATATTGAAATCCGGAAATTTAATCACGCCTGAAGTAAAATTTAAGATAAAAATAAAAAGCAAAAAATTTCAAAAATAAGTTATAAAATTGACTACTAGAGGACAGCATCTTCCAACTATTTGTGAGAAATGTGAAGTGGAATAAAAATATTCAATTAAGAAATATCTATTTAATATGATTATAATATTTGTTATTGATTTTATTAATTATTTTACATTTATTAATAATTAAGTTGAAAATATTTGAGAAATAATAATTAAGATTTTTGAAATTAAAAAATGTTATAAATATAGGTCAAGATTTAGATTAGAAGCCAATAATTTAAGTAAACAAACAAACAACCCCCCCTCCCCTTGATGATAATAGATGTATTGCTTGGAAGACATATTCATTAAATTAGAAATTCAAGTTAAAAAAAATATGACATAAACCTTGCAATCAAAATAAAACTATGCTATGCACTGTATGAAAGGGGTTATATTCATTTCGGAATTTTTTATGGGAAGGAATTACTGTATATAAATAATGATCAATATGTGCTACCATCGGGCTTCATAGGTGGCGGATAGTGGAATAACCTTTAGATATGAAGACCAATTTTTGAACAATAAATAAACAATGCCCAAATAAAAGTACATCATACTGCATTTTAGATTAGGATATTGATTCATCAAAGGCTAGGAACTATTTCCGATACAATAATTTTTTCTTGTTCCTATTTTTTCTTCTTTGGTCACTTAAGTTATTGTATGTTTTAGACACTATGAGCCTCTCGTTCTATCTGATATCTCCTTATACTAATTATGACAATGGGATAGGATTGCATTTTTGTATAAGAACATTTCCATTTATTAACCACGTTATTAAAACAGGCAAAACTCTCCATACACTAGTGCCAGTCAGTGCCAGCCAGAGTAATCAATGTATATGCCAGCATAAAAAATGGTGATCATGTGATATTAACCAGATGCACAGCATTTCTGACTACAAATCTCTTTTTTATTATTTTCTTTAAATTCAATCTTGGTAGGCTTAAGAAAGCAATGATGGGAGGGGGGAGAAGTGAATTAATAAACTGGCAGATCTTAATTGTGGTCTTTGTCTGAGACATTGCAACCAGTAATGAGTCTTAAGAAAGTAAGTAAACAAAAAGAAAATAAACATGTTTATGTGTAATGAATTGTGGATCACAGATTAGTGTGTATAAATTGCAAAACTCATTTCTAAAGTAGTTTCTTTTTTAAAAATAAAAATGTGCCTTAATATATATGTTTATTATTATTACATGAAAACCTTCATGATGCAGAAGGGATTCATTTGCACCATGCATAAACTGGGATTTGCTTTTATAGAAAATGATTTAAGATTTTTTTCCTTTGGTAACTGATTATAATCAATCTAGCTAATCATCTACATTGATCAGTAAATGAGTATCTATTCCCTGGAGAGCAAAACAAAACTGGAAAACTCTCCAACCCTCAACACCTATATAGCAAGCCTTGCTTTCTTTTTCACTGTTTCTCTTCAAGGGGTTATTAATGAAGCCATTGGCCTGCAAAGGATCACTTATTGTTTTGCATTTTTATCACTAATACAGCTGTCAAAAGGCATCTTCTAAAATAGAGATGAAATCAAAGAGGTTCTTTAAATGCTCACATCTGCAGACTTTATTATTTCTGTTCGATTTACTATTTATTTTAGTAATGTTCTAATCATTTATTAAGCACACACACAGTATGTAATTGTAAAGAGAAAGGCTAACCGTTATAACCAAATGATATAGTTTTTTGACTATAGAGGGAACTCTCAAACCTCAACACAAGATAGGGACTTTATAAAGATAAAAATGGGCATCTTATCTTTAACCTAAATTCAAATTTACATAGGCCAATCTGAAGCAAATTGATATGATAGTGAAGATGTTACTCAGTTAATATTTAAATCCACTACTTCATTTTTAACAAATTAACATGGGAAATCTTGCAATTTATAATGAGTTAATGTTACGATCTTTTTAATGGAAATATAGAAACTAATGTAATGTTCTAATTATTTATCGAGCACACAGGCAGTATGTAATTATAAAAGGCTTTAACCTTTTCCACAGGTGCTTTAAATATTTATAATAGCCAAATGATGTAGTTCTTTTAACTACAGAAAGAACTCTCAAACTTCAATACAAGATAAGAACTTATAAACAAGGCAAAACTTTCCATACAGTAGTGCCACCCTGTACCAACCCGAGTAATCAATGGATTACTCTGGTTGGCACAGGGTGGCACTACTGTATGGAGAGTTTTGCCTTGTTTATAAACAATTATGTGCTAGTATAAGAGATGGTGATCATGTGATGCTTAAAGATAAGAACTTTATAAAATAAGAACTGACATCTTATCTTTAACCTAAATTCACACTTATATGGACCAGTGTAAGTTTTTTTATTATTGTTGTTGCTGTTGTTATTATCATTATTATTATTTAATCTTCAATTTACACAGATTATTAAAAAAAATTACCATAGTATCAAAGTAAATTAAACTATTTTTTTTTTTGTACAACTACTCTTCAATTTGCTTACCAAATCTCTCTTTATATATTTTAAAAGCTCATTCTAAATCTTTCTTAGTAGATTTTATATATATTCTTATTCTTTTGTTCCATCTTCTTAGTATATTTTATTAATCCATTTTCTTTCTCGAGAATAGAAAATATTATATCTTCTCAAACTCTGGAATTATTTTTTAAAAAACTTACTAATAGTATTTATTTCTGCTTTCTATACAAATTTTCATTCATTGCAGCAAATATTTCTTTCCAAGACCAATTCTTTTCATTCTATTTTAGAGCCATGTAAACTTGAGTAATCAATGAAGACCCATAATTCCCTCTCTTAACTAGTTTCTGGCTCCATGTAAGGAGAAGTCATAATACATCACATCACATCACAACAAATTCAATAATTATTTAAAGAAAACTGAGAGAAAGAAAGCATAGTTATTAAACTCAGAAATACATGTGATATTTGTTGGTATTAATATTTCTTTCAAATATCTTTTTTCTCCAATTACTATTTTTATTTTATTCTCAAATTTTCTATGATTATCATTTCTCATTCTAATAAAAACTAATTTCTTCATACTATCCCATTTCCACATAAATGTCACTCACCGCATCCCAATTTATATCAAGCCTCTCCTAAAATATTTAAATCATTTGAGACAGCATCTCTTGTTTTTAAATAAATGTACAGCATCTATATTAATAATTTTTATTAGTCATTCATTAGACTAGAGATTATCCAAGAATGAATAATATTTCTGTAGTGTAATTTTTATTGCCCTATTCTCTTGCAAAATAGTGAAAATTATGCTACAGAAATATTATTCATTATTGTATAATTTCTAATTTAATGAATGACTAATAAAAATTATTAATATAGTTTCATTAAGTGATTTGTATTGAAGTTGTGAGGGCAGAACATTTGACTCTTATCAATTAAACTGTACTAATGCAGCATCTATATTTTTAAACTCTATACAAAGAACATCATATATAGCTCATCACAATTATATCTTAACAACCGTAATTTATATTCCACCACCACTACCAAAAATTGTACTTCATTTCTTTCTTAAAAATATTTTCTTCTTAATTGAAAAATCTTGATATCTTTATCATTCAAATCTTCATTTTTAATCTATTTCATTGTTTTTTGATTATTTTAATTCATTGTTGTAATATTTTAAACTTTTTTCTTCCATCGTACTCTTTGATGTGATGTGATGCACTGTGACTTCTCCTTAAATGGAGTCAGGAATCTCTCAGCAACTATGCCCAGAGAAACCTGTTAGCCACTTTACCTTCCCTTTCCATTCCCCACCCTAAGTTTTCCCATAATCTGCTCCATCCTATTTCCACAACATAAACTTTGTCAACTCTATGGCCTTATCTTTTCTTAAACTCAGCATAAAAACCAATAAGCCACTTTATGTATAATCACTTTTTTCATATTTATTCCTTCATAACTTCATTATTTATACCCTTTCTGCTTTCAAACATTTATGCCTAATATTTTCTATACCTTCCTTACACAATTTGCAGACTAAATCACCCATATTTTTCCATTTATGTGTATATTCTCTTGTTGCTAAATATCCAGTTTGAGCCTTAAACAATAAACTACTTTCCTTACTATTATCATAAATTAACTCGTACACAATGTTCCATTTACTTCTACATATATTTAAACTCTTTTTACTCTCCATTCTAGTTTTCCATCTCTCCAATTTCCAATTCTTTATTAATGCATCTATTCTTCTATCTCATTCCTTACCACTATAACTCTCAACAATCCTCCTAACACAATCATCTCATCTTTTGACAAATATACTGATATAAATTCTTTATTCATGTGATGTGATGTGATGCACTGTGACCTCCTTATACGGAGTCAGGAATCTCTCAGCAACTATGCCCATAAAAACCTGTTAGCCACTTTACCTTCCCTTTCCATTCTCCACCCTAAGTTTTCCCATAATCTGCTCCATCTTATTTCCATAACATAATCTTTGTCAATTCCATGACCTTCATATCTAAATCCCCCTTATTTTTTTCCAAACCTAGCATAAAAACCAATAACTCACTTTCTGCATAATCACTTTGTTCATATTTAATCTTCCATAACTGCATTATTTGTACCCTTTCTGCTTCCAAGCATTTACATTGAAGTAACAGATGTCTAATATTTTTTATGCCTTCCTTACACAACTTGTAGACTAAATCACCCATATTTTTCCAAATCTAGTAATCATAATAGTGACATCTACCGAAAGATTTCTAAACTAAATAGTATAAAAATTAATCAATCGTCTAAAAAAAAAAATTCTATTAATTTTTAAACTAAAAAAAATTAGTTATTCAACTGATTTTATTTTATTTATTTATTCCTATAATAAAGTATAGAAATTTTAAATATTATTTTGCAAGAGTAGTTATTTAATGTTTATTGATTATATTAATAATTGAAAACATTTTAAAATTAATTTATTTTTTTTAATTTACTGTTTTGACTTAAATTTTAAATACTTCTCTATGAATTAATATAATTTTTTTATTATTTCTATTTCTAAAAATGATCTTGCCCTATATAAATACTAATATACAACTATTCACGTATCAGAATTTTATTCCTATTTATAAACGTACGAATAGTTCCATTAATTTTTCTAGGTAGTGTCACTATGAGAATAAGCAAGGATGCCCTACGTCGTCTATTTTGTTTTTGTTATATTTGAGAGAAATGGAGAAAGCAATAGAAAGACTAGGATGAGAGGTAGAAATACCATTAATAGACAGCAAGGAAGTGTATATATTATCAGGTGTTTTATTTGCTGATATGTTCTTGTTGCATAGAAAGTAGGGAAGATATAAAAGTTATGCTGAAGACATGTGCAAGGGTGAGCAAAGCAATGGGGATTAAAGTTAGTGAAGAAAAATCAAAAATAATGATGATTAATATTGGGGAAAGAGAAGACAAATAATTTTTATTGGAGGATATTAAGTTAAATGTGGTGAAGGGGTATAACTATTTGGGAATTGTCTTGTTTGGATGAATTGGAAAAAAAATTGATAAATAAAGCAAAGAAAAGAAAGGGACTGATAAAAAAATTAACAACGTTTTCATATAATAAATATGATGTATCTAGAATTGTATAGAAGGCAGTGGCAGTAGCAGGGTTAATGTATGGTAATGATGCATTATGTGTTAGTAAAGGGTTATTAAATTACTCAGAAAAAGTACAAAGGCAAGTAGGAAGACATGCATTACATGCAGATGAGTGGATGGCAAAGGAAGCAATTCAAGGAGAAATAGGATGGCCAAGCAAACTGTTCAGTAGATTGCAGTTTATGGATAATAAGAGAATATTCAAAATAGTATTTAATTGAGTTATGAGTAAAGGACAGGCAACAAGATGGGTGAGAAAGGTAGTATAATATGCAGAAGATTTGGATAAAGACTTTATGTCAGTATACTTATACAAAAGGTGGGGTGATTGTGTTAGGAGAATTGTTGAGTGTTATAGCAGTAAGAAATGAAATAAAAGAATAGATGCATTAATAAAAAATAGGGAGTTGGAAAGATGGAGAACCAGTATGGAGAGTAAAAAGAATTTAAATCTATATAGAAGTAAACAGAATATTGGATATGAGTTAATTTATGATAATAGCAAGAAAAGTAGTTTATTGTTTAAGGTTTAAAGAGGATTATTAGAAATAAGGGAATATATACATAAATGGAAAAATGTGGGTGATTTAGTCTGCAATTATGTAATGAAGGTATGGACACTATTAGGCATCTGTTAATTGAATGTAAATGCTTATAAGCAAAAAGGATACAAATAATAAAGTTATGGTAGAATAAATATAAACAAATTCATTACACAGAAAGTGGGTTCTTGGTTTTTATGCTGGATTTGGAGAAAGATAAGAGAATTTAGATATAAAGACCATGGAGTTGACAAATATTATGTTGTGGGAATGAGATGGAACAGAATAGAGAAGAATATGGGAAAAACTTAGAGTAAGGAATGGAAAGGGAAGGTCATATGGCTAACAGGTTTTGTCTGGGCATAGTGGCTGAGAGATTCCTGATTCCAAGAAAGGGGAAGCCATAGTGCATTTCATTGCATGAATTAAAGTTGGAAAAATGATTTGATAATAAGATGTTAAAAATAGATAAATTGATTATAGTGTATAATGGTTTCAGAAAGAAGCAATGTTTAAATTGGTCAACAAGGTCTTTGGGGGCATATGGTCTATGCAAAAAGTCATAATTTCAATTACAGATTTCATCAGTGGCATGATGTTGATCATATTTTTTTGCATGAAATTTCCAGTCAAAATAAAAAAAAATTGTGGCAATTTCATTTTAATATATATTTTATAATAACTTTATTAATCTTGTCTTTAATATGCTAGTATAAAAAGTAATATAGGTTTATAAGATTGAAGAGATAAACATCCTGGTACTTAGATCTTCTATTATAAATCTTCCAATCAAAGTAATGATCAGTATCTATGTTTTTAATCTACTATTCAAGGGGGGAAAAAACACTAATTAAGAAAGATATGTTTTTCTTTTTGTTTGTTTTTGAAAAGTTACTTTATTTATAATTAAAAGATATGTTTAGCAATGAAGGACAAAATTAATAGATGCATATATTAATCCCTTCACAGACTTTTATCTAGACAATGTGGTGCGTTTTTTATCAGGTTGTGTTTTCCTTATTGGTGTCTGTTTCATTGAACGTTAATTAGTAAGCACATAATTTCTCCTTTACAAACTTTCTATGACTGTATCTTTTTTTTTTTCAATAGATAGAAATAAGATCAAGTATAACCATTACATCCATCAAAATGATAAAATAATTGTTTTAACAAATAAATAATATTTTTAAATGTTCAAATATTTGCATTTTTTTTTTTTACCATAATTTGAGCTGGAAAATTTGCAACTTTAACATTAATTTCTGTATATAGTGATAATATTTTAATATTGAGTAAATTTAATGTCATCTAAAATTTACCAAGTCTATTTTAAATAATGATACTTACATATTAATTCTGTGGTAGTTCGGCAATATTTATTTGGCAAAATAAGACCTATAACTTTATTTATTGGAACATACAAGACAAACGTTTGCAAACATTCATTTACGTTTTTTTTGTGACAAATTATCTTCCACTGTCTAATCTTGTAAAGATTTTTTATTTTGAAAAATGGCCATTTGATTTCCTTTTTAGAAGATTGTTTAATTGCATCTTTAGATACACGTTAATGGGTGACTTTCATCACCACAGGATTAATACATAAGTTTATGATGAGATGAGATGCACTGTGACTTCCTTTATCGGAGTCAGAAATCTCTCAGCTACCATGTCCAAAAAAACCTGTTAGCCACTTTATCTTTCCTTTCCATTCCCTGCCCTATGTTTTTTTCATATTCTTCTCTATCCTGCTCCATCCTGTTTCTACAACATAAACTTTGTCAACTCCATGGCTTTATATCTTAATACACCTTATCTTTTTCCAAACCCAGTATAAAAACCAAGAACCCACCCTTCGATATAATCCCTTTGTTTATATTTATTTTTCCACAACTTCATTATTTGTGTTTTTTCTATTTGCAACCATTTACATTCAATTAACAGATGCCTAATATTTTCTATGCCTTTCTTACACAACTTGCAGATTAAATAACCCATATTTTTCCATTTATGTTGCTAAAGATCCTGTTCGAGCCTTAAACAGTAAACTAATTCCCTTGCTACATATATATATTTAAACTCTTTTTACTCTCCATACTAGTTCTCTATCTTTCCAACTACCTATTTTTTATTAATGCATCTATTCTTCTACTCCATTCCTTGTCACTATAACACTCAACAATCCTCCTAATACAATCATCTTTTGTACAAATCATCATCATCATCATCAACCATTATCAATCCACTGCAGATTGAAGGTCTCTCCAAGTTCAATCCATCTTTTTTTATCTTTATCTTCTCTTTTTCACCCCCCCCACTTTCTTATTTCATCCATCCATCTCACATGTGGTCTCTTTCTAGGTCTTTTACAATCTCTTGGAATCCAGTTTAAAATTTCAATTATCCATCTATTATCATCTCTTCTAGCAATATGTCCAGCTCAACTTCACTTCAGTCTTTTAATTTTTTTAATGAGGTCAGTAACACCTGTTTGTTCTCTTACGCATACATTGCGTTTTCGATCTCTTCTTGTTACTCCCAACATGCATCTCTCCATACTTCTTTGAGTGGTCTGAAGTCTCTGTATTGCTCTCCTATTAAGTGTCCAGGTCTCAGATCCATAAGTAAGAACTGATAAAACACATTTATTAAAAACCTTCCATTTCAAACACATAGGCATATTTCCTTTTAGTATTAAGTTATTTCTACCAAAAGCACTCCAACCAAGTTTAATTCTATGATTAATTTCATCCATTATGTTTCCATCTGTATTAATACTTTGACCAAGATATTTGTAGCTTTTAATTTCTTCTAACTCATCATAATCAATCTTTATTTTCATATTTAGAGAAAATCCATTAAACATTACTTTAGGCTTTTTAACATTTATCTTTAGTCCTACTTTCATCTGATACCTGGAGCATTTCCTACAGATCTAAAGATTATTTGCAAAAATAACTACATCATCTGCAAAATCTAAATGACTTAAATAATCTCCATTTACTTTCACTCCTTTAGCTTCCCATTTTAATCCACAAAATACTTCTTGCAGCACTGCTGTAAAAAGTTTTGGAGATATGGAGTCACCCTATCTTACACCTTTTTCAATGTTGATTTTCCTACTATCATTATGTAATCTAATTGTTGCTGTTGCATCTTTATAAATATTCTTTAAAATATGACAATATCCTGGTTCTATACCTTGATGATCCAATGCTTCAATTACTGACGAAATGTTTATAGAATCAAATGTTTATGTCCTCTTTCATTTCTATTACCATAACCAAAATTACCTACAGCATTTTCATTTTCATTTGTTTACCAATTCTAGCATTAAAGTCTCCCATAACAATTTTAAAATGTTGTTTACTCTGATCAAAACCCTTGTGTACATCCATATAAAAATCTTCTATAACTTCATCACTATGAGAACTTGTTGGGGCATAAACCTGAATTATCTGCATTTGGTATCTGCTATTAAGTTGTAAAACTAATCTTGCCACTCTGTCCAATACACCATAAATCTCCACAATGTTATTCTTCCATTTTTTATTTATAATAATCCTACCTCACTTGTATTTCCAATATTTGTACCTTTATAGTAGAGTATATGGCCACTTTTTAAATCAATAGTTTCTTCACCTTTTCTTCTAACTTCACAAAATCCAATAATGTCCCATTTAATATAAGACAGTTCTTCTTCTAACTCTTGCAGTCTTCCTTCACTTGAAAGTGAGCTGCAGTTGTAAGTGCCTAAATAAAAAGTCATCATCAAATGGCAACCTGAGTCTGCAATCAGGGGATTCTTAGCACCCTCCCCCTTCGGCCACCAACTGCTGCCTTGATTGGTGACTTTACAGCCTCCTGGGAATAAGGGCCATGATTTATTTTTGTCTGTCATGATTGTATATATTGGAAAAAATATTCTTAAACTCAGAGGTAAAAAGCCAATAAACTCACCATGCTGGCTAATGCGTGTTGGTGAGCAGCCCATCCACGTTCATATACTACATGAATAATCACATAGTAATAACAGCTGCAACGACAAGAATGTATGGAGTGGACATTAGGAATTTGCCCTGCTCGATTTCTTTAAGGCCTCCAAGATGAATCAAAGGGTCTCCTTTCAGTTAATAGCAAACTCCTTTCTGAAGCCTTGTATAAGTATACTGACATAAAGTCTTTATTCAAATTTTTGGCATACTGTGCTATCTTTCTCATCCATCATGTTGCCTATCCTTACTCATAACCCAATTAAATACTATTTTGGCTATTCTCTTATTATAAGTGATGTGATGTGATGCATTGTGACTATTTGGATCTAATAAGACATCACTTGATCACCATTCTTTATGCTTACACAAGCTGTTTACACAGAGGTTAAACTCTCCATACAATAGTGCCACTCAGTGCAAGCCAGAGTAATCAATGGATGCAAGAAGGTTTGTGCATAAAATCCTTATCTAGTGCCTACTCATCCAATATTACCAAACTAGTTTCTAGCTTGTGGTTTCATCAATGAGGATCCTTGGATCTGAGAGCACTGCTAAAACCACAATCTAGAAACTAATCTTGTTTATTAAAAGTTGTTTTTTTTTTGCAGGTTGTTCTTAGTTTTCTCAGAGATAATCTTTTAATTACAAAATCTTAATTACATATAATTGATTACATTTTTTTTTTAACTAGCAAAGTTTTTTTTTATTTATTTTTTTTAAATATACAAACCAAACTTTTTATATCTATCAATATGCTTCAAAAATGTGGATTTACATTCATCTCTACTATCCAAAAATATTTTTAAAAAATCATATGATAAATGCGCTAAGTTAAAAAATTTAAATCTATATAGGATCTCCTAAGATTTTATTAAATATACTGCTTGCATTAAAAAAGTGCATATTTACTTTTTTATTTTCACAATCATTTTATTTATTTTGAAGTCAATATACTCTCAGTCAAGCATTGGTGGCCTAGTGGTTAGCAATATATATATATATATATATATATATATATAGATATCATATATATATATATATATATATATTTGATTCTATATTTATCAAATGGTTTTACAAGTTATCACTGTTAGTAAGTTTTGGTCTGAATTTAAGTTCTTAAAAATTTATTTCATTATTTTTATCTATTTAATATTAATTTTTATTTACTTTAATCTCTACTAAACTGAACGAATTCATATATATATAGTACATCAAATACCATTTTTCAAGCTCTATTTTCTGATCAGTTTTGCTCAATAATCCAACTTATTCTGGATTCCAAGAGATTGCAAAAGACCTAAAAAGATATGACATGTAAGATGGATGGATGAAATAAGGAAATGTGCAGAAGTGATATGGAGAAGAGAGATTAAAGATTGGCTCAATAATAATTGAAGATGATAATATAAATTATTATTTATTTCAAGGTGTAAAAGATTGCAAATTTGTTCATTATTAATGGCAATGCCCAAATACTTTCAAGAAGTTTCTTTTAAACCATAGTCTTGTGTATCTCTTTTATTTTGATGTTTAAAAAAGTCAGATTAGAAAGTTGGGAAGTATAATTTATAATATTGTTTTATATTTATATTGATAGTTGGTACACTTACTGCATACTGAGTGTTTAATTCTATAGTGTAAAAAAGTTTCCAAAAAAAGAAATGTTTAACTCACTTGGAAGATGTCTAAGAAGTAACAATTTTCTATCACACCATGTCTTCTATAGTAATTTATATATAAATATACAGTCTCAGATTTATCTGAGGTTTATGTTTTCATTTTTACTTGTGAAAACCTTCATTTTAATATATTGCAATGATAGCTTAATGTATTGGTAAAAGAATTATAAATTTATCAAATAAGAAAAGATGTGACCACACTTGTAGTTGAGATCAGAAGGAATTTTACTGCCTCTCACTATTAATTTCTCTGTATGAGAACTATTGATATAATGCTAATCTTTATTCACAAAGATAATTAACAAATCTTATAATTAATAAAATAAAATTCATGCTACTTTAGATAATTATTTATTTGAAAAGGGATCCCTCAGCAGTTTAATAATATATTATGACAAAATGCAAATTATCAACCTATCTGATGATTCTTCATGCTAACTGTCTAATAATGTAGTATAATGGAAGTACCATTCAAGAAAGGACTTGAATAAGAGTGTGGCAACATCAAGGTCAAACTTATCAGATAGACATCCTTTGACACAAGTAATTCTTACATTATTACAGCAGCTAAGTGATTCGTGCTTGTGATGGAGTCATATCAAATAAATAAACTTAACAAGTAAATAATAATACGTATTCAGACTAAAGTATCAAATATGAAATTTTAATAATAAGACAAAATTAAAAACATAATTTAAAAATAATTATTAAAAGAAAATACATTGACTACAAACTAAATAAAATTATATCAAAAATAATTCATGGATAACTTTTAGTTAGTTTCAAACTTTGAGAATTTAGTGAATTATATCTCAGAAAATATAACAAACAAAATATATGCATAACCATATTACAGATAAGCTTTATACTGAAAATTAACAAAGTGTTCCTAGTGCACTTTCAACTATTTAATCATAATAGGCAATTAAAATTAAATACTTGATACCCCAAATATGATTAACTAATTGGGTCCATGTTTCAGCTCTATTAGCAAAATCATTAATGATGAAATGTAATGAATATTATAATGGAAATATTTATTGTTTGAAAATAGATTCAAATATATTAACCATTCACCTTAGTCTGGGAAATCAAGAAATTCATGTGCTGCCATCTATTGAGAGATTTTACTAACTGTTTTTTTTCCCATTAAAACTTATATATATTTTATTATAATTCCAAAAAAAATCCAAAGATGTCAGAACATTTGAAAATGTGGGAAATTAAAGCCACATTTATGGGTTTCTATTGTTTTTTTGGAAGTCTCAATTTTTGCAATATTACTTCAAGAAAATATTTTGAATAACTAAAAACTTGATTTTTTGGAATGTTTATGATCATTTGCACAACAATTGTATAATAATTATTACAAATCAATAATATATATTATTACATATTTGTTTTCTACATAAGTGTTTTATTTTTAAATATAAATGGGTTATATTTTTCTGGGTAACATTAACAATGAAAATCATGGAGGTGCAGCTATGAACTATTTAATTACATGTCATCATTCACAGATTGTTAGAATATAAAGCAATATAAAAATTATTAAAAAAAAATTAAATGTTTAAAGCATATGTTGTTAGATTTACCAAATAATGATATTAAATGTGGACTATTTCTATCATCTAATATGAAATATTGAATGTCTTTAGAAAAATTTGAAACTTTATTTAAAGTTTCCAATTATATTCAACTATTAGTAATAGTACACAGGCTAGTATATACCCAATGCTTTGAGTAGTATTATTATTCTCTCTTATTCAGGTGTTGTTAGCCTGACCAGTGACAGTAGTAGCATGAGAATCAAACCTGGATCTTTAAATTCTTGAATATTTAATTTTAAGATAATGCTCTAACCAACAGCAATTCTGCCAAAGCCAATGGTCAATAAAAATTTTATATACTTATCTATCAGGTTCTTACTGATTTCTCCACTTTTTCCTTAAGATTAATTAGTGGTTCCAGACATTATGTATAGTCACATTAGGTTGACTTATTTGCAATTTCTTTTCAATGGAACAATTGACTTATTTGCAATTTCTTTTCAATGGGACAACTGGTCTCACTAAGATACATCTTTCCACATTCACATGGTATTTCATAGATGTAGTTTTTGTTTTTCAACATTTCAAGTTTAAGTTTTGTAGATGTTAGAATTTCTCAATGTGTGGTATGGTTCTGGAAGACTGTTCTGATACATTGATTGCAGATTTTCTTTAATTTGTCTGCTAAGCTCGAAATGCTGAAAAGCAAAAACTTCATCTATGAAATACCATGTAAATGTGGAAGGATGTATATTGGTAAGAAGAGCATTAACTAATGATTTGAAAGAAAAAAATAGATGTGTCTAAAGCAGCGGATCATGTATGTAATAATGAACATATGTTCAATTGGGAAAATACAAAAATATTGGATAGAGAGAAAATAAAAAGAATAAAAATAAAATAAGCTACTCACATGACAATGCCATAAGTCAATTTAGTGTGATTATATATAATGTCTATTAAAAAAGTGAAGAAATCAGAAAGATCCTCACAGAGTAGTACCTTAAAATTCAATATTCAAGAATCTAAAGCTCCAGGTTTGGTTACTATGCTAATACTTTCATTGGTCAGATCAGAAACAGTTAAAAAAAGAGAGGAGAATAACGCCACTCAAACCATTGTGTATATACTAACCTGTGTGCTTTTATTAACAGAAGAATGTAATTGGAAACTTTAAATAAAGTTTCAATTTTTTTCTAAAGATATTCAATATTTAATTTTAAATAATGGAAATAGTTCAACATATAAATACAACTAAAATGCCATAATCACAAACCTTTAGGCAAACACTGATATTAATTCATTCACATTTTAAATATAAATGCCATATCGTTCATTTTCTGAAATTAATCTGCTCCTCCAGACAGTTAAATGACGAAACAGTGCTTTGTTTTGATTAAAATCTAATTTTTAAAATAATTGTAAAATTCAAATGTGATTTTTTTAGAATTTATTTCATGACTAAAAAAAATATCAAATGAAGTCAAATTTATTATATTCTGAACTGTCATGGTGTGAGAGGATTAACTTTATCTTTCAAATTTATGATTTCCTAAATATTTTATGAATTTTAAATTTATTTCAGTGCAGTACAGAATGTGTGTGTGCACACTAGTATAGGTGCATAAAACACAGAGCATAGACTTGTGTTTGGATATATAATGATAGTATAAAAATAGGGTAGGATATATAATAATTCAATGTGATCATATTGTAAGTATGTGGCAGATATTATATCTAATTAAGCATACAAGCAATAATTGTCTTGCTATTACAACCAAGAACATAGTAAATAATAAATCCAAATATAAAAAGATTTTCCTGACTAGTTCAAAAGTATACTATCCTATATATCAAAAGAACAAATAAAAATATTAATCCAAATGTTGCTAAAAAAAAAAAACTACAATTTAATTTCAAATTCAACTTTAATAAAGGCAAGAAAGGATATGATAAGCACTGACTTATATAAGAATAATCCACTAAAATAGGGACCATAATGCTATGTTAAAAAAAGTTTATAATAAATAATATGTTTTGAATCAAGCTTAGCAATTTTGAAGCTTACTTATCACCTCACATGAGACCATAAGTAGGATTTGAAAGTGTTAAGCTTGATTCAAAATGTATTTATTGTACACTTTTCTTAGCATAATGACCGAGCACTTGAAAGTTAAATAATAATAAATACAACAATTTATTTAAAAATGTATATACAACCATGTGAACCTAAAGAAACTATGTCTCAAATATGAGAATGTTCACCACAAGAACTACTTCCACGATTGGTATATTACATCCATACTTTTATGTTCACTACTTAAAATATGGACATAGAATAGATTGTGTTAAGAATATAAGTCCATTAAATTATATTAAAGAAATTAATAGAAGGAAGATATATGAAACTAATTATGTCAATTATAACAGAAATATTGTATGAACATTTATAAAACGTCAATTAATTTAACTAATAATTGGATAATGAAAAATGAATGGAGGGTTATATAATATGTGTTGTTATAAAGATATTAAAGCATAAATTATAGGTTTGTGTTAATTTTATATAGAATTGGTAGATGTCACTATGTATGCAATATAGGTTATTTTTGTAGTTAACTAACACATATTGAAAAGGGCAAAAAATTTAAAAATTGCCGAAAAGAGCTTTTATATGTTATTATATGATTATATTACAGTTATTGTCATATATTATTATTTTTTTGTTGTTGTTATATAAAGATATTTTATTATATATCATATCTAGGATTTATTTTTTATAAAAATGTTAAGTGAAGACAACATTCATTATTTGGTAAATATTATTAATAAAATACAAATAAACCTGGGCAACCTATAATCTATCCAAATCCATATATGTTGAAAAGAATCCATATTTCACACTTCTTCAGTTTCAAAAAAAAAAAAAACAGTTTTTATTGTAATAACATTTTCAAATGATTTTTTTAACCAGGAAGTTTAAATATATTTCACATCAAAATTTTATTTGTACACTCTCACCCCATTTTAAAGGACTTTATTATTTATGTTTGATTTTTCAAACAAAAGATAAATAACCTAAATAAATCTTATGCTATAGGCATTTGAATAAAATAATAAATACACAAAAAAGTATATATTAGTCTTAACTTACTTTAAATATACTAAACTATTAATAATCCTTTGAAATGGTGTATATCTACTAATTGAAATACATATAATAAAAGATGCGATATGTTGGACTATTTCCATCATTTATGAGTGAATGTTGAATGTATAGAAAATTTTAAACTTTATTTAAACTTTCCAAATACAAACAACTTGTTAGTAATAAACCCAATGTTGAATGTATAGAAAATTTTAAACTTTATTTAAACTTTCCAAATACAAACAACTTGTTAGTAATATACCCAAATAGACAATACAGGTTAGTAATTACACAACGTTTCTTCTTCAGGCATTGCTGGTCTTTATGCACAGTGACAATATTTGCTTAGAAATTGAACTCACACCTTTAGATTCTTGAATATCGAATTTAATGTGATAATATGAAGAATTATTTCCATTATCTATCATTTAGTATTGAATGTTTAGAAAATGTTAAACTTTTCAAATACAAACTACTATTAGTAATAACACACAAATAGAAAATATAGGTTAGTAGATTTCACAATGATTCGAGTGGTATTATTTTTTGCTCTTCTTGAGGTGCTGCTGGCCTGACTAGTGCCAATACTAGCATTGGAGTTAAACTCATACATTTAGATTCTTGAATATAGAGTTTTAAAGGAGCTCTCTAACCTACTGAGCTATTCTTGAACTCACACCTTTAGATTTTTGAATATCGAATTTTAAGGCAATACTCTAACTGAACTATGCTGTTAAAGAAAGTTGTAAATGGTATGAAATAATAAAAGTGCTGGTAAAATCCGAAGAGAAAAAGGATTATATTATAAGATGCTCAGAAGAAATAAACAATCATTTTACAATCATGGTCATTTAGAATATTTTTTGAAGCACTATGAAAAATGGGTGTGAAGAATGATATTATAATTTCATTATGTTAATCATCTTTCGAATAGTGATGCAAGGATTCGAATATTTATATTTAATGATACTTTTAGTTTGATGAAATTAAATCAGGTTTTTGCAGACTTAAAAACGGAAAGGAATCTGACAGCTGTGTATAAATTCTAACTTGTTAATAAAATTAAATATAGTTGGAGTGGTATTAAACTACTAAAAATCACATGGATTACTATTTCTTTATGCTTGCTCAAGCTGTTAAAACAGGCAAAACTCTCCATCCAGTAGTGCCACTCAATGCAAGCCAGAATAATCAATGGCATTAGATAGGGATTTTATGTACAAACCTTCTGGCATCCATTGATTGCTCTGGCTTGCATTGAGTGGCACTACTGTATGGAAAGTTTTCCCTGTTTTAAACATAGTTAGTTACTCATAACTATGCAAATCTTGGCATTCTTTACAATTATTTCTTTGCTCATATATATGTAGAGGGTGGTCAGCAAATCATAAATAATTAACAAATATTTCGATCTTTGGTTATTTGAATTGATGTAGTAAAAAGAAATTAAAACATCTTGAGATAACAAAGAAGTTTTATAAACCAACCTATGATTTATATTTACAACTTATGATATACTGCACGTACTTGTGGTTCAGATAATGGGTCATATAAGCATTGAAATTAATTTTTGTTCCCGATATGGTCATTTATAAGTCGGTGTTTATAATGATAATATATATATTTAACACATATTTGTGTAAATTTATAGATACGATTATATCTTATAGAGATAAAATAGGAGAACTACGGCAAACAGATATAAGTATCTAAGTCAAAAGATTAGAAATTTATTAAGAATTATTTTCGGATCTAGCCAAAGAAAATAATATTCATTAAAAGAGTTTATTGATTTTGTTATTATTAACTCAAATTACAATTTTTACTCTTCGAAATAGTTTTTATAAATTAGAAGTGGGATGACATCATTGCTATTGTTCCCGATAATAAACGATATCTGCTTTGGAAAGTGGTTTCGCACTCCTCTTTTGTTATTTCCTGGAAGACCATATGTCCCATTGTTCAAATATATCCCAGCTGGCCTTGAGTTTCTTTATTAAACAGTGTATGTATTTGCAGATATCTCTTTGATCATTTCATTTTATGAAATACAATAATTAAACCATAAGTCAAGCTCTGAAAACCACATGTCAAGTCATGTACACGCACATACTCTCACCTTTAAACACGACGCTAATTATAAATCTAAATATAGTACAGTGTGTGTTTGATTAGCTTTTATAGTTTTATTTAGATTTCACGAATCAAAAATTAAATTTTAAAATTATATTGATGAATCTAGAAAATATTATTTATAAAATTCATATCGGTTTAAACCTGGATAATTAATCAAGAATTTAACTTCTTTTCAGAAAAAAATATAATAATGAAGAAAAATGGTTGTTTATTTAACCAATTTGTATATTTGTTTTGTTTAATGCGAAAAGAAATTATCAAAAATATGAATTTAATCCAACTTTTCATTTTATGACAATCTATAGATATGATCATGTAACTAACTGTCCGAACCATTCGTTATTAACCGGAAATGGTTAACTAATTATTGTTTGTGTTCAAACCCTCACCAACAGGCAGTTGGCTTCAGAAAATGATAAGGGTGATCTAGATTTAAAAGCATAGAGTGGACAAAGAATGATGATGTGGGAATGAGATGGAGCAGGATAGAGAATAATGTGGGAAAACTTGGAAGGAGGAATGGAAAGGGAAGGAAGGTGGCTAACAGGTTTCTCTGGGCATAGTTGCTGAGAGATTCCTGACTTTGATAAAGAAGCCATAACGCATTGCATCACATCAGTACTGCCTAGTTCACTAATGAGTGATTGATGAAAAAGTTTTTACCCTGTATTGGGCTACTTTAACTCTGTTTCACCTTACTTAATAGATGAGACCAGGTAGAGATGACAAATGTTTATTGTTCGGAAATTCATAAGAAATATGAGTGCAGGATGTTTCAGAACTGGAATCAATCCAAGGATCTTAGATACAAAGTCTTAATACTTTATCTATCAATGCACTAAACTATGAAGGGCAGAGGAGAGAAATGCATAGGAATGCATTAACAAATACATATATATTCTGTTTTCCAATTGAAATCCAGTCTAAATTTTAATAGATATATAGAAGGAATATTATAATATATAATTGGTTTGAAAATATTTTTAACAATTATTATAGTACTATATAATTGATTTATCAGAAGATCACATTATGTACGAGCATTGGAAGTAACATAACTGAATTGCAATCCATGAATCTTTAGCTCCCTTTATTAAATAGTAACAGAGCCAAACTGCAATCTGAAAACTTTCAGCTTTTGAGTTCACCACTCGATTAGTGTGCAAATCTACAAAGATCATTATTATATTATTAATTGAAATTTCAATCTCAATTAATAATTTAATTATAAGATACTTACAAAATAATTGGCTAATTATTTAAAAATTCTTAAAAAATAAATTCCTTATGCACTTAAATACCATCCTTTCATAATCTTTTATTCACTTACAGTTTCAGCTGATTTACAGTTTTCATCAGATTAAAACTTAAATTGCTTGAATTTAACAAAATAAGTTTAGCTCTGATGAAGTCTGCAGATCAGTCAAAACTTAAGTGAATGAAACATTGCAAAAGCATAATACTCGAGTGCATAAGGAATGATTTTTTTAAAGAACTTGAGTTAAAAACTACTTTTAAAATGCTTTTAAGTTCTTACAAATGCACTAAAAAATAATTTTCATCAGTCTTCGCTGCAATATTTCTGAATATTGGTTGCATAATATTAAGAATACTTTGAAAGCTGAAGAAAAATTATTTTTTACTTTTTAGTGAATTTATATAAATAAAAGCATTTCTTTAATTTTTTTTTCTACTTTTTAGTTTTATATATAGTCATCAACATAGTTCCAGTTTGTAGATTTTTGTTTGTTTTCATTTTCTTTTCCATGAGTGTAATAGCAGATAACAATTCAATATTAGTCATGATGTAATCAATTTAAATACTTGGAAGATCAAGTTTGTTTAGTGAGCTGAAATTTGACAGTTTAATTTAATTACTTTAAATTGTTGAATGAAATTGCATGTTTTCAATTAATCATTCAATTTTCAATTACAAAGGAATGTTGATAGATTTTGCTGGTAGCAATGTTACATATAAAATTAAAAGTTTAATTTTTTTACTAAAATTGTTTGCAAATTCTAAAAAAATGTATTGCCATCAGGAATAGATATGTAGCAAAGTTGTAATTAGATCGCTAAATGGGAAATGGGTCAAAGTTGAATCATAAGATTTTATCTAGACAGGCAGACTAAAAAACAAAGTAAGTTATATAAAAGTGCATAATAATATTAAAACAGTGCAGAAAGTGGTCAGAATATTTAAAAAATATGACATCATATAATATACAAGATATATCCATAACAATCACCTTTATAAATAATGTATTTGGAGCAGTGGTAGGATGGCACTCTGGGACTTGAGGATCAGTGCCCAGCTCTGTCAATTTAGGCACTTGAACTCTTTAGGAAGTCATAAATCCATTCAATTATTTATTGTCATTAAACATTTATGTTTTGTATACATTTATACTTTTTAAAACTATATTTCTAAAAACAAATCAAATTAGCCAAATAAATTTTCTTATGCCTTATACAATCAAAATCTGTGACCTGTGCAGTCTGTCATTGACATGAAGTGGCAGCTTCAGAGACAAATATTCAGAAATGAGTTTAACATCGGTAGTATAAAAAAACCTCAGGTCAAACTAAGTGAATGGAAGTGTTAAAGGCTATCATTCAAACATCACTTGACCTCCTGAGTAATCAATCATAGGATTATTCATCAGATAGTGCAACAGAGTTATTAACTTTTGGTGGTACCATAGTTTATATAACAGCATGTAAATGGAGCATAGGGTTAGTAGTCTTTGTATGAAAATTCAAACTGAATTTAGTAATTTTAATTTATAAAACATTGGCTTTTCTTCATCCTGACAAATTTCATTCATTAGCAATTTAATATTTAATTCTCTTTTTATAACCACAAGTTTCATCAATGAAAACAATAATGCCTTATTCTGAACACAGATAGACTTACACAATCACGTAACAGAAACACATTTTTACATATGTAATAAAATAGGCACATCTTTTTCAGATGAAAGGCAAACCTAGTTTATCTTGAATTCAATTATGATTTTCAAAAAATGCAACTAAAAGTAAAGCATTTTCTCTTCTTCTTCCTCAGTAATGCTATAGAATTTATACAAATTTAAAGATTCTCTGTACTATTATGATTACATTTTTTGTTTGATAATAGGAAGCTTTCCCCCATTCTCTGTAGTTATCCAAAATTTCAACTAGTCTTTAGTAGGAATATCACTTGAATAGCTTATTGGAAGAAAATGTATGCTTAAAATAAGTATAAACTATTATAAAAACACAGAACCATTCTTATCTCTTCTAGGAGAACGATAAATAGATTTACTTTATTCCAAAAAAAATAATACAAAAGCTGACTATTGGTCAGTGATTCTGATGTAACATTTTTCTTTAGTTAGTTCTGACTTAACACAAACAGCATTATGAAATAAAATAAGACTATCTGAAATTCAAAATGAATGCCCCTGCTATGTAAAAGACAATGGAGATACAAAATGTGAGATATATATATATAGACTAATTTATAAAAAAAATTTAAAAAAGGAAGTTTAAAGTATTGTCATCAAATAGTATATAAAATTGTTCAAACTATATGATATCAACAAAATCTATTTTTCTAATTCTGATTAATCATGTCCCTTCAGCAGCGGTGAAGAATTTCAAATGGGGAAAAATACACACGAATACTATTTTTTTTAAAAAAAGTAATTACATATTATGCTTAAAAACTTATCTAGAGATGGATTTAAGAACTAAAGGTCCCTAAATTAACACTTGGCTGTGACACTTTCAGTGCTCCAACATCACATGATCTTTCAAATAAAGAACTATTCAATTATGTCCCCCCCCCATGCAGTAATAGGGGAACAATAAATTTAAAAATTAAAGATTCCTGATTGAAGTTCGATATTGCCATTTTTAGCATTTAAATATCATATGACTATCCAAACCACTTACAATCGATTAATAACAATCAACGGTGAGAGATTTCAAATGAAATAAAATACTACTAGTAAATTAAAAAAGAAAACATAATTACATATTACACTTCGAAATCTTAATCGCAAAGCAATCAAGTCTGAATGTATAATTAACAAATCAGTGCCTACAGAATGATTTTAATAAAGATGAAATAACACCCTTTGCCTTAGTTCAATATTAATTTACCATTGGATAAAAAGTAGTCCATTTTTATCCAATCATTATTTGTTATACGATAAATAAATAAAATATTGACATTAAACAAAAGGAATAAAATATTACATTAGTGGTAATCTTTGTAAAATATTCCTTAAACCAGTTTACAGTTTCAGATAACGATCGAGATGTAAATTTTAACAATTCTGATAAGCAAGTAAATAAACTATTATTATTATTATTATTATTATTATTATTATATATATACACATTTAGGCATAATTGCTTCAAAATTAAGATCATATATTCTGAGCATTACATATTTAATAAACATAATTTATTACATGTTTATTAAAATTATTAGAATTTTCTCCTAGAAATATGTATATAAAAATTTATAATATCTACTTATCACTTCCATGATGATAAACTAAGATTACATTCACATGCCAAGTTTAAAAATAAAAACCTTAGATACCATTTAAGAATTGGGGCTTCTGTTATAATACACTGCCAATAAAAACGTTAATTATTCACAACAATAGGATTAATATTTCCCATCTTTTTTGTCTTTAAGAAATTAGCCTTAATCAGAGTGTCAAACTGAGGATTAATTCAAAAATAGGAAAGATTAGATAAAAAGAAATGCAACTGAAATTGAAAATTAGTATTCATAGAAAAATCTTGAAATGACAATAAATGTGTTGTTCTGTTCTAAGGATAACTTTAACAAAAAAGCTGTATGCTTTAAAAAAAGATTATTGTTTATTCTCTACCATCATTATCTTTTTCAACTATTTTATCAATTCACTGCAGAATTTTCTCTCTAAATTCAATCAATTTTCTGTGATCCATAACTCTTTTCTCCGTATCACATCTCATATGTGGTCACTTTCTGTATCTTTTACAATCTCTTGTGATCCATTTTAAAACTTCAACAGTCTATTCATTATCACTTCTTCTAGCAATATGTCCAGTTCCATTTTAGTCTTTTAATCCTTTCAGTTATTTAGAATGATAACTGTTTGTTCTGCACCCAAATATTTTACTTTCAATCTCTTCCTGATATTGCCAAAATACATCTTTCATTACTTTATTGAGTGGTCTGAAGTTTCAAAATTACTCTTCTGCTAAGTGTCCAAGTCTCAAGCACAAAGGCTTGTTTTCTTTTAACACTAAATTATTTCTACAGAAAGCATTTCATCCAAGTTCAATTCTATGATTAATATCACCCATTATATTTTTATTTATATTAATAAATTATTGTGAATTTTTATCTTTTCTGAAAAAATCTATTGAACATTTAAAAAATCTTTTTTAGCATTCACCTTTAATCTTACTTTTACTTGATAATTATTGCAACATTTCCTGAAAGTCTGAAGTATTATTTACAAAAACAACTACACTATCTGCAAAATTTAAATGATTTAAATAATCTCCATATATTTTTATTCTCTTAGCTTAACTATTTTAATTCACTATTTTATATGTGGGCAAAAAAATGGATGATAAACAAAACAGATTTGCATTTTCAAATTTATTAATGAGAAAAGAAATTATTGAACCAGAAAATTTAAATCATTGAAGAATAGTATCTGATAATAATAGTAAATGTTATTATTCAGAAGGAAATTAACTTTCACACATGCTCTGTTTATTTTTTAATATATGAATCTCTATGCATTCACCTATCAGTAAGAATTTTAAAAACACAAGTGAATCACACGTGCTTAGAGCTTATTCTTATATAAGTCAACCCTTACTTATCATACTTAACTCAGGACTTGATCCTATTGTGTGCTTGATATTTCACTTGCCAACAGAATTATACAAAATTCATATATCACAGGAGAGAGAAAGTTTCTTATTTTTAATCACATGTGATTTAAAAATATATATTACTGTATTACTTTGAATACTGATATAAATACAATAAGTTCACCTAATTTATTGTGAATTTTCCTCAGATATACTTTCAGTTTCAACATCTGCATTTCAGAACTTGAATTCTCATCTTCACTATTCCACTAGGCAGGGATGAAGCATCCATGTATTGAATGGAATGAGAGCTTTTGTAGAAAAATTCACTAAAATATTCAAAAGCATTAATTAAAATTTAATTTAAAAAATTTACTTTCAATTTTTTTACCAACCTTTGAATTGTTTTTATATACAGCAAAAAATAAGTTTGACTAACACATTATTGGTTGATTATAAGAAGTTCAAACAATGCTAAAATCTAATTTACAGTTAAAACTTAAGAATATTAAAAGCATTTGGAAGATAAAAATATATTGATAATTTATTCTCTGATTTACAAAGAGAGTTTCAGATTTTTCTAGATGTGTGTAATATGTATATGTTAGGCACCATTAAGTAAACATTGTTGTGTCAAGTGAAATAAAAATGTTATATAAAAAAGATTATATAGTGTGCTTGCATTCCTAAAAAAGTCATCATTCATCACTGCCACCAGGGTACATGATCTTCAGTGTCATTTAAATAATTAGCAATGCAACATTTTAAAAAAGATTTTTTGATAATTTTTTTAAGGATATCTTTCCAAGACTGCAAAACTCACTGAATTATTGTAGAAGATAAAACTCATTTTATTTTACCTGTTGGTATCAAAGGATGATCTTCTCAATTTAACCATGCTTTATAATGGGTTCTCATTCTATCTGTAATGGATTTTTTAACAGACACATCAAGTTGTTGAGATTTACAAGTCATACCTGATGGTATTATCACCAGATCACAGTTTAGTTTTTACTTTAAGCTTAATGGCATCAATTGCAATCAAAAATTATAATTTCTTTGTCAATTTGCTTTTGTATAAGAATAAATTGTTCTATTAAAGTATGAATTATTCTAAAATAATTAATATTTTTACAAATATTCTAAAAAAAATTTACCAATGTGTAAAAAAAAGATTCTAAAACATATGTTTTTACTTTAAAATTCACAATGAAAATATTGCAATTATCAAAATCATAGACAGATATGTTCTTGTATAGAGAACAAGAAACAACCAATCAGAACTTTGGAAGGGAAGTTTTTATCACATTGTTATAACTTTAGATTTAAATTTTTTGATTTATTATAAAAAAATTCTACAGGGTTTTGAGATCATTGTATTTGAAATTTTATATCAAAATATTTGAAATTTTATCTAACAACTCCTCTAGAATAAAGAAACTAGGAAACCTACCTAAAATATTTTAGTGTCATATTGCATTGTCAGTGGCTTATACCAAATGTACAAAATTTGAACAAATTCTATTGGGTATAAATACATTGAACTTCAATTTTAAAATTTTACCCAAATAAACCAACTAGCAAACAAGCAATCAGAGATTCTAACTCAAATAAAAATGTTAAAAACATTTCATTATTGTATCAGAAATTCAAAATTTGAAGAGTTTAACCCATAATCTGAAGACTAACAGCAAATAAAACAGTATAAATTTCAAAGTTAGTGCAGATTTAAAAGCATCAAAACAAAAGGTTATTCTCTGTGTATAACTAATGTCTTTTAAGGAAAAAAGAATATCCAAAATATTTTTAACTGTGATGACACTTCGCTATTAATTTTATTAAAAAAAATAGATATGGTGCAGTCAGTATTTATTTTTTTTGAATGAATAGATGAACACACATACAAAATATATGTGTGTAAATATGCTCCTTCACTTTATTATTATTATTATTGTTAATTTTGTTTATACAAACATTTTAATTCATATATGCATATTATACATATAAAAAACTTGTGTTATGTACATATATGCATGCAAAAAATATTGCACATTTGCATTAAACAATACACATTCTCTTCTAATCAAAGCTTTTTAACAAAATGAGCTATTATACATAATGTATGATGAACATAACAGGGGCTCAGAACAAAATATAATGAATATGGTGGCTTCACTGTATTATTCATCTCCTCTTTTTTAAGTATTGTTGGCCACACCAGTGCCAATATTAGCATGGGAATTAAATCAACTACATTTAGATTTGTGACTATCTATTGGAATAGAAAAGAAATTAAAGTATATTGATTATACATTGTTATCTACAGATATTCTGAGAATCAATTTTATACTTCAAAAATTCATTTAAATGATTCCCTCTTCCATTGCCATCAACCTTCTTATATAAAGCATTGCATTTTCTTGAAATGTATATTTAAAATAAAATAAAGGCCTTGTTGTGCAAAAATAGATCATATACTTAATAAGCCAACAGCCTTGTTTAAACTAGGCTGAATAAACTTGAAAAAATTTTCAAACAGAATTTTTTTTTAGTTAGGCAACTCACAGTAAGCTCAAGTAACCAGTATGGATAGAAAATAGAGGTTACGTATTTTTATCTAGAAAGCAAACAAAGATAGAAAACTAGTCATATTCTTGCCATTTGCCAAATAGCAAGTCTGATGAGAACTGAATTCCTCATTACAGCTTCTTGAAAAAGATCTTACCCCTGCAGTCAAATATTTAAAATCTGTTTTAACTATATATTTTAATTAAAATACATAATGCTTTACTGTTGTAAACAGGTTTAAAACTAAAAAAGTTGTTATAATAGTAATTTTTAATGATTGTAGTTATCTTTACTAACAGGCTTGTAAAAATTTCTTAAAAAAATAATTTAAATGGCCAATTCAGACTATTGTGACCTATCTTCAATATACTATTAACTAGAAGGTAAACTAGGTGATGCTTTTAAAAAAGGAGTAAAAGAACACAATAACATTGAGAATAATGGTGTCATCGGGGAATGGTAAATACATGATTTCATTTTATCCCTCCATTAAGTAAAAAGTTTTATTTTAAATACATACATACATACATACATACATACATACATACAATAGAGAAGGTAAATACATAGTAACTACCTGCCTTCATATTCTATGATCTGGATTCGAATCTGGACCAAGCGAACTTGAAAATTACACTAAGCTTTAATCAGGTTTGAGATTTTTTTTAAGGTAAATTACAAACAATCACTAGCTTAGCTATTCAATAGTGATCAGTAAATAGGTATGAAGTCATTCTTAGCTATAGAGAACAACAAGTTTGAAAAATTTAAGTCTAGTGAATAATAACTTTTCTTTGCTACTCCTGTATGAGAATTTGTTGAATTAATCTTTGACTCATAGGGGACAATGTGGATGCTGATTAACTTTCACCTGCATATCATAAGTCTATGTGACATTGGCAAAAAAAACTATAAAAACTTAATTTTCACATGAATTAAAAAAAAAGTTTTATTTTTCATTGTTTTAAAATAGTTTCTGGATATAAAAAAAATCATATTTATCAAATCTAAGCATTTAAAATATTTTTAATTTAATTTTTAGTTGGAAATAGTAATTTCATTTAAATTAGATTTTAAATCTTTCTGGTATATGTGTACTACATATATATCGTAATGGTAATATTTACTAAGGCAATAGATCTAAAGCATGTGCGGTTGAAAATGCGAAGGTAGGGACCTTTACAGATCTTAATCACAGCTTACGGAATGCGTAAGCTTGTGATTAAAATCTGTAGAGGTCCCTACCTTCGCATTTTCAACCGCACATGCTTTAGATTTATTGCCTTAGTAAATATTACTTACGTAATCAATGTCCTTTAAATAAATTTATAATTGTAATGGTATGGAAAGAATGGGTATCAGGGTGCAGGAACTCGTGATGAAAGACAATATCATCATTAAACCAATGTTTTATTGAGCATATAAAATGAGTAAAAAACCATCATTGGAAGTCATTATAAGTAGTATTAATATGGCATCACCAACAATCATCATTAATAATCAATAGTCATCCTTCGTGATTAGAATTGAAGGATATATATTATAAAATCTTCAACTAATCATCATCTAGTCAATACAAAACTTGGGCATAATATAAAAGTAATGAATATTTCATCTGCATAAACATTTAAAAATTGCTGGAGTCATTCTAATAATGCTGACCACCATCAATATTCTAAGCCATCTGACATTATGTGTGTATTGGCTATTAATAAAATATTAATCATCATAACATCTATAAAATAAAGTAAGAGAACTTTAAAATGATCTTTACATGTGTACCATCCAAATAAATCCATAGAGAACCATCTATAAATGGATGAATAAGTCACCCTTCTTAGCATATGTATTTCAAATAAATCTTGATTTCTAGAGTTAAAACTTGGAATACTGAGGGAAATCTTAGTTGTCATATATTCTAATGATATTTTGTCATATATTAACTTAAATAAGAACATCATGTCTGCCATTGATATTTTATTGTGCATACTATTGTTTTTATTTAAGTATGTATCATCATGAATATGTATCTATATTTATCTTGAATTTTTATAATGGTTGAATAGTTGTGTTTATTCCATATGATCTACAGTGTAGGAACAATATTATCAGTGTACTAAGTTTAATATTTATTCTCAAGATTAAACCCATAATTTTGTAGGATTTATTTATTGCTATCTGAATGTGATTATTGAAAGAGAAATTATTGGTAGAAGTAATGACCATATTTTTCTGCATATTCTTAGGCATGCAACAACCATTTATGAAATTAAACTGGGAGCTGCAAACCTCTCATGCTTATTAGCCAATCAGGTGTTATTAATAGCGATCAAATTAAATATTATTTACAACCATTTATATAATAATAAGCAACATTAATCATGGTTTTCCTTGAATAAGATACTGTGTTATATTTATTAGTGTTAATTTGTATGTTATAAGTTTCACTACATTTACCAAAATTCTTAACTAGAAGGATTTGAACTCAGACATTCAAGCTCCATACTGCTATCCACTCCATCTTGTACAGCCAATACACATGACTACATACATATGAAAAATATGTGGTTATGCATATTGGTTGTACAATATGGAGTGGATAGCTGTAGGGAGTTTGAAAGTCTGAGTTCTTCTGATTACATTAAGTTCAATATAGACCATATACTTCTATTTAAATATTACAAAGTTATTAGCATAACTTCACAATATTTTAAAATCATTTGTATTTCTGATTTCTAAAAATATTTTGGTATCATCAGCATAGTATAGAATGTTTTTCTCATCTATCATAGATGTCAAATCAGATGTATAAATGGCAAAAAGAATTAGACTAAGACTACTTCCTTGTGGAATTTCATATTTATAAGAATCTATAATTGAAGGCTCTTCATATAATCCCATTCTGATTGCTTTCAACTAAAGAGTCTTATGATCTACTCTATCAAAAGCTTTAGAGAAATCAAAGTAAATGACATCAAGTTGATATTGAAGATCTATGGCTTATGATATAGCATCTGAAATATGTAACAAATTTACAAATTTGTCTCTATGGAGCATCCAAAGATATATCCATGCACAGAGTATGGAAAAGTATTTTTCAATTGGTGTATGATTCTTTTATAAATTATTTTCTCAAATAGGTTTGCAACTGATGGAAAAATAGAATTTGAAAGATCTTATTTATTTGAAGATTTATAAATTGTAATTATTTTTGAGATTATCTTTCAGTTAGAAAAAAAGTTAATATATTTTAATATTAGACTGAATATGTAGCTAAAGCTGGTATTAATAGTTCTATAGGCCCTTTTTATTTTTCAAATATTTAGTATCACAATGTCCCAAAATTTATTTACTTCATTACAAATATTTTGTTTATTTTCCTAACTCTTTCAAAGAATGTAAATTATTGTACACTTATAAAATGTGACAACCAGAGTATTAACCACTAATACTATTTTGCCAAGCGCTTTCAGTACCGTGTACCAGAATTATGTGTCCCTATGATTCTGGCATATGGTACTGAAAGCGCTTGGCAAAATAATATTAGTGGTTAATATTTTGTGAATTTTTTTTACTTTGGTTGTCACATTTTATACGTGTACAAAATTTAATTAATGAATGTTAATTCTTTAAATTATTAAATCGAAAGGCTGCGAACCTCTCATGCTTATTCTTATCTAACAGCCAATCAGATGTTATGATGGCTGGATCAAAGCACAATAGGTTTGCAGCCTTTCAATTTAATTCCAAACTGTCTGTGCTTTATGAAATAAATATTCTTTAAATTATTTAGATTGTTTTCTTTAAGTTTTCTAGAAAATCACTTAGGATATATGTGGAATGTAATTGCTTTTAGCAGAAAGAATTTTTCAACATTTTGATGCATTAAGCTGTTGCACATGTGCTTTGCAAATTTTAACTATAAATGACTGAATACTAACACTTCAAACGCATGATAAAGTCTTTGGGAAAAGATAGAATGGCCATCTATCTTTTCGAACCCAAACGCTTTTGTATGGGCAAATCTTAAGTGTCTGAAAGTTAAAGCATGAAGATATTAAATAATCACTTTAAATTACTTTTACATGCTTGAATGAATGACGCTGGTGAAAATTACTAGAATTTACAATACGTCATTCTTATTTGAAATTAAATGTATGTAAATAAATCAATTATTTTATATAGCGCGATGTTTTATAAACTGTAATAGTTAAACAGCATTAAGCTGTTGCACATGTGCCTTGCAGATTTTAACTATAAATGACTGAATACTAACACTTCAAACACATGATAAAGTCTTTGGGAAAAGATAGAATAGCCATCTATCTTTTCGAACCCAAATGCTTTCGTATGGGCAAATCTTAAGTGTCTGAAAGTGAAAGCGATTGTTACAATGATACCATAGATATCTTCCGAATTGATACTTTTAACTCCTGTATACAACTGTTAGAATCACCTTTAGTATATAGATTTTAGACTATTGCAGGTTTCATAGGCTTAAAGTAAAACTTAAAGATAATTCAATTTCAGTTGCAGTGTGATGGTAATAATGATGATGATAATCATAATAATAATTTTTAATAGAGAATAAAATATTTGAAAAATATCTTATAGTATATATCAAAAATATGTATTTTTACTTTTTTAAAATAATTTTTAGGTGTTATTCTTAATCCAAGGAGGTATGCCAGTGCCGATGAAATCAATACGTTATTAGACACCAGAAGACCGCCATATCATCATGTAAAGTCAGAAAGTTCCACTGATAGAGGTCAGGATTTTACATGAAGTATTTTAAATTTATATGTCCGCATGTGTATGTGTATGCATGTGAAATATAAAGCAGAAAGAATATAAAGAACAGAAATTTATTGATATCTAAAAATATACATTTTATTTATTTGCCTTCAAAATTATTTTCTAAAGTAATTTGCTGACCTCTTTAAGTTCTATAAATTCAGCAGATTGTAAAGCCAAGAGTAAGTAGACAAAATCAAAAAATATCAAATATTCTAAATTTCCACTATCTAATGTTTTATTCAACCTTTTGTATTTTATCTTTTATGTCCTTTTTTTGCTCAATAACAAGTTTTTGCCATTCTGATTTGGACTGATCTGTTTAAACTAAATTTTACATTGTATGACATTGCTAATAATCTTTTCAATGATTGGTCCTTTCAAATTTAATCTGGTTTCTTCACATCATTTATCTCACCCTCCATATCACATATTTTTCCCCAGCTTTTTAAATATTTTAAGATCTCATTTAAAATTTCTGCTATCTCTCTATTACCATCGTTTCCAGTAATATACTTGTTGTCTTACTCGTGTATTTCATTTTTAATTTTTCAATATTAATCTTAAAATACATTTCTATATACTTTGCTTTGCTGTCTAAACTCTATAATGCTCTTTTATTAAATATCGAAGGCTCACCTCCATAAGTTAGCACTAATAAAACAATACATATTTATGGTTGTTATCTTCTAATTTTTTATTATTAATTCTTTCATTTTTTTGAAAGCCATTCAACATTATTTAGTCTTTTTAATATTTATCTTTAGCTCTACTTTCTGACATTCATCTGCTTAAAACATTTTCTAAATCTTTGGACATGATTTATAAAAACAATCACACCATTTACAAAGTCTAGATAAAAACAGGCAAAACTCTCCATACAGTAGTGCCACCCTGTGCCAACCAGAGTAATCAATGAATGCCAGAAGGCTTGTGCATAAAATCCCCATCTATTGCCTACTCATCCAATATCCACAGACTAGTTTCTGGCTTGTGGCCTGCCTATTTTAATAACAGTTATGTGCTAGCATAAGAAATAGTAGTCATCTGGTGTTTAAAGTCTAGATAATTTAAACAATCTCCCTTTATTCTTTCTCCCACAAAGTTCTTACTTTAACCTGCTGTCAAACATATATTTCGATGTTTTTGTTTTTACAATTCATTTCAGTATTTTAAATCAGTTATTCAAAATTATACAATACTCATTTTTTAAAATGATTAATCATATTTTCAAACATCAATATATGGGCATTTGTTGTGTTCTGAACAGTTTTAATTAATACTGTTAAGTACAAATAAATACAGTTTTTGTAACTGTAAAAGCTCACACTTTTTTTGAGTTTTTTTCAGGATCTCGTATAATGAAATTGTGAACCATGGCAGAATCCAGAAGCACCTGTTAAGATCTGCTGATTTGATTAATGAATTTAGTTAAGAAGTGGCACATACACCCACCCAACCCCCATAGAAATTGAAAATATTTAGAGCCTGTGTTTTTGATAAACTGTCATTTACAATATACAAATGAATAAAATACAAAGATCTATTGAAAAATATATGGGAACAGAATTAAAGATAAAAGAACGATTTGCAAATAATAAGCAATGGAGGTTATAAAATATATACTAACTAAATTATCCATATTATCACAGTTAAAATAAAGTAAAAAGTTTTTATATGCTATATTAAAATATTGTATGAATAATATAATTTTGAACCACAAATCACATGATAGTAGCAGAACTATAAATAGAACAATGAATCAGTTTATGTAGGAGATGGCTAGTTTTCAGCTTTACATTAGCCAGTTGGCAAATGAAATTGATTTTAAGGTGCTCACTTTATGTTGTATCAAAACAATTTCTCGACGATAGCTTCTCGTTGTATTGCAATATCTAATAGAAATTACTACAGCATTTACTATACAAGAATTAACTGATCTTTTAATTCTTTAAAAAGCATATATTTTTCCTTATCGCTACTTTGCAGAATCCACATAATATTATAGTTTATTGCTCAGAAATTCATCAGAAGTTTGAGCTCTGAAACTGGTAGTGCAGTGCCATTATCCATGAATTTTGAGCCCAATGGTTTATCCACCCAACACCACTAAATCAGACAGAATATTATATCCACCAAATTGAATTTAGGAATAAACGCATAGATTCACACAAGTGCTTCTAAAAAAAAAAAAAGGATCCCTCCCCCCCAAAAAAAACATGTTTAAGCATGAAATCTGATGCATAAATAATTTCACATAGTGAATCAGTGATAATTCTAAATAAACTACATTTCATATATATCAAAATATGCTAAATGAAATCCTATCCAACATATTCATAATCATTTACATTATGAACTCTGCAATATTTGTTGTGTTTTTAAGGAAGAATTATTTTTCTGTATGCATAAAAACAACTAAGATTGATAATATACCTTTCAAACCATCCACAAATAAAAGACTAATCATGCAACATTATGCTTGCTTGTACATGGTTGTGTATAATACAGTAGTTCCCTGTATCCATTGATTCACCATCTGCAGTTTCAATAACTTACAATTTGAAAAAGATTGAACATTTATTAAAATTCATAAATTTAACATATTCTCACCTATACATGTATATTATGAATCATCTTTCAACAATTTCTTTGGTTGCACACCTGATCAATCATATAGTTGCTCTCTCTTTCTTTCTCTCTAGCTTTATTCCTGTATTATTTTTTCTTATAACTACATCATTTTATTTTCTTATTAATTATTTTTATTGATAATAATAAACCAAATGGCAGCAGATATGGGTTTTGGGTTATTATATATAAGTTTTACTATAATAAACCAAATGGCAGCAGATATGGGTTTTGGTTATTATATATAAGTTTTACTATTACCCATAGTTTCAGATATCTACAAAAAAACTTGGAACCAAATGGCAGCAGCTATGGAAGTCAAATCTGTTATGTATAAAGTATATATGATTAATGTCTATATATATTCATAATTGAATTTAAGCACCTATGATTATGTTTGTATACGAATGTGTGTGTTTGCATGCATTTATATGTTAGAAATTTAATGCCTCTAAATTTTAAGCAATTTTCCAATAATTTAGACTTAATTCTCTTTTATTTTATAGATGTTGCTTAATTATTATTTCCTCTCTTTCTTTTTCCAATTTTTCTTTTATGTATTTTTTATTTTGCTTTCTAGGCCATGAGTTTTTCTATTTTTAATTTTGTTTTTTTTTTCCTTCTTTTTAATTTTTAAATAGTAGTCAATATTTTTTTTTTCATTTTCATTTTTGTTTTTCAATTTGTTTTGTCTCATTCTACATTTTTTTGTATCATCTTTACTATCAATTTTTTTTCATCATTTTAACAATGAATTTTAAAAATAAGACTTTCAATTACATAGAAATCTTTACAAATATCACACAATCATAAATTATTTCAATATTAGCAGTTATGCTAGTTGTTACTAACCATAATAGTTAGAATGGCAGGAGGAATGTGTAACTTAATTAACAGTCATAATATACAAATTTTAAGTTTTCTTATATTACCTATTAACTTTGATAATGTTTCATTTAATCAGCACATTAGTAGAGTGACCGGAATTAATGGCTAAAATTTTCTGAGTCAAAACTTAATCTATCACCTCTACTGTGCAAATGTCACATGACTTCCTGAGAAATAACGCATTTAATTATTTTCACCGTGTGGAGTTTAGTGGAGTGATAGAGGGGCTCAAGAGCTAAAGGTTCTTAGATCAAAGTTTAACATGTCACTTCTAGTGTTCAAACATAATGGGCTTAAATTATGATATAGGTTATATTATCAATGTTATGTATTTGAAAAGCTATAAAACTGTTTGCAAGCTTGTCAAAAATCATTAGAATTACTTACATTTTTATATATAGTCGCAGAAAAAAAAAAGGAAATAGAGGAATCAAAATTCCTATGTGTGTAATTGAAGGCTAGAAATATGGTCACCTAAACACACACTTTCATTATCAAAATTAGCTCAAGGAGATAACCAAAGATATGAGTTGCTTGCATTAATCATACCATATACTAATATAAATTATTAAGATAATACGATAAAAAAAATCATTAAAATATACATCTTTTAAAGTAAACAGGTTTTTGAATCAAAATTTAATAAATAAAAAAAGATTAGCGCGGAAATTTTAATCTAACTGTAAGTAACGAGGCATAATATCATTTATTAATATAGAAGACATTTCATTACAACATTAGATTTAATATGAAGTCCAAAAATAGAATATATTCTATAAGTACTGGTAAATTTTTAAAAAAATCATTAAAATCACCATAATTTTTATTAATATAATCTTCCTAGAACAATTATTTTCAACTTATTCTAAAGCCCTCTACTGGTAACTTTGAGTAATAAATGAAAACCTGATAGAATGTTATAAAATCCCCATCATTTCTGTTTGTGTATTTTTTATTTTAATTTGAATGTCATATATACATATTAAGAAATTTTTTCTTTTTTTTCTTTTTGCAAACAAATTTTATTTATTAAAAATTTATTTAAAAATGATACGATTGCATCTACTTGATATTAGAATTTAATATATCATTCAATTTTTTAAGCATCTTGTAGTTCAGTACTTCATTCCATTGGCATGGAATGAAGTAGAGAGATTATGTTAGTCTGCATAAAAATAAAATAAATTCTATTTTGTAAAGCATGTAATCTTTATAATTTTTCTATTTCGCTTACATATATATTCATATAAAATCTTAAGGGAAATAAATTCATATTTTATCTTACACGTGCAAGATTAGATTACTTTGGCACCAAGAGCATTGATGGTACTTTAGAGAAAGTATACCATTTCTACTTATTATATATGTATACAAAAGAAATATGTCAAGACATATGATAAATAAAATATCACTTATAATACATCATACCTAATGATCAGTCATTTAATCGAAATCTGTATAATATTAATATCATCTATGTTCTTTATTACTTTTTACAATGCTTTTTTACAACCCACTATTGACACTTTTGATTGCTCCAGCAATCTTCTTCAGAACTATACAATACAAATACGTGAATACAAATCTACATGAACATATAATTTTACATTTTATATATATAATGTAAAATTATATGTTCATATATATTTGTATTCATGTATTTATATTGGGTTTGTTATAGTTATGAAGCAGATTGCTGGGGCAATCAAAACTGATAAAGTGGGTTATAAAAAAAGCATTGTAAAAAAAATGATAAAGAACATAGATGATATTAATATTATATGGATTTCGTAATGCAATAAGATAAAAGTATAATCAAAATCTCACTAGAGAGAACATTTCAAGTGAAATAGCTATCAATCATGCTAATATATTGATATTAAATAAATAAATAAATTATAGTTTAAAAAATCATCTTCACATTTTCTGTATAAAAATCTTTAGTTTAATTTTTTTTCTCCAGCAATTTGATTATTTGCTATGACTTCCATGGAATGCTTAAAAATTGCAAACTATTCTACACCTCACTATTTTAATTGTATAATAAAATCTGTGTAATAAAGACAAATCTACATTACTTTAGTTGGTCACATTTTAAAAGCCAATGTTAGGATTCACTTTAGTTTATATTTGCTTCTGATTTCAAGGTAGGCAACATTCTCCAGTTAAATATTTTGCAGTTTTATCATTGTATTATCACTTATCGAACTAATCACTTCTAAATAATAACTTCCATGCCCAAAATCAAATCAATATTCTTATTTTATTGAATATATATATACCTGTAAAACATGTTTTATATATATATGGATATGCATTTCTGAGAATAATATTGTACTACATTTATCCAAATGTCAAACATTCTTCAAAATATTTTTATATTTTAATAAAAAGCTTTCTAAAAAAAATATGACAAAAAAATATTAAAAATTTTGATTGGTTTATTACTTGAGAAGTCATATGATGTTTGAAAGTGAAGCCATTGGTTAGGCTTTAATTAAGTTACCTTTAGCATTTGGGTTCATTTTACTACAATGATGGTGAATCCTAATAGGACACAAAAGTTATAACACATAGTTTCTACCCACAAACAGGTATTCCCATGTAAAAAATAGCATCCAAAGCATTTTCTTTATGTTAGTGTTAAGTAAAAAAATGCATTTTAAATCTCATAATATATAACTGATTGGTGAAAATAGATTAACAAATAATTCTTTCACATTCAAATCTTATGAACCAGCAATGTTTTCTTTATTTAATTCTTTAAACAATCCTAAATGAAAATTTTAACATACCCTGCATTTCTGAAAACTCTGATTTATAAAAAAGAAGTTAAATCTTTTGAAATCTAAAAAAAAATGGCAGTGGTATTTTACACCAAACTACCAAAAATATTTAAATATATATCCTAACTATTAACAAACAAAATAGTTCACTGCTACAGAAGAACACGCAATATGAAACTCATCAATAATCAGATTGTGAGAGTTTGAGACATTTTCATTCTTTTTTTTTTTGCCTACACAGGCACATTTAAAATATTAAGATGTTTTTGAATTTCAGACTTGAAGCTTGAGAGTAAAAGGCAACATCAAGAGGAAATGAGCATTATATCCAAAATATCTAACTGCATTGGATCCAGATTCAAAATTTTTCACTAATGAAAGCCATAAGCTAGAAACTAATCTGGGGTTATTAATAGAACAGCATTAGATAGGGATTTATTAAGCACTATTATCTAGAATTTGTTAATTACTCATGCTTTCACAAGATGGCAGAACTGAAGTAGGAGAAATAGATTTGCTGTATACTAGCTAAAAATAGTTAAATATCTATTTACCAACCAATGTTTGGAATAGTTAACTAAGCTGTCTGCTTTTAAGAAAAATTGAATCCTGTTGAAAAACAATTTCAATTTTCCTTGGTCAAATTTGAAACCAGATTGTAGGTATGGTAGGCAGAGACACTGATTGAACCATAAAGCTCTGGTTGCAATAAAGAAGTATTTTAAAAGAGAAAACTGCTTATAAAATTTATAATGTGGTTGAAAAATAAGGAATCAGCATAGCATATTATATTATGATTTAAATACCATTTTCTTTCAGTGTTTTGTTTTAAACATTTGATAGTATTATTATTATAAACTATAAAACAATCAAACACAACTACAACTTTAGTGCTCTATGGGTATTGATGTTTTAATAGATGGGCGCATTCACTTATCTTAAAACTTAAAAAAGATTCCAAATTCAAATTTGAGAAAAATAGCTCTTGCTTGTTTTGTCTTTTTTTTATATGTATATATTAATAATTTTAATCAACCTATAAATAAATCGTATGTATAGGAATCAGATAAAAATGCCATTTTTTTTTTGTTTGAAAAATAAATAGGCATTAATGGGCATTGTTTACAAATTTATTTAAATGATTCTTTGGAAACTTGTGAAATATTATAATAATAGATTCAGGCTTAGTTGTATTGGAATAAGTTTATATTCTCAGAATTTCATATTTAATAGCTGTGTTTTATTTATGGGCTTATTAAATTATTAGAATTTTTACCTTGAATGTTATTTGAAAGTGCCATTTAAGAATTCAGGGCTCAGTTTTAAAAGTGCCACCATTTGTTTGACTATTAAATTGAAACTAATATGTGAAAGTATGCATTGTTTGGAAGTTTGTTAAAAATATCTCTTTGAGAATATGAATTGTTACAGTAACATATTCAAACATAGTTTCTTCATAGATATGTAGAAACTTACTAGATACTAGATAAAAGTGGATTTATATCTTTACTGCTTAAAAGAGGTTGCCTTGACAAGGATATTGAAATTGTTAATTGTTATTGATATTGTTTAAGTGTTGACAGTTTTCATGTACTTATATATATATATATATATATTGTAATGGGATATATATACGTTACATTTAAATTTTAGTACTTAAATTTTTTTTTGTAAATATCTAATAATGAATTAAAAGCACAGATGCTCGAAATGCACAAATAATGAGTTATTAATTTATTAATAAGTTTAATTTAAGTATTGAAATAAAATAAGCTTAAAAAAATTATAGAATCGAAGCAAAGATTCTAATCTTTTAATAAATATAATAAAAACCTTTTAATTTTAAAAATAACGAAGAGTGTTTTTAACAAAAATAAAATTACAAACAGATCCTTAGAGCAAAATGACCATTAAAAAAAAAGATTATTATGAAATAGATAAGAGTCAATGAATAGAAACAAAAGACTTGCTTTTCCTGCCCAAGATATATACACAGACCACAAAGGAAAATCTACTTAATATGTCCGATGGATCCGCATATTCCTAGATAAGATGCTTCAGGACTATAAAAAGAAAAATGCAAAAGAAATAATTAATTAGAAGATTATAATTTTGAATTCACTGGTCATTGCTGAAAAGTTTTAAAAAAAAAGTTATTGTCGCTGTTACCAAAAATGTAATCTGTTTAATCGCGCTTCCCTTGGACTGGCTGGCCAAAGGCAGCTTTCATCTCCATGGATCACAGGATTGAACCACTGGTAATGTCTTCATAAAGTGTCATAAGTCTTCAAAAATCGTCATCATCTGCAAGAAATGGCCCTTGCGTAAATTCAAATCTTCATCACAAAGGAATGAGCCTGGAGAAAGGAAAATATAAATTATAAAGAATAAAAGTGAACTATAAACTCTCTTTAATTTAAAATCTTCAAACTTTATTTTCTTTAAATATAAACTGTAGACTTTCTCTCTTGATCAAATCTGAACTTTATTTTTTATAAACTTAGCAATTTTAAAGTCTTATCTAAAATTTAAACTAATCTTTTTAAAATATGTATTATATTTTTTTATTTATGCTTAGTATGGGATCTGTTTGTCATAGGGCAGGAGTTTGCAACTGCAAACGAATTTAAAGATAAAATCAAACATATATCAGTATTTGTGCATTATTAGATTTTAAAAAAATAGGTCAAATCTATTATTTGATGTAAAAACAAGTTGAATACACTGTGTAATTTTAAAATAAGTTAAATACCCTAAACTAATTATTTTTTTTATATATTAAATTTATTAAATGGACTTAAATATAAGTTGAGTGTAGATGGCTACTTAGACTCATTTAAGTATATGTTAGTTTAAAGGGGTTTTGATTTTGGACTATTTGTTTCATAGTTGTGTCAATGCTGGTGGAGGGATATATAGATGTTTATATCAATGCAATATGAAGTGTGTTAGCATTTAGGGCAACATGTCCAACTGAATGCATGGACATGGAGTATTTCCCATGACATTTCCCCCTTGCAGATCTATGGATAGGGACTATAAGTTGGCAAGATAGACCACTCTCCCATCCATATGTAGCGTTTTCTCTTTATTATTTTATATGCATGATTCCTTCACTAGACGGATGTACATTTCTGTACTGGACGAAGGTCATGTTCTTCAAATAATATCACATTGTCAGATGCACATTCCTGTCAGCATGGTTCTATGCCAACATGTTCACATTGCATTGGTTGCGGATATATATCGGAAAGTGAGCGTTGGTGTGGCTGCAGACTTTTAGCCTGGAGTCAAATGTTTTGAAAAAATGCGTCGTCTAGGTGGCCTATCTATGCTCAACATTTAAAGATTAAAAATTAAAGTTTAAAAAAATAAAATAATAATAATGAAACCTAAAGCATAATTTTTTTTTATAGTAATTATTTTTCAAGTTTGTGTGTTGTCACCTATATATGTGTGTGTGTGTGTGTGTATGAATAAAATCTTTTGTGTTATTAGTACTGGCAGTGATCTAGTTTTTTTTTAATCTTTATTAAAAATGTATTTTAATAAATATGTTTTAAACCTCTGCTACTTCATGAGCTAGTGGCATGGGCTGACGGTCGTAATAAAAAATATATGTAAAGGTTGGATCTTTAACAGCACGTATCTGCCTACTGTATAAATTTTCCAGGTTCCAATAGCCTGGTGGTGCCTTGTAGGCAGATACAGTGAGACCTCTGATCCACCCTGACTGTTATAATATATATATAATTAAAACAAGTCATAAATTATAAATATCGTTACTTGCTCTTAAACTTGCATTTTATGTTATTAATCTAATAACATTGTGAATCATCATAACATTAGTTTTCCACTGAGCATGCACTGGAATATTAACCATTCAGTTCCAATATGTTGCCATGATTCTGGTGCACAGCACCAAAAGCGCTTAGTAAAATAGTATTAATAGTTAATAGTTTTTGAATTTTTCTACTCTGGTTGTCACATTTTATATGTGTACAATAAATCTTATCATGAGTATATATATATATATATATGGATTCAGAGTTCTTAAATTAGACTTCAATTTTTTTTTCATTTAAATTTAGGTTTCTATTATAGGCACACACATGTATCAATAAAGGTATATATATTTAAAATAGAGTTAATTTTAAATTTAGTTTTAAAATAGGGTTTAAGATATCTAATTATTATCTGTAAACATGTTTATTTATCTAAGGAATTTTGTAAACGTGAATGATTAAAAATAATGACTTGCTTGTTTAATTATATCAGAAAATATGTTTTGCAAAATAGGTAACTATAAATGGGCAGTCTCAGAAAATAATTTTGTCTTTAGTCTTTGCTTGCTGTCTCTGTTTACCATTCACTAGGATTGGTGTTGCCAAAATGAATTATGAAGAATCTTTACAAGCAGTTGAATTAATCAGCATGTGCTACTAGAAGCTACTAAAGAAGTTCATTCTGGACATGAATTTCATAGCCAAGATGCCTAATTCCAATTGCTGAGTTAAATCTAATGTCAGGCCAACTAGCTTCATATATATATATATCATTAAAAACCAGTCAACACTTAGACAATCCCAATATCAATAACAATCAACAATTTCAAACTGTTGTCAAGGCAACCTCCATTTAATAATAAAAGTGGCCCCACCTTTATTATTAAATGGAGGTTGCCTTGACAACAGTTTGAAATTGTTGATTGTTATTGATATTGGGATTGTCTAAGTGTTGACTGGTTTTTAATGATTACTTACAAACCCATTTAACTTTGAGCATTATTACACTTATTATTTAAGATATATAATATTGCAGTTAAAACAAGTCCGCTTCTTAACTAATCAATATAATAAACTATATACACAATTTGCAATTAAATCATTAGCCAGTGATTTCATTATGGGTTGATGTACTTAGTTTAATATATATATATATATGATTACACTGATTTCATTTGGAAATTTCTACTTATTAATTATATAAAAAGCAACAGGAAAATTATTGTTAATTTTGTCACTATCAAAAAAAGCAGAGAACACATTTATCTATCTATTTTTTATCTATAATTGTAATAGTTTACAATTCAAAGTTCATTTTATTATCTATATTACTTGTTGTTTGTGACTTTATAACTCAATAAATATTACACCAATCTGAAGATCTTGCATGTTTTTTTTCTTTTTTTGTATATAATTTTACTCAGCATATCATTTTTTGCTTGTTTAAAAAAAATTGTAATTTGCAATATAAAAATTATGGAAAATATATATTGTAATTGTTTTCAAATGACTTCATAAAAAAAATCAAAAGGAGGGCAGGCAGCACTTAAAAGATTATAAGGTTGGAAAAATTTTTGAATAAAAAGTATAATTTTTGGTAAAACCAGATAAAATTTGATTTTGTAAATATATTTTAAATTAATTTAATTGCATTTGTAATCAAGTATTTAATTTCTCATTTAAATAATGACAATTTAGATCAGTTATAATCATGAATTTAAAACCTTTCAGGATTTCAGCTTAAATATATATTTAATTTAATGCATGTAAAAATAAAATTTTAAATCTCTCTGGTACAGCAAGAGAAATACTATTGAATTTAATAAACTTTTATGGCTTCAAAAAGTAAATTTTAAAATGCTGTGAATACATCAAGAGAAATATTGAATTTGATAAATTTTTACCATTTTCCTTTAAGTATATTCTGATATGATAAAGTAAAATGTGACTTGCATATTGAAATATATCTTAGAGAAATGAAGAAATATTAGTTCTTGGTAATCCAGTTAAAATTTTATTGAATAAAAATATTTTAAATTATTCAAACTTCATTTGGTCATATATTTAATTTCTCATTTGCATATAATATATTAAAATTTTATGGCCATTTTAAAAATTACCACATGAGAAATATAAAATAATTTATTTTAAAAGTATTGTTTATTGTATTTAACAAAAGTTATATTTTTGTAATACTGCTGTTGATAATTATTTCATGTAAATATTGCATAAATATATTTTAATTAACAAACTTTTTAATAATGATAATGGGACAGTTAGAGAAAAAGAGAGAATTAGTGAGGGAAATTTTTATTTGGTATTCATTACATCAAAAATGGAATTTTGATAATAAATTTGAAAAAAATTCTACTGATCAGAATATGTCCTCCTTATAAATTAGAAATATATTTTAATAATCAACTATATTATATTATTTTATTTTATTATTGTTCTACTAACTCACATGCAAAACTGTAGGTTAATTTTGCTTACATTAACCCTTTTCCCGCGCTCGACGAGACTCCTCGTCGACATCTAAAATCACTCTAACTTAGTTCGTTTTTATACGATAAAATTCGTTAAATATGTATTGAATTCGTTTTTAAAAGTTCTGTACGATGGTGACATCTTCCGATTTATTTTAGAAGTAAAAAATAAAAAAAAACGCATTTAAACCTAAACAAAGAAGGAACATTATTTGTGATTGGTTCTTAGCATGCTCTCAGCCGAAAAAGACATTCTGATTGGCTGGAAAGAACAAAGAAACTGCCTGATCAAAGAAAATAAAGAAAAACGCTGAGATTTTCATTTCGAATACGATTTAAATTATTATTAAATAATATTTATGGAAATTAAACATAATTTTCAGAGAGAATAATAAAAAAACAAAATTATTTTCGAAAAATATTGAAGATTTAAGTAAATATATTGAAGATGTAGTAAAAAGAAATATTTACTTTTCTATAACGTAAAAGTCGATCTTTTTGTTTACATTATAACTTTTATGTTGCCGATATAGAATATCTTAGAATAAATAAATAGCAATTTATTTTTGAAAGAACTTTCGTTTTCTTCATGACCTGAAAAATTAATTATATACTTTTTATAAACGTATCTGAGTTGAATTTAATATTATAGGTGAATATGTTTTAACAATAGGCTTTGTCTTCAGTTTGTGAGTTGGCCAATTAAACGATTTGATTTTTATCTGATACAACCAATGATAAAATTAGCGGTTTAAGGGTTAATAAAATAAAACATAATGTAGTTAAGAATTAAAATATATTTAAAGAAACATTTGTTACATTTTAAATTAAAGAATATTTACATAAATAATAATACATGAGTTATCAATAGTAGTTAAAAATGATTTACATTGTTCATAAAAATGTGCCACAAAGTTTATTTTTAAATGCTGTTGATAATTCTTGTATTATTTCATATTATCATCATTTTCATTGTGTACATAAACTGTTAAAATAGAAGCAAAACTCTCTATACAGTAGTGCCACCCAGTGCAAACCAGAGTAATCAGTGGATTCAAGAAGGTTTGTGCATAAAGTTCCTATTTGGTGCATATTTGTCCAACATTCCCAGATTAGTTTCTAGCTTGTGGAGATGTTGGACAAATATGTACCAGATAGGGAATTTACACACAAGCCTTTTTGCAGCCACTGATTACTTTGGCTTACTCTAGGTGGCACTACTGTATGGAGAGTTTTGTCTCTGTTTCGTGTATTATTACATGTAAATATTATTTAAATACATTTTAATTATCAACTACATTACAATTTTTAAATCTAATAATACAAGCAAAACTGCAGATAGAACTAGTATATTTATAATCTGGGATTTCATTTAATGTAGATCTCAGAACAGAATTGTTCATTTCTTTGATTAATAAAAAAAAATTGGAGCAAAAAATTTAGAAAGTATGAAACAAAGAAAGAAGCATGTAGAGATTATAAAAGAGGTGGTTAAATTGCAAGTGGAAGAAGGAAAAGGATATAAGGATTATATGGGATAACTACTTAAAGAAAAAAGAAACAGAATTAAAATGGAAATAGGAGGTAATTTAATAAAAAGTTAATGGAGAAAATTAATCTTGTTGGAAGGGAAGTTGTGAAAAAATTAGAAGATCTATGACAAGAAATAAAAAAGAACATGATTTTATATCACTAAATGCAGAGGAAAACTAGTATGTGGATAAGAAAGAACTCAGAAAAATACTCAATGAATTTGTAATAAAATTTTGGGTGAAAGTTAAGTGAAGGTAAATTTTTTGGAGAGCCCAATTTATGAGATAATGAATAGAGCAATGGGTGTGGAATTGAATAAAGCACAAGATAATTAGATAGTATGGCAGCTGAAATGTTAGTAAATATGCAAGATTTAGTTTAAGAGGAAGTTTTAATAAAATTATAGTTGATAATAAGATTCCATATAAATAGAAGACTGTGAAAATTAGCTGATTATATAAAGGAAAATTATTTAAGGTTGTTAATTAGATATAAACCAGTGTCAACAGCTTTCATAGATTAGGATTTGGATGGAATAAAGAAAATTGGAAAATTTAAAATAGATTTTATTCAGGGGAAGAATAGGCAATAATTTATTTCTTGTATTTCAGTTGATTGAAAAGTTATTTAAGTAAAATAATCCATTATTTACTAAATTTGTAGGTATAGAAAATGTTTATAATAAGTTGGATACAAACAGATTGTGGAGAAATCTTGAAAATATGGGAATAGGTTTATGGTTGTGAAGAATGAGTACAAGTCTTTACAAAGATAATTTTTATAAGTATTATTTGGGTGATGTAGAATCAATGAAAGTTAAATATGAAGTGAGATTTAAATGGGTGTCTATTACCACATTTATTATTTATTTTGTGCCCAAGAGAACTGAAGTTTGAGAGAGAAAGATTAGGGATAGGTGTAAGGATTTTTCTAATTGGAACTAAGAGAATATATTATCATGCATGGCTCTTTTTTTGTGCAAATGATATGGCATTTTTTACAAACAATGTGGAAAATATGGACTTTATTAGGGAAATGTGAAGAGACAGGAAGAAGTTTGAAAATTAAATTCAGAAAAGAAAAATCTAAGATTCTAGTATTTAATGGGAAAGATAAAACTGAAGGTTGAAAAATGAAAGGAGTGCAGGTGTATAGTCATGGTTTTGTTAAATGCAAAAAAAAATATACATAGACTGGCAGGAATTATTGTCAAAGAAAAAGCAAAAAAAATGAAAAATAGAATAGGAACACTTAAAATCTGGCATTCTTTTCATATAATAAATATGAGATACATAGAATTATTTGGAAGAGATTGACAGTGCTGTCATAATATTTGTAAATAAATATAAACAAATGGCTTTATTGCTTGGAGTTCCCAAAAAGTTTGAGCTCTGAAAATGCCAGATCCAGAACTGATCCAAGGACCTAACACTGCAGAATCTGATGCTCTACCACTGGATTAAACCATGTGGGATCATTTGAAAATGAAGAACTTTACACATTAGTTGGGCATCTCAAACATTTGCAGATAGAAGTCAAACAAAAAAGTAGGTAGATTGTCACTGAATGGTGAATTAAAATGAGGCCAGTCAAAATGAAATGGAATGAATTGCTTCTTTAATGAGAAAATTTAAAATGTTTGGAAAGTTTCAATACACAATGAAACTAGATTAATTAAAGTAGTATTTAATGAGATTTCATGGAGATGAAAATAAACATATTGTTTTATAATTTCAAAATTAATAAATAAACACTTTATTTTCATATATATATATATTCATGTATCAAAGCATCAGCTGGGAAGTGAACATGCAAACCCAGGACAACTGCTTGTAAGGCAGCTGTGCTGACCACTCGACCACCAATGCTCGACAATTTTCATATATTTATTTAAGAATTTGTGTAAAGATGTACAGAATATATTAAGAATTTGAGTAAAGATATACAGAATATATTAAAAATACATAGTTATAAAAAGTGGGAAAAGAAGGGAGAAAAGTTGGTTAGAGAAACAAATTTAAAGTTATGGCAAACCAGTATGAATAAAAAAAAGTTTGGAGCTATATAAAAATAAAAATTATATAAGACATCGAAATATATATGTAACAGTAAAGGGAGTTTATTGCCATTTGATGCAAGTCAGTGGGGTATATTAGATACTAGAGAAAAAAGCTACAAATGAAATAAAGATTTAAATTATAGATATATTGTATGTGGAGTTAGGAAAGAGAGGATTGAACATTCATTTTTGGAATGTATGATGTTGGAAGACAATCAGAATAAATTATAGTCTAATAGTATAACAAAAAATTAAAAAAGTGGTTGCCAGAGGGAAAGTGCATTGGATTGAAAAAGTTCTTAGTACACCGGATGATGAAATCCAGAAACTAGAAATTAGTCTGGATATATTTGGATAGGACAATACATGATAAGGATTTATTAAGCATACCATCTAACATCTATTGATTACTAAAGCTTACGCTCGGTGGCATAAAAGTAGCAGAGAATTTGTTAATGAATAGCAATGTGTAAGCTAATATCATGTGATGTATTGTTAGTCATATGATTTTTTAAATGGTTTTGATAAATTGTATAGCAAATCGGAAAAATTTAAAGGTAAAAAGAATAAAAGAGATAGAGGTTTTATGATTTTTTTTTAATTGAGGTCTTTATAATGAAATTGGGAAAATATGATGACAAGATAAAAGATCTACCAATGATATTGGGGAATATAGTGTCAAAGTAACAGAATTATATCATGGCTATAAAATACTTGGTTAATAAGGAGTTAGAAACAAATTAATTTAGGGTGATATCCAAGGATTTTGAAAGTATGAAATGTTTAACTTTACTAACAAAGTTTTTGAGCACACAGCCTATGCATAGGTGCTTATAACTACATTTCAAAGAAAAAACATTTTATATAATTATATCCCATATTGTGAATTATAATGAATTATGCAATAGTATAATCATTTATTTAATGATAGTAATTTTATATTAAATTTACATTTAATACATAATAATGATCAAATTAAGGCATATTTTCAATATGAAATTTCAAATAATTAATCATCCATATTTTTTATTACTCATTTTATTTTATTTTTTATTTTATAAAATAAAATTTATTAATGGTGAATTATATATAAGTATTAACATTTAAATACAAGTATTTTATCTATACTGAATTTAATGTAATTAAAAGGAATTTGAACTCTGACTTTCAAGTTCCCCACAATTATCCACTCTATCCTATAAAAGATAAGTGATCTCAAATATATGTATTTTGTGCTGAACCATCAGTTGGTCCAGACCATCTCACACACATATATATTATAACCAGTGCTCAGTTTATATTAAGATAGCAAATCTTCAAACTTTAATGGACAAGCTTTAATCTTTTTTTATGCTCCAATTCTTCCACTCCACATGTTATTGAAAATCTGATGATGAAATGTTTGGTCATGTGTATCATTTGTATAAGATGGAGTGGAGTGAATGGCTGTAGAGAGCATGAAAATCTGAGGTAAAGTACTAGCATATTATAACAAAATCATACTAATTATAAGAACATAGCCTATATTTAAGTTAAAGTGACACTTCTAAATTAATAATATTTTATGCATTTAGTGGATTACTTTATTCCAAGCAGAGGAGATAAATATAATTGATATTTTTACCTATTATCCATACCAATGGTCATATTGAGAGGAATACAAAATATACAACCTGCAGTTGCATTTCCAGACTGTTGAACCCCTCCATAACTTCAGAAAGCAAACACCTTTACTGTGGATATTTTTATCTGTATTGGGATAATTTCTAGATGCCATCAGTCAAAACTGATGAGAATACTGACAAAAAAAATTTAACATACTTGCAGTGATTGATTTTACCTGGATACACAAAGAGTAAGAAACTGGCTTAAATCAGACTATCAAAGCAAGTATATTCATAATGCATGCATATAATTAATTTTAAATTTACTTAATATTATTATACAGTAATTAAAATGTTATATGGGGAGAGTATGGAGAGAGAGAACTAAACCAAATTAGCAAATCAAAATTAATATGTTTATTTACACACTCACAAAACAAAACATTATCATAATAGTCAAATGAAAGAGAAATAAGTTAATTATAGCCTTCTTTGTTAAGGATTAGTTTATTTCTAAAATAAGGGTAAACACCCCAATTGCTTTTAAGTATAAAGTTTCAAAAGAATAACAGTTTATCTAGACATTGAATTTGACATTTTATATTTACATAGGTTTTTGTTGTAGCTGCATTTCTAAAGTGATCATCTCTCTCCTCTTCGAAGGTAATGGAGTTCATTCAGAAATTGAATGGCAAAGCTAAATATAATATTAACATTTTGAAATTGATAATATTTTAGAAATTATAATTAAAAATTTAAAGGTCAGTAATGAAATTTTTTCTCCCTATGTTAAAGAAATGTAAATAAAGAGAGAGAGAGAGAGAACTTATTTCATCAAAACATCATATGATCTCCATTTCATGTGCTTACACATGCTACATGAAGAGTTTGGAATTATTCTTTTATTTCACTTATTGTATATTAAATTTGTATCCAATGTTTTGAAAGGGTCAAGGAGGGTGTTTTTCAAGACAATATGTTGTTGCAATGATGCAAAGGGTAGATTCCTCTAACTGGTGATGCATATGTTGTTTGAAAACCATGTTGTTTGAACAACATCAATTAGGTATAAATAGGTTTAAAAGAAGCAACTAGGTTTTTTTTTTTTATTATTATTATTATTATTATTATTATTATTATTATTATTATTATTATTATTATTATTATTATTATTATTATTATTATTATTTTATTATTATTATTATTATAATAATAATAAATCTAGGAATCCAGCATTTTCTTTCATATTGCTTTACATTAAAGAGCATTATACTATTAAAGCCATGTTGCCATGATCCATGCTGAAGAGAGAAACAACTGCTGATTAAAACCCTTTTTTCACTGCAAGCCATAAAGTTTAATACCCCAGTATGATTTTATTTAGAAGTAATCTATCTACCATGTGTGTCTAGATAATAAAAAACCACACCAGTCAAAATTCCTGGAAAATGCAGTCAGATCTAGAAAATAGCACTGAAGTTTGCAAAAACAACCTTTGCAATTCCTCTGCAATGCCTTGATGAATAAAAGAAGCAATGTCATTTGAACTACCTCAGACCTACTTATATTATAACTTATATAATGTTACCATAAAAGGAGCAATGTCATTTGAACTACCTCAGACCTACTGATATTATAACTTATATAATATTATCAGTGGTGCTATATTTACTCTCTAACACCACCAGTATTCAAGAAAACTACCATCATTGGAGAAACGAAGAAAGACAATAGTAAAATATTAAAAGAATGGTATATGAAAAAAAAATCATGGTTTGTAATTGCTTCAATATTTAGCATGGTAAAATTGTATCTTCTTTATTATTATTATTATTATTATTATTATTATTATTATTATTATTATTATTATTATTATTATTATTATTATTATTATTATTATTATTATTATTATTATTATTATTATTATTATTATTATTATTATTATTATTATTATTATTATTATTATTATTATTATTATTATTATTATTGTTATTGTTGTTGTTGTTGTTGTTGTTGTTGTTGTTATTATTATTATTATTGTTGTTGTTGTTGTTGTTATTATTATTATTATTGTTATTGTTGTTGTTATTATTATCATCATTATTATTGTTGTTGTGGTGGTAGTAGAGGTGATGATGATGATAATTATTATTATCATTAATCCATTTAATTTGTTATTGTAACTCAATCCAAATATTATTTTTTACACACACATGCTAGTTAATATCCACAACCCTGAAAAATCACGTAATCCACTGGGATCATGCAAGCATGGTGGTAATAATTTATGATGATCAATCCTTTAAAAATTTTCCTAAAGTAAACTTTTTTTGTAGGTTTGGCACCTTTGAGTTTCGTTTTTTATTGGAAGTGAAAAATAAATATAAATCTTTTGGGAATACTTGTATTTTTAAATTATAAATCACTATCATCACATTGGTTAATTCATATATTTTAATTCATTTTTATTTGAATTTTATTAACCATTCATTTTTTATATATATTTGAACCAAAATTTATGATTCATTGAATAAATCATTATATATGTGGATATCATTATATATCTATGGTATCCAGATTCAAACCCATCTAACTGTATTGTGGCAAAGTTAAATTTAACTGGTAGAAAATTACCATTATAACATATTATTGTCAACAGTTTCATGGTTCAATGATGTGCATGTCCTATGCTTGCAATCTGGTTAAAGGTTTTCAACAAGATTCAGATTTTTGTTTCAGCAACCAATCTATAGCCAAATTTGCGAACTATCTAATATTGGTTAGTAAATGGGCATTTAGTTATTTTTAATTAAAGAGTAAAACAAAGATGAAGAATTTTCAAATCATCATCACTTAACATTTGATAAGCTGACAAATATTGACTTTCCTTTATTGTTTCTTTATGAGAAATCACCAAAGTCTGCTTGCAGTGATACAGTTTTCCATTTTTACCATTTATAGTTATGTGTTCTCTATCAAAAGATAATGCCCATCACTAGTTCTTGATGGTCACTATCAACTTATTAGTAATTTGCTATAGCTTGAGATTTTTTTAATACATTTTCTTTTTCTGAAAATTTTGTTAGAGTAATATATAATGTTTATATATTTTATATCATCCCTTTGATTATTTTTTAAAATTTACTTAAATCATAAATTGCCTTTTTAAAACTGTTGTTAAATCTATGTAATTACTTTGTAACAGCTAGTATAACCGCTATGCTAATTTAATGTTAATATTTTTCAATATTAAATAAATTACAAATGGACATTGTGCCTTAAGAAAAACACATGGCAGCTCCAATATTCTCAAAATAATTTTTTTTTAAAGTAAGTAACTGATCATTTTGCGATCATTATTTTTTTATCTTAAAAATTCCGTGGATTAGGCTATGCTATGTCCTGCTTGAACAGCAGCAGTAAGAAATGGTTGTAGCCCTAACAATGGAAATGATAGGCTTCTATCACTTCCTTTCTAGAGTGATGTGTTTTTGTAGGCACAAACCGGCAAAGTCTTATGTCAAGCATCACCACAATTTCGTCCAACCATGATGAACTCCTAAGAGCATATGAAAACTCACACACTGCCAATTTACCTCCTGTAGAATATGAATCCCCTCACAGCAGCCCCTGCAGTACGAGTGGTGACACAGCTACAGAGACAGGGATTGTAGAATTTACCCAGTGTCCTCCTTTGCCAGACGAAAGAAGACAAAGCAGTATTATAGCTCCAATTTATAAAGGTAATAAAATGCATGTTTTCAAATGCTTAAATATATTATTTTTAATTTTATTTTAATACATAAATGTAATAAATGAGAAGATAATTTTAGCATTTTCTAGGAATTTTTTAATATCATTAATTGCTATCTAATGTAAAGTAAAAGGATATGCTTCATGCGTTTTGTTTAAAGTTTGACCTCATCAGTTATGCTACAGGATGAAAAGCCTTAATATCAGTACATTCCTCAGGAGTTTATAAAAAGTTCAAATACTGGAAGTGCCAGAATCATACATTTTTGAAGACTTTACACTCTAGGGTCTGCCCCTCTATGACTGCACTAACCCATGTAAGTCTCGCTAGATAATGATTAATGATATTAAGAAGTTTAAATTTGCATTAGAGAGTACTCAAATTAATTACTCATTTGTTGCAAATATTTTCAATACAATTATAACTATTATGTATATATTATACAATTAAAAAGGCGTTTAAATTCGTATAAGCTTAAAAGCTTATTTAATTATATATAATACATTTAGTGGAAGAAATTATTCCCGTTTGAAAAGAAAGATTTTTGAAAGATGATTTTTATTTTTTCTTACTTATGGATCTGAGATTTGAATATTTAACAGAAGAGCAATGCAGTGTCTTCAGATAACTCAATGAAATAAGGAGATATGTATATTAGGAGAAACGAACTGAAAATGAAACATATGGTTGAGAAAATAAATAGGTATTGCTGAAATGGGGCTGGATGTGACATATAGCAAGAAGAGATTATTATAGAATGACAGTTCAAGTCTTCACCTGGATCCCAAGAGATTGTAGAAGACCAAGAAAGAGACCACATTTGAGATGGATTGATAAAATAAGAAAGTTTGCTAATGTGGAATGGACAAGTGAATCTACAGAACTTCATTCTTCAGTTAATCAATAAACATTAAAAGTGATAGTGAGGGAATAAACTTTTGAGCTTGCCTCATACCTTTGAACTTAATTTTGTTATTCAAATCTATTGATAGGATAAAAAACACATATGGCTTTATTGCTCAGGAGTTCATAAGAAGTTCAAACAACCAGAATTGATTAATTATACATTCCTGTTGTTAGAGTACCATGCATAGTCATAGTTCATAGAGCATTCAACAGGAATGGGAGGCCCAAGGATCAATTATGGCACTTTTTGGTCTGGTGCATGAATTTCTTATGAACTCTTGAGAAATAAAGCCATATGTCTTTTTTTTTAATTGCCAGAATTTGTCATAAAAATCTTGTGTTGTTTTGGAAAAACAAATTTGCTCAGTTTTTTATGGATGAATAACAGGTTATCAAAAAATGGAAATTAATAACAGAAACACCATTTTACTCCAGAACCATTTATGTGAACAGCAATACCTAGAAATGATCTTTCTTCAAGAGAAAACACTTTCTTTTCATGAATAATTATTTAATAATAATTTTTAAATTTTCCATTGTGCTATTAATAGCTTAAAAATTTCCAAGCTCTTTGAATTTTAAAACCAAAACACCTATGAAGCTAAATAACCCCGGCATTAAGTCAGAAACGTTATTATTAGGGACCTCACTTATACTGTCTGCAGCCATTTTTAATCCTTTTTTTTTTAATTAAAAAAATAATGCCATATATAAAAGCTGAATACTATTGAAAGCACTTCTAATTTAATTTTGTGATATTAAGAAGTCATTGAACATTATCTGTCTTTTTGCTAATATTAGTTATTATCTTTATGCCCACTTTCTTGCTTCAATAAGCTAGCTTTTATAATACTTTCGGAAGCTCTAAAACATTACTTGCATCTTCTACAAAATCTAGATAACTTAAGTAATCTTGAACGATTTTTACTTTCTTTTTTTCCTATGTCAAAGCATCAGCCAGGAAGCGAATCCGGGACAACTGATTGGAAGGCAACTATGCTAACCACTAGGCCACCAACGCTTGACTGATTTTTACTTTCTTTGCATTCCATTTAAAAACTTTCTGTTAAATTGTAGTAAAAGTTTTGAAGAGATGAAGCTACTACATATTTATCAACGATAATTTTCATATATCAAACATAATCTATTTTTTTATGATGCACTGTGGGAAACATCATATAGTCTAATCACTTGCTGTACATTTTGGGAAATATTTTTATAATTTGACAATGCTGTATTCTGATGGTTTTATTACATTAGAAAAACATTATATTTTTATAATCTACAAATATAATACAAAATAGTTTCTCATACTTGTTGATACTTTCTACAAGTTCTTTACTAATCGGATATGTTGTTGTTTTGATTGAACTCAAAAATTCTCTGTAAACAATTCAGAAAAGAATTTTAAAAATGATTAAAAAGTAGTTAGTTAGAAGAACTAGAATCTGGAGTTGCATGGAAAAGATTTTAACTATTGCATAAGACAATATAATTACAAAAAGGCAAGGAATTGGAAATAAAGCTATTTCAGCAACTTTTTCCCCACGGAAATAACTTTTAATAATCGTGGCATAAAATGTCATGATTATTAAAAATGTAAATAGTCATAGGAAGCAGCATATTCAAGAATGCCAACATATTGGAAAAACAGAAAAATTGTTGGAAAAGCTAAAGTTCAAATAGCTAAATAATAATGATAAATATAATGATTTCTTAATTAGGGAGTTGTCTGATGTTCAAGCAACAGAAGTGCCACATTGGGGTTTTAATCTAAGAATCTTTAAACTCTGCCTTTATACTAGTGCACCAAACTGTCCATGGCATATAAATAAATAAATGCTTTATCTGGAGGTCATGTCAATGTTTAAGCACTGGAAATGATATCTTGGCCTTCAATCTAGAAACGTTTATAATTTGTTACACGGGAGGTTATATGATGTTTGAAAACTGGAAACAAGTTGGAATTGATCCATGAACCTTTACATCTGATTGTATCAAATTGCTCAGAGCAAATAAATATTGAGTAATTTGTTACATGGGAGGTCATGTGATATTTAAACAACAGAAATATATTGAGATCTGTCTGTATACTATTGAATCAAACTATTCAGGGGAGATAAATAATTTGTCACATAGCATCAGAAATAGTTTAGGCTTTAATCTAGAAATCCTTGCATCTGTCTGTATACTGTTGCAACATATTGTAATGTTTTACATTTTGCATTTAGGTCTTTTGTTACTCACTATAAAGTGCTAGTTTGCCAAACTATTTAATAACAATGGTCTATTCCAGTAGGAAGGTGGATATTTCAAGAATATAGTTATGTTTCCTGAATAACTAACCTAATGTTTATTATAATTCAAATTGATGACATAGTTTAATATATTTAAAAGGGTGCCAAAGTCTATAAATTCCTAACTCTTGTTGAGTTTTTGTTGAAACTTACAAAGCAAATAATTAACAGTAAGAGCAGGAATTATGTTTTCCCCGTCAATTAATTTATTATAAGAAATTTTCCCCAGGTTTTAATCAACATATTGGCAAAGGTAATTTACATAATTATCTAAACTTAATAATAAAATCTAAATAACTAAAATTCAGCATGTACAATGAAAGGTGTATATTATTAGTAAAAGTTTTATTAACAGACATTAAATATTTAAACAATAAGAATTATAATATTGGAAAGAACACATATACATAATTTGATAATCATATGATGAATCACTTAATTCAAATAGTTCACTTCACTTTTAAGGATAAAATCATAAATGTCTCTTCTTCTTTTTACTAAATTAGAAATGTATCTTTTAAAAATCTAATTCACAAATCTTTTTAATTTGCTTAGATTGACTTACCTATAAGTTCTTTTTATGAGGAATCCGTAGTAATTCTTTATAGCTTCATTCTGGTAACACTTTTCGCATCTCTGATCCATATTTAGGGAAAGGATAGATGAAGTTTTTGGTGACTTTTGTGAGAGAAGGTGCCAGCAAACTATCTGGTTCCTACTCACACATTACAACTAGGTTCAGCATAATATTTCTGGATTGAAGCATTTTCATACAACTTCAAAATGCTACACATAAGAAAGAGCCAGCAAAACACAGGTAAAAGACCAATTCTAAACTTGTCTGCTTCTTTTATACTGATAATCATTTTGAAATTTCTGCGCATATCCTTTGTGCTATTAATCTTCTACATTCTTTCTTACATTTGAGGTACAAAGTTCTATTTTTTATAACTTATTTCTGCCATTTTTAATTATTGTTAAGAGATTTTACTCTGATAGTAATCTGTACATGCTTACATTCTTTCCAATGCTAATGTTATTTTAATAAAATAGATAATTTTAAACACAAGTAGCTTTCATTGTTCATATCAAAAATAGATACATTATACTAACTAATAAAAAAACTAAATTACATCCATTGATGATTTGTTTAAATTTTATCTTCTTTTAAATCTTACTCAATGCCAATATAATTGAACCATATATATATATATATATGTAAATGATTCAATATATTGCTAAGAGTATATAAATAATTGAATAATTAGTCACTTCAAAGGTCATATTCAATGGAAGTGATATATTGTGCTTCAATCTAGAAACTTTGTATCTTAGGTTTGCCTATATATTAATGTACTAAACTGTTCAGGGCAGATATCAAAATAAATGGTTTATCATGTGGAAGATCATGCAATATTTAAGCACCAGCGTTTATCATTATACTATTATATAATACAGGACAGAAAAAATCAAATAATTTGCCATTGAGAAGATCTTGTGATGTTTGAGCATTGGAAATGATAGTTTCAATACAGAGAGCTTTTCCTTTTGAGTCCATCATTTCATTACCCATATACGACTGTGATGACAATATTCTAAATAATTGAAATAATTTAGTAGTACTATTGATATTTGATATAAAAAAATGAAAAAGAAGAAAAGATATTAGGAAGGACATATCCTTCAAATCTTTTAACAGATAAGCTTGGAGTAACATTCCAGGATACTATGGAAGAGAAAAACTAAAAACCAGTCTTGATTGTAGAAAGATTTTAAAATTAACAACATAAAAACTTATGTCTCTCTTCTATTTCTGACTCTGTCATTTTTGCCTTGATGCAAACTTCATAACCTTCTAATTTACCACTCAATCATAACCTTTAACTCCATACAGATCAATATCTGAATTCATTTCATTCTTAAGTCCAATTTTCAATTTATACATTTTTAAGTATTTAGTCTAAAATTATAAACCTAATTATATATATTTCTTTATTTACCATCATTAATCATATTATTCATTAGGAAGAAGAGATAACTTAAGATTCTCCAAGTCCTTAAAAGAATTAGTCTAAAATTATAAACCTAATTATATATATATTTCTTTATATACCATCATTAATCATATTATTCTTTAGGAAGAAGAGATAACTTAAGATTCTCCAAGTCCTTAAAAGAATTACAGAAGGCAAATTCATAATATCATAAACCAGAATGGTAATATTTATGGCATTTTTTTCTTGTTATAAATAATGATAACAAAGCTATAAGCAAACAGGATGGAAAAAGTAGGTTCTTCTGTTAGTGGGTAATGTTCGTAGCAAGTAGAAAATTTTGACATCATACTAACATTTTAAAAGTACATTAAATCAACTATTAAAAAGGCTTCTACTATAAACAAATTATGTAAAAAGCATTTTTTTTTTCACTTTTTGATGGAGACATCTTTGGCTTTGTTTATCTGTTTATTTGTGTCATTAACGTTGGAAATATCCTGCACTTATTATATTTAATTATTCTGCTTTATATGCATAATAATTTTAGCCATAATATTTATTTAATGTGCAGTTAGAATATAAAGTATTATGTGTGTGTACATATATAGAAACTGCACAAATATTTTAAGTAGTCAAGTGTTGTTAGCCGAGAGGTCATCGCACCCGCTTTGCAAGCAAGTAGTTGGTTGCAGACGGGTGTGGGTTCGCGTTCCGGCCTATGCTATGACATATGAGAAAATATTTTAAGTACAAGATAAATAATTCAATTTAGCACTATGTGGCAAAAAATATATATATACCATTTATTAGCAGAAAATTCTGTTTTAGAAACTTAATTTTAAATCTTTGATCTATTATTTAAATAAAAAAGACGAGATGTTTTACTATCACACTTTATCAGAAAAGTAACTTGACTCTTCAAAGAACATTTTAAATAATATTATAAATATAATGTTTCACATAAATTCCATTTTAAATAATAATGTAAAAACTGATATAAGTTTTATAAAAATATTTTTAACATGATCAGGCTCTATGACGATGAATATTTAAAAAAGACACGTTTCATTGCAGCATAGTAATGAAGTTTTAAGTCCACTAGAGGGAGCCTAGGATTTAGATATAAAGATCATAGAGTTAACAAAGATTATGTTGCGGAAAAGGGATGGAGCAGAATATAGGAAAACTTAGACTGGGAAATGTAACTTTGTTTAAGAATAAGCTACAGTACATAACATCATCACGTCACATGAATATACATGTAAATAGAAAAATATGGGTGTTTTAGTCTGTAAATTGTGGAAGGAAGGAATAGAAAATATTAGGCATCTGTTAATTGAATGTAAATGCTTGAAAACAGAAAGAGTACAAATAATGAAGTTATGGAAGAATAAATAAGAAAAAAGTGATTATACAGAAAGTGTATTATTGGTTTTTATGCTGAGTTTGGGAAAAGATAAAGGGAATTTAGATATAAAGGCCATAGAATTGACAAAGATCATGTTGTGGAAATGGGATAGAGCAGAATATGGGAAAACTTAGAATGGGAAAGGAAAATAAAGTGGTTAAGAGATTTCTCTGGATATAATTGCTGAGAGATTCCTGACTCTGTTTAAGAAAAAGCCACAGTACATCACATCACATTATCATGTTACAGACTCCCCATTTTAGTTACCTAAGTTATGGTTTAGAGAAATTATTCTCTAAAACCATTCCAATTAGAAAGAGTAACCTCTTAAATCCATTCTCATACAAGAATTATGGCACCAACTTATTAAAAGTAAGACTGATTACAATTTTTCTTTCCAACAATTTTAAAAGTAAAATGACAACCATGTTAGATTTTAGAGAATTCTACAGAAAAAAAAAGTAATTTCGAAGAGGGAGCCTAGGACTCCAGTTCATGTTGTTACAGGCTCCCCATTTTAGTTACCTAAGTTATGGTTTAGAGAATTGTTTTCTAAAATCATTCCAATTAGAAAGAGTAACTTCTTAGATCCTTTTTAATACAAGAATTATGGCACCAACTTATTAAAAGTAAAAACGATTACAATTTTTCTTTCCAATGATTTTAAAAATAAAATAATAGCCATGTTAGATTCTAGAGAATTTCTATGAAAAAAAAAGTAATTTCGATGGAAAACTTGGATTTAACTCAATTTTGCTGACTAAGTGAGTGTCTGGTTGTGGATAGGGTCCCTGGGAACCTATATTCTGGTTTTATGTAGTTTGGTGCTGGGAGAAGGGCCCTGTGGCTATCATTTCTCAGATTGGATGTCTAATTTATTTGTTAGCAATAATAACGTTATTCATTATAGTTCTAGCGGTTGTGTTGTAAACCAGAGAATCAACTAAGAAAATTAAAAAAATTTGCTCAACTGTGAATGATTTTAACTGTACTGGAACATTTAATTTCAGGTGTTTCTCTAATGTTTAATCCATATTTCTATATTGAGTCTCTTGCATCGTTTTTATGATGTTTTTCTACTTGCAATTGGAGCTTCAAAAATCATTGCTAATTTTTGCATTTGATTACTAACAATAATCATGCACCTCATGGATTAAGGATTCTGGTATTCACTAGTGATTAGGGTGATGAATCACAATGGACAAAATTCAATATACTATTTAAATTTATACATTTCCTTATGTTCCACTGAAGGACCCTTTTATAACCTACTTAGTGAGGCCAGAGACCATGACATGTAAAATCATTTCTATTGAATTAATGTTGGTCTGACAAAATCATTAGTTCACCTCATACTAGGAAACTAAAAAAAATGCTTGTTTGAATTACCAGTTGACTTGGTCCACGATTAGTTGACCTTGATTGCCTGTAAACTTTGTAACCATATATATTTCCACATTATTTTTTTATGTTAATTAGAAAACTTAATTCTAATTCCTATTAAATGCACACACTGTGATCTGGATGAGCAGGTCGACGTTTTGTAATCTCTGTGCATCTGGATGCCTAAAACTAATGTAATCTCATTCAAATTGTCTCATTGTTGTTTTTGTAAACTTATTCACTCAACCTTGTCATTGGGGCATGAATAAAATTCTGGGGTTTTTTAAAACATTATGTAACTCTTTTTGAATTTTAATAAAGGTTACCTCTGAAACATAGTAATAAAGTTTATGATTTTTTATCATAAGTTGATTTATGGGAAAAGTTGGGAATAAACTATTTATGTAAGTTGAACCTGTAGAAAAAATAATGATTTAAATCATATGAAGGAATAAAATTTAACTAACCAAACAAATTTTTTTTAACAATCTGTTTCTAATATATGTCATACTTTATCCATTTGGTGTAGCTGTATAGCATTTACTAATGAGTAAAAAGATAATCGATAAAAAATAAAATGTCCATATCTATTCTTAAATTTAAAAATAAAGAAAATAATATATTTTACAATAAGAATGTGTATTAAATACAATAAAGCAAAAGGCATTCCATAGAGTTAGGTGTTTTAAATAAAAGTAATGCATAACAAGTCAAATGCTGGTGAATGGGCTCAAAAATAAACAAAATTCCAAAAATAGACCCATTCACAGCAATAAACCTTAGAGTTTATAAACAAAGCAAAGCAAAACTCCATATAGTAGTGCCACCTGTGCTAAACAGAGTAATCAATGGATGCCAGAAGGCTTGTGCATAAAATCCCTATCTAATGCCTACTCATCCAATATCCCCAGACTAGTTTCTGGCTTGTGGCCTTCGTCAGTGAGGAGCTTTGGATCTGAGAGCACTGCATCTAGATCTTAGGATCTAATGCAACCCTCTAGCAACCACCTTTTATCTTTACTTAACTACAAAACTATGTGGTTGCTAGAGGGTTGCATTAGATCCTAAGATCTAGATGCAATGCTCTCAGATCCAAAGCTCCTCAAATGACGAAGGCCACAAGCCAGAAACTAGTCTGGGGATATTGGATGAGTAGGCATTAGATAGGGATTTTATGCACAAGACTTCTGGCATCCATTGATTACTCTGTTTAGCACAGGTGGCACTACTATATGGAGTTTTGCTTTGTTTGTTTATAAACAATTATGTGCTAGTATAGGAGATGTGATCATGTGATGCTTTCTGGTTTAAAACCTTAGAGTTCTGATGAAGACTGCTGGACAGTCAAAACTGTAAGGAAAATAAAGAACGTTAAGAAAATTTGTTTGCATTGGTGTGTATAGGAAAAAAGTGTTATAAGAAATATATATATATATAATAAACCTACCAAATAAAAGCATGATATTGAATTGTATTTTAGAAAAATAAATATATAAAAAAAATCTGAAATTGAAACTTGACACCATAAACTAAAGAGAAAATTTTCTTTTCATGCATAGCAGATTATATCAAACATTTTATTTTCCATTAGTATATTTTTTATAAAATAATTAATATTTTAATAACTTAATTATTATTTTTATTACAAAATATAATATATATTATCAATTAGTTATATTTCGACTCACTGGAAAATGATCTGTAGCTCCAATCAATTATGCACTATATTAGCACTAACATTTTTTTTTTTTAAAAAAAAGTACTTCAGAAAATGAAAGAATATTATAAAAATTGAACATTTCAATTCAATGACTTTAATTTCCATCTTAATATGCATAATTATATTAACCAATTATTGAGGATTTGAATTCAGACTTTCACACAACCCTCAACTATCCATGCTATCTCATACTGCTGACACCCTTGATCACACACATGTTGGTAGAATGAGAAGATTGGCACCAATGAAGGCTTTGAGCATTCCATCATCAGATTTTTAATGAAATGGATGACTGAAGAGTTGTGGGGTGGAGATTGAAGCCTGTGCATTAAAGTATGAAGATTGGCTATCTTAATATAAACTGAGCATTGATTTATATATGTGTGGAAATGATAATCTGGACCAACTGATGAGTGCTGGTTTAGCATGAAATACATATATTGGTGATTATTTATCTTTTCAACATGTCTGTGATCAAGTGTGTCAGCAAATGAGATAGCATGGATAGTTGAGGATCGTGTGGAAAGTCTGAGTTCAAACCTCATATATATTACATATTGAAGTGCAGGTATGAAAAAGCTTGCACTGTAAAAAAAATTTATATATTAACCAATTATGTAATTAATACATTGTGGAACCATGAACTTAGAATATTATGAATGAGAGCATTTACGCACCCTTTACTACTTAAATAATAAAACACTTAAATGCTCTCATGCATAATTTTTATTATAAATGCTTTTGCAAAAAAATTTTTTACTGTATTTTATTTCCAAGTTAATGTTGTATCTTTATATGTATTTACATAATGATTTTTAAAAAAATTATTTTAGAAGATTTATTAGATAAAGAAAAAGTTGCCGAATGGCAGAATATGCTGGGAGATCCTTACTTATCTCTACAGAGGCATACAGCTTCAGTCATCCCTCCAACTCGAAAATATATAAAAAGTATGCGACCACCACCCCCTCCAAGGTAATTCCATAAACGCATTATTATTTTTCATTTCTTACTTTATTTGTTTTTAAAATGTATTATCTTTAATTCAACATAATTTTTTTGTGAAAGAGAGAAGAAAAGGGGGTAACAAAATTATTGGGTGAGGGGAGTAGAGGCTAAAATTAATTTCTGTTGTGACAGTTAATCCAATGGATTTAATAATTAATTATTAAAGAATAGGATATATCATCACTTGAAAATAACTACTACAACTAAGTAAGTGATATTGTATGTAAATGAGACTTCGACATTCTATCAATGTAATATAAAAGGCATTAGAAAAGTTTCATTTAAGAAAATATCAAAGTTTAAAAATACAATGGCAAGATAGGTTGATAGGTAGGTAGGTAGGTAAGGTAGGTACGCATGTAGGTAGGTAGGTAGTTCATTACTATAAAATTACACCTTATGCAAGACTTTCTAAAAGGTTGTTTTATAGAGAAGTTGAACATGGTTTTCATCAGAGAAATAGACCCTGTTTACATTATAAAGATTATCTCAAAAAATTTTACAATGTTGATTGTTTCCTTTGGGAAGACATAGCAAAGAATATTAATATATTGGAGAGCTACAATTAGATATAGTATTGAAGTATTTCAGAAAGAAAAGTTTTCTATTGAAGAAATTAAAAAATAGCATCATAAATATCAAACAAAAATTCACCACTTAGTCTCTATGTGAACATATTTATGGTTCAGATTGATTTGTATAATCATCGCAAAACTCATTTTTAGAGTAGTTTTTTCCTTCTTGAAGTTGGAATTGCTGCACTCATTTATGAGTGTATGTATGTATAAATTAAAAAATAAAGTTTCTTTGACCATGATCAAGAGTTTTTTTAATCAAATTATCATATTTATTTTTCAGTATATTTTCTTATTAATACTAACCAAAGTTTACAACATCATCTGCCTTGTTTTTCATACCTGCATGATGAATTATCTACTAGATATATTTCTCTTTCCTGGAAATATATAACTTAGTTTCTTTAAAAAAAGTATTCTATATACAAATTTAGATCATACCAATTACTAATTTAATAATTTATTTACAAGTAGTTGATCAACAAAACTGATTAATTCAGTACTAATAAATATATAGTATTGGAGTTTATTTGGAAATGCATTGTGAATTTAAATGATAGACAATATGACTAATACTGTGTAAACATCTCTATTGATTATATATTCACACTTGTACTTGTCATTGTTTAATTCTCTTACCATAAAAGATCATGGGTTGCAGACAAAAATGGATTCATTTTACCATCTGCTTTGTATTTATATTTTGATACTATAAGACTTTAAACTGAATTTAATGTAGACCTTACAAAATTTCATTGTACCAAAATATTATATATTGTAACAGCTATATTGGCCATGCCAAAGTTATACTATTATATTTATGGAAAATAACATGATATATTCATTTAATTAATTTTCCCTTTGTTAAAAAATAAGATACTCTAAATTTATTATGGGTATGACCATAAGAAGTTATAAAAATACAACAAAAAGTGTTGATATGTAAATGAAGTTAAAAAATATTAAAATGAGATAGATTTTTTTTCATTCTTTCCTATTTTTTTTGAAGAAGAAGAAGAAAAAGAAAAAGCAACAAAATTAATTATTTATTAAATAAAGAAAATATACACAAATAGTATAAACTTTTAATTATTTTTTTAATTTACTTAAAGTGATGGAGATACTTTTTGTACTAAGGCATATATGGAAGAGGAATTGCTAAGTTAAAGTAAATAGCCCATTGGTTATTTTTCCTTATCTATTACTTCCAAAATGGCTTTTGATAAATAGAACTCTGCAAATAGATTATCAGATTAGAATAAGGATACTGATAAACAATGAGGATTGCCAATTCCTCTACAAGCTTAAGAGATAGGGTCATGTGATTTATGACTCTTATTTTGACTATTTTTAAGGATACTGATGGTTTGTGTCACTGCCTTTAATGCTTTATAATGCTACTGAAAAGAAGGAAAATACCTAAAGGAAGAAAATAAATACTTTACTTTTAAAATAACAATACGATATTTGAAAGCCAGAACTTTTAATGCTTTGATATTGTTTGTTATTTGTGAATATCTAAGCCAAATAAAAAAGAGAATATTTACAAACTTTAAAAAACTAAAGCATAAAAACTATTTTGGAATTTGTTAAAATGACATTATGTTTTTTATTCATGAAGAAACTATTAGGATATAATATTTGAACTTGAATTATTTATAGCATGAACTGTATTGTAATCTTTAATAATAAATTAAATGAAACTATTTCCAGAAAAGCTATCTAGCAATAAATGATCATCATTTTTATGTGAGAATTATCACATAAAGTTATAAAGTGACAAAACATTTGAACTTTTATTATAATTCCTAACTTGAAAAGCACTCAAGAAAGAAAATCTCCCAAAGAAGATTTCAGTTATTTATTCTATTAGCTATTTATTATTATATTTGTTTTATTTTGTTATTAATATATTTCTTATTTACAAACTTATTAATTGTTATTTCATATATAATACTTGCTGATAAAATATATGCAATTAACACACACATGGCCCATAGAATAAAATTTCCTCCATATCTCTGAGAACATGCTTTCCTATGTGTTACATTTGGGAATAGTAGCTAAAGCAAATGAATATTTGTATGAAGAATAACTTCTAGTTACTTAATTACTACTATCATATTATTTTACTCGTAAATTTGGCTCTTCTGCTTAGATTGACCTGAGTTACCATTACAATATATTATATATTTATTTAAATGAAATCAATATGACTTGATAAAGTCTTTTCTGATCTACAGTTAGATTCAGTCTGGGACTATTGTTCTTATTATTTTCTTAGTGACTGCATAGTTCTGCCTTTAAAAATAAAACAGTTTGTTTTATACTGCCCTTATTTGATTTTACTTAATCAATCAACATTCTGAACTTTTGAAATGTTAATAAAATTAAATTTTGTAAATTTTTTAGGTAGACAAATTAATTCCTTAACATTTTTTTGAAATTTTTTTTAGATAAAGATTTAATCGTTCTTTTATTATTCATTAATCTTCATACTTATTTTTTCAAAATAAAAAATATTTTAAAATTCTTAAATGGAGGAAACATTTGTGAAATATATATATAATTCTTATTCTTTACTTATATAAAAACTAAAAATAATCTTTAATTCACCTACTGCAGGACTTCAAGACCCTATTATACAGGATTCATGAAGGTTTCTAATTGTCAAATAATGAATGTTAAAGGATTTTTCCATTCTTGTTTTACTTTCTAGTTAGAAATAGCTAGATACTCATTTATTCATCAGTATTGTGGTTATGGGTTGATTATGGATGAACTATTTGTGAAAAAAAATCTCCATCCTGTTGAAAAATCTTCAAGCATTTTTGTCTTGGGTTCAAATCTAGGTTATAACAAACTCAATTAAAAATATTAAATATAACTGAAAAATCACCAGTGATATAATTCCAAATATTACTTTTCTAAGAAATTTTAAATTAATATTTCTATATAAATCAACTAAAACTTTAAAAAGTTCTTATTAAATAAAAGTCATTAAAGTATATATGAAATTTACAGGTTTATTGGTTTTAAAATGTAGAATCAACAAAGTGAGAAAAATATGTTATCATGTGACAGTGTTGTTTGCACTTTTACTGCAACAAAGAATGTTGTAAAAAAAAATAATTCTAAAGGGTTTTCTTTGATAATTTATATATTGTTAAACAAATATGAACTATACTGAAAAAAAGTTTGATATTTTTATTTTCAGGTAGTTTTTTTTTTAAAGTGTCATAGCATCGGCCAGGACGCGAATCCACAACCAGGGCAACTGCCTGCAAGTGCAAGGCAGTCACGCTGACCTCTCGATCACCAATGCAAGACTATTTTCAGGTAGTTGACTCTTGCTAATCGAATGAACTATACAATATTTCTTAAAATCAAAGGTGTTAAAAACGACTTGAATTGTCACTACCCAATGATTATTTATCTTAAAAAAAGCATATAGAAATCTCTTCCAGAAGTGAGTCACATAAAAAACTTTTACCTTCATTTTTACCTGTGCCTATTGGATTGTTTTGCTTCTTTTTTTTTTATGCATAAATGTTAATATTTTGAAAAATACAATCTCTACAGGTAACTTTTCTGGAGAAATAAACTCAGCTGCATTTCAAAGTTTACCATTACTACCAACATTAAAAAAAAACTTTTTTATTAAAACAATTTTATACTTTAATTCCAAATCATAAAATTATAGGTCGATCATTATTCAAATTAATAAGAACAAAAAGGATCTAAAGAATTACATAGTTTAGATAATTGATGTACCCAAGAAAATCCCAATTTATATTAATCAGCACCAAAAACAACCTTGCAAAATTCCCATTAAAAAAAGAGAGAAAGACAAAACAATAGTTCCACTAATGACAATTGATCATAATAATACAATAAAAATTAGCTTTGCAATGATTATACAAAGTAGTCATGAAACACAAATGCATTCATGGATACAACAAACATCTTAATTCATTATTCTGCTTGTTCAATATTTTGAAAATTGTCATATAACTTTTTCTATAGTAAATGTTTCTTTCTAAACGTTTTCAATACCTTAGTATTTTCCTGAAGGTTTGTGATGATGGTGTTCTAGTTGTATTTTTATATTGGGTTATTTCCATCATCTAATATATGTATTGAATGTCTTTAGAAAAATTTAACTTTATTTAAACATTCCAAATACATTCAACTGTTAGTAATAGCACATCAAACAGGTTAGTATATGCACAATGTTTCGAGAGGTATTTTTCTCCCCTCTTCTTCATGTGCTGCTGGTCTGACCAATAACAGTACTAGCCTGGGATTCGAACATGAAATCAGATTCTTGAAGTATTGAGTTTTCAGGTAATGCTCTTACCAACTGAGCATAACATTACCTCAAAATTCAATACTTCAAGCATCTAAAGGTCCAGGTTCGAATCCCATGCTAGTACTGTCACTGTTCAGGCCAACAACATCTGAAGAAGAGGGGAAATAATACCTTTCAAAACATTGTGCATATACCTACCTGTTTGATGTGTTTTTACTAACAGTTGAATGCTTTTGGAATATTTAAATAAAGTTAATTTTTTCTAAAGACATTCAATACACATATTAGATGATAGGAATAGTTCAATATAAAAATACAATCTTCAACACCTTGTTTAATTGTTGCTTCCTATTGCATTCTATTCTCAGCCATATCTTCACAATGAACACAATTCTCTGTAGTGTCTTTGAGATAATCTGTACAACATATGGAAAATGCATTTTCCAGAAAAACCATGCTCAATTTCATCATAAAACATTCTTTTAGGAAGTCTTGTATTACTCATTCATTTACATGTCATATCCATTGAAAGTGTTATTTTACAATAGTAGACTCCAAAAATGTCTTCCAGTCAACTGAAGAACACAATGATTAGTCTTTTGATCTTGGCATAGACTTTTTAAATTTTTATGAAGCAGTCTTAAATGAAATTTTTTTAATGTTTTTATGTTACATTGATAATATCGAAGTCTTATTTCCATACAATAAAGGAAATAAAGTAACAGCTCTATGTGTAGATAACTTAGTTGAAAGTAATTATTTTGCTGTGATGAAATTCTCTATTTTTTAACTTATTAAAAGCAGCAGCAGATCTATGACGTTGGTGTTGTAACTCGACATCTAAGATCAAAAGCAATTAATATTTGAGTAGTAACTATCCTAGCCAAAACATTATTTTTTCTTGTATCATTGAGTAAAGTCTTTATATATTATATTTAAAACATTGAGTACATTCTATAGATCCCCTTTCAAATTGGAAAAATTAATACTATTATTAGCATACTGTAAATCCAGAATTCAAGTTTTTGTTTTCACTTTTAATTGATTCAAATTAAAATCTCCTCTACCAAATCTGTATTGCAACTTAATCCCCGTTTGATTAAACTTCTTATAAACAAATACACAAGGACTACTATCGTAGCATCAAAAACAAAGTTGGAGCAAACTGATATTTTTGCTTAGCATAGGTTTTCATTTTTAATGTCTCAGATTTAACAGAGTATCAATGAATTTTGAACAGCCGGTTCAATTAATTGAGTCCAAAGTCTTGGCCAAATTAATAAAAATAATACTTAAGTCATTCTATTGTTCCTGACATACTTTTTTTTTTACATTTGCTTTACAATACAAACCATATCCATGTTCCTGATTCTCAATATTTGCTATTTTAATATAAATCGAGCACTGATTGTATATGTAAGTGGGAGAAGATGATTCAGCCAACTGATGAGTGCTGGTCCAGCATGAAATATGAATACTTGGAGATCATTTATCTTTTTTCACATGTATGTGGTCAGATGTATTGGTTGTATGAGATAGAGTGTATCGTAAGGGGGCTTGAAAATATGTATTCAAATTCCCTATATTAAAACCATCTAATTCATTTAATAACATCTTTAAATTACTTTTAAATAAAATGTAATAATGCAGAATTATCAGTACTATTTTTTGATTCTGTAAATGCTTTGTAAATTATAATTATCACATTGAAGAAAAACTATATACTCACATACTAGTTGGATAGAATGTGGAAGAGGTCAAAAATTGGAGCTATAAATAAAACAGATGCATGAAAATGCATATATCTTATGCAAAGCAGTTATAAAGTTTTACTCATCAATTAGTGTTGAATTATTAAATTTTTATGAAAAAACTGCAATTATAAGAGACTTGAACTCAAACTTTCCAATGCTCCACAGTTATCCAATTCATCTTATATAATAAACATCACATGACCACCATTTCTTATGTTTGTGTATAACTGTTGTCAAAACAGGTAAAACTCACTATAGGTATTGCCACACACAGCAAACTAGAGTAATCAATGGATGCCAGAAGGCTTTTGCATAAAATTCCCATCTAGTGCCTACTCATCCAATATCCCCAGACTAGTTTCTGGCTTGTAGCCTTTGTCAGTGAGGAGCCTTGGATCTGAGAGCACTTCACCTAGATCTTAGGATCTAATGCAACCCTCCAGCAGCCACCTTTTATCTCCATTTAACTGCAAAACTATGAGTTTTAAACTGAAAACACCTTAAAATTTTCAATCCAAGCCCATTAGCTTATATAGTCATATGGGTCTGAACTCAGCTTGCTGTGTGTGGCAATATGTATAGTGAGTTTTTCCTGTTTTAACAACAGTTATACACAAGCATAAGAAGTGGTGGTCATGTGATGTTTATTGGCTTAAAACCAATCCTGCATAATAGGATGGTGGTGGCTATGGTTATTAAAAAACCAAAGACACCAAAATGTATGGTGCTGAACTGAGTTCAGATCCATATGACTATATAAGCTAATGGGCTTGGATTGAAAACATTAAGGTGTTTTCAGTTTAAGACTCATAGTTTTGTAGTTATAAAAGGTGGCTGGTGGAGGGTTGTATTAGTACTTAAGATCTAGGTGCAGTGCTCTCAGATCCAAGGCTCCTCACTGATGAAGGCCACAAGCCAGAAACTACTCTGGGTATATTGGATGAGTAGGCACTAGATGGGAATTTTATGCACAAGCCTTCTGGCATCCATTGACTTCTCTAGCTTGCTGTGCGTGGCAATACATATAGTGAGTTTTGCCTGTTTTATCATTTTTTACAATTGATCCACATACATATGAAAAAGATAAATGTTCTCCAATATATATTTCATATTAAACCAGTGCCTATCTTTCACACACATATATAATCATTGCTGTTTGGTTCAACATCTAAATATGTATATTGAAGATCATTAATCTGAGCAGTGATTGTATATATATGTGTAGGAGATTGAGATCTGGATCAACTGATGAGTGCTGGCTTAGCATAAAATACATATATTGAAGATCATTTAGCTTTTTTCATATTATGTAGTTATTAATTGAGATTGCGCTTTATGCAAAAAAGTGAAGCTTGTCTAAATCTAAAGTTATATGGCTTAGCGCTTTCAGAGACCTTGAGCTCCATAATCATAGTCTACTTTTAACTGAAATTTAGCTGTGGTTTATGTAAAATTTTATGCAAATTTTATAATGACCATTTTCTGGAGATTGCAAAGTCCGATTCTTTCCGGTTTATTGCACAATTGTCATTTGCAATAAAACATGCCTCTTTAATTTTTTGTTTCACATCACTGCATTCAGTGCACAGTGCCCTTGCTATAGTGGTTTCAAACAAATGGCCAGTTGTTTTTTGGTGCTCGAAGAATATGGATCTGTTTTCATCGTTATTTATAGCTTTCCTGTACAAATAATGATGTTGAGCTGTTCTTGTTGTGATGTTGGTACGGGTCTCCCCATAGTATGCTGCTCTACATCCATTGGTTGGGCATGAAATTTTATAAACTGCTTGGGATATTTGATCAGAAGGTATTTTGTCTTTGGTATTGTTAATCATTCTGTTGGTTGATGGTGGGGTGTGGAATCCTAGTTCAAAGGACTCAGCAAATATTTTATAATATTTTCTAGCAATTGATGGTATTTATGGAAGCATTATTTTGGGTTTATTGTTTTTGACCATGTCAGTTTGTAATTTAGTTTGAAATTGCTTGATCTTCTTATATATAATGTTGTGTAAAAGTCCAATCTTTTCTAGATCTTTAATATAGTTTGTGAGGTTTATTTTTTTGGTCAGCTTCAAATTTACACAGTCTATGATTTCTGTGCAGGAAGGAAGAGAGTGCAGCCAATTTATGAGAGTTGTGTGAGTTCAAGTTTGGATGTATAAATCCTCAAATTTCTAGTGGTTTAACTGTCATAGCGTATATAAGTTGGTGTGGATCTCTATGAACTTGAATATCTAGATAATTAACATTGTGCTGAAGGTTTTCCTGTATGCAGTTAATTGTTAAAGAGGTTTGTGTTTGTAGCTCTTTTTGAATATCCATTATTATTTATTCTGGTGCTACTATGAATACATCGTCTACATAGCACATATATATTAAGTTTGGTTCAATTGTGTAGTACTTAGTCAGTATTTGCCTTTCAAAATGATTGAGAAAAATACTAGATATTATCCCACTTATTGGGAGCCCCATTGGCCATCCGTTGTTCATTTTAAACAATTTACCATTAAATGTGGCCACAATATTTTGATCCATCCATTTCAAAAATTCTACTATGAAATTAAGCTGCTCTAGTGGGCAATTATTATTTATTATTTGTGAGTTCAGCTATAATAATGTCGATCGAGCTTTTACAGTTAATTGACCCATATAGCTCTGTTACATCCAATGATGCCACACTAGAGCATCTGAATTTCATAGTAGAATTTTTGAAATGGATGGATCAAAATATTATGGCCACATTTAATGGTAAATGGTTTAAAATGAATGATGGATGGGCAATGGGCCTCCCAATAAGTGGAATAATATCTAGTATTTTTCTCAATCATTTTGAAAGGCAAATACTGACTAAGTACTACACAATTGAAACAAACTTAATATATATGTGCTATGTAGACGATGTATTCATAGAAGCACCAGAACAAATAATAATGGATATTCACAAAGAGCTACAAACACAAACCTCTTTAACAATTAACTGCATACAGGAAAACCTTCAGCAGAATGTTAATTATCTAGATATTCAAGTTCATAGAGATCCACACCATCTTACATATGCTATGACAGTTAAACCACTAGAAATTTGGGGATTTATACATCCAAACTCGAACTCACCTAACTCTCATAAATTGGCTGGACTCTCTTCCTTCCTGCACAAAAATCATAGACTGTGTAAATTTGAAGCTGACCGAAAAATGAACCTCACAAATTATATTAAAGATCTAGAAAAGGTTGGATTTTCACACAACATTATATATAGAAAGATCAAGCAATTTCAAACTAAATTACAAACTGACATGGTCAAAACCAATAAACCCAGAATAATGCTTCTGTACATACCATCAATTGTTAGAAAATATTATAAAATATTTGCTGAGTCCTTTGAACTAGGATTCCACACGCCACTATCAATAAACAGAATGATAAACAATACCAAAGACAAAATACTGATCAAATATCCCAAGCAGTTTATAAAATTTCATGCCCAACCAATGGATGTAGAGTGGCATACTATAGGGAGACCCATGCCAACATCACAACAAAAACAGCTCGACATCATTATTTGTACAGGAAAGCTATAAATAATGATGAAAACAGATCCATATTCTTTGAGCACCAAAAAACAACCAGCCATATGTTTGAACCCACTGTGCACTGAATGCAATGATGTGAAACAAAAAATTAAAGAGGCGTGTTTTATTGCAAATGACAATTGTGCAATAAACCGTAACGAATCATGCTTTGCAATCTCCACACAGCTAAACTTCAGTTAAAAGTAGGCTATGATTATGGAGACTCAAGATCTCTGAAAGTGCTAAGCCATATAACTTTGTAAGATTTAGACAAGCTTCACTTTTTTGCGTAAAGCGCAATCTCAATTAATTACTAATCAAAGGTGAAGTAAAAACTATTATTTTATTATGTAGTTATGTGTATCAGTTGTATAAGATGAACTGGATAGCTGTGGGGAGTTTAAAATTCTAAGTTTAAGTCTCTTATAATTACATTAAGTTTGGTATAGACAATACACATATATTTAAATATTGAATACAAAAAATTTAAAAACTGCAAATAAAACTTATTGCTATATCTACTTTTATATCAATCAGTTTTGAATTGAAGATGTTCTTTATTGTATACATACAAATAGATTATGGCAGCTTAAAGTTTTACTGGCTTAAGTAGTATTTATTGTTCATTTGGTTGTTTATAAAAAGTAAGAATCGCCACCAAACAATTAAGTAGTATATATTGCTCATTTGGTTGTTTATAAAAAGTAAGAATCACCACCAAACAATTAAGCCTGGGAATGAGCATTTTTCCTTTTATTATTCCTCTTTGATGAGCTGTTGGAGATGCATCTGTCTTGTAATGGTCTATTTAGAGACTAGTTCTCCTTTGCATTACCTACCATAATCTTATGTTTGTTCTTTTATCTATTTCAGTTTTGTACAGTTGTATTGTTTCATGGTAATTATTGTCCTTTGCAGTGGTGGTAGATTGGCAGATCCCACATCTCAAGATCCATGGATTGCAGCTCAGTCTATCAATTTTTATAATCTCCAAAGCAATAAAATATTTATTGGTTGAATTAACAATTTTAAATTTCATATTCTCTCTTTGATAGCTGCTGGTGTTGTTGCAAACATTGTCATAGGAGATTTAATCATAAAGAAAAATTAATAGATATTTATTGAATAAAGAAAATTTTAAATTTCTTTATTTTTCTTTGTCAGAATTGAAGAAATGAGTGGTGATAGCAGATATTTCTATAGTCCAGATACCTCTAGAATGATTCCAGTCAGACCGCCAAATCCCCCTTCTGACAGTGAATGGAGTCCAGAAACAGAAGCAGGTAAAGGTTACTCTTTGTAAAATAAATTTCTCTTTCTTATGAGTTACAATTATAAGTCCAACAATTGAATAGCATGTGAACCCAAGCATGTGATAGATATTTATAATTTAAAACTGGACTATTATTAATCACTTACTGATATTTGCAATTTTCACAGATGTCGCTGGCTTATGTTTTATCAGAAAATTTAACTAACAATAATTTTATTGGAAATCTTTGCTTGCCATTTTATAAATACCAACCAATTTCTGACTCTCATTGTCATTTTTTTTATCCTCAATAGTAAAAGAGGATTCATATAAATAAAACACAAGAGTGAAATGGAGGGAAAAGATGACAAAAAGAAAGGATAAAAAGAAGGATGTGGATTGCAGTTGAAAAGTCAGTGTCCTACTGATATTATTAAGAATCAACATGGCCAAATTTAAAATGTATATTCATGTCTTTTATCCAAATAAAAGCAACAATCAGAGATTTAAACCATTTATGATGAATTGAGATTGTATATATGTAGTACTAGGTTCAAACCTTTCTATTTCCACTTCATTAAAAATGAAAAGACATTTTTAAAGAAAAAAAAGATAAAAGAAACTTTCAAATTGTATTTTTAAAAAAATTATATTTAATTAATTGTTTCAAATAATAGATTTACATATGTGTAAAACCCTGCTTGACTACATATTAAACTATAGTTATTTTGGTTTATTAAATTTTGTGAGAAAAAAAGAAGAAACAAAAAGTGAATTATATTTTTTTCTAAAAAATATGTACTTTTTTAATTAAATCTTTTTTTTTGCATGTTAAACTTATCTCTTTTGTTAGCAGATAAACAAATCTGTAAGAAGATTAATCTGTTGATCTCTGCTAAAAGATAAAAATCATATTAATTAATTAGAAATGAAAATGATAAGAATAGACAAATCTAAAGGAAAATTTTTTGTTAGTTTTTCTGTGTGGTTGTCATTTTGGGCTATAAAAATGAGTTTAATTCATTGTTCTCTCTCTTTTAACTTGCAGTTGATCTAGAGGTAACTTATAAAAAAAGGTAATTATTTGCCACCATAAGTGGTGCTTAGAACCCTTGTCCATAATCACAAATAAAAGTAGCTATTATTCCAATAGAGAAATGGAAAATAATATCTATAAAAGTATAACCAGTGTGAATAAATACATTTCCCCCTTAGAGGCTTACTTCTAGAATATCTTTCTTGCTAAATGTTTTATTTAAATTGTATAATGTAAAGGAGGGAAGGATGAAATACCCATAAAAAATGAACACACATAGCCAATGTTTTTCAAAAAACCAGAGCAACAAATACTTTATTATTTTGCATCTGTGTATGTTAAATAATCTTTAAAAAAATCAACCAAGATTTCAGCAGCTCTGTTAATGGAATTAATCACCAGCTATTAAACCACAGAAGCATTAATTGTGATATTTCAGAAAGTGAACCTAAAATATATATGTGCACATACCAGAATATCTGTAGATAGTACAGATTTGAAATTATAAATGTCTGTGATTGCATTAATTAATAATGCATTTTTATTGGAGATTATTATGTTTACATTTTTGCATATCTACAGTTTTTTTTATTTTAATAATCTTATATTGAGTTCTATTAGACAAGTGAATCAAAACATTGAGTTAAATTTATATTTACTCAATGACCCAATAATATCATCTAAAATGATATTTTAAAAATTATTGTAGACTTATTTAAAATTATTGTAGACTCTGAAATAAGATTCAGAATGTTTTACAAGTTGTAGTAATGTGTAGACTAAATCACACACAGATCATAAAGAATAAAGAAGAAAAAAATGGGTAGTTATTGTCATTAGAAAAAAATAGATTTGGTCATCAATAAATAGGAAATAAATAAAACAAGTTGTTAGAGTTATAAATTAGGAAGGAAATTGTGAAAAGATATCTAAGTGGGTTTGGTGTGCTGTTTCTAGTGGATTGTGTAGTTAGTACTCATTATTTTTATTACAGTTTAAAAATACATAATATTAGTAGTATTATAATTGATAGTTATTGGAAGCTATAGTGTTGTTTAAACAGGAAGGAAAATATTTTTGTTTCTTTTTATAGAAAATATTAATAGAGAAAAATAGTAGTAGTAGTAATAGTAGTAGTAATAGTAGTGGTGGTAGTTGTTGTGTCAGGAAGTCTAGTGGCAGTGGTGGTGGAAGTAGCAATAGCAGTAGTGATAGTAGTAGCAATAATAGCAGTAGTAGTAGTAGTTGTAGTAGTAGCAACAAATGATCACTAGGTCCAAATCCTATTAAATTGATCAACCCTGGCAATGAATTAGCAGTGGGAAGGAATGAACAGTCAAAAGAGGTTGTGAATAAGCCTGTAGAAGAGGAAGTAGTGACACTGAATATGTTGTATAAAATGATAGAAAGGAAAGAATTAAAAGCACAAGAAAAACAGCAAAAGAGTAAGCTAAAGTTTAAAAAAACTCAAATGAAAAATCAAAGGTTACAAGAAAAAAATGTGAAAGCATTGCAAATGAAGATGCTGCAAGAAATAGAAATAAAAAATCAAGAAATGTAAAGAAAAGTTGATGAAAAATTGGAGGAGCAATGAATGCAAAGTTACTAGAAAGTGAAGAGAAAAATAAGCAAATTATACATGAAATGGCAAAAGGTATTAGACACGACATGATGTCACAGATAAAGGAATAGATCTATATGGAATGGAAGGTTTTAGAGAACAAGACATCTGATGACAGGGAACAAATTAATAATAAAATTGATAATAGGCAGGTACAGGTGCAGGAGGTGATACAGATCATTACAGAAAGAAGGGAGAAAGTCAAAGTCCAAGATTCTAAGAAAAAAGTCTGAAGAGCAACATGGTTAGAAAGCCATCCAAAATATCATGAGGGAGATCCAAAGAGAGGTGGTTGGTATAATTAAGAGATGAAAATGAATTACAGCAAAATAAAAGGGGATAATAAAAACTGGTTGACAAACATGAAATGAAAAAAAAATAAAAGTGTGTCTGATAGAGAACATACCAAAAGAATTAAATAGAAGTCTGCATCTCAGAATTCTTAAAAAGAATTCTAATATATAATGTAATCTCAATCAGTTTCTAAAAATTTCAAATATTTCAAGGTAATGCAGAAGAATCACCAATAGAGCACTTTGAGAGCTTAAACAGCTATTTTTAGTTGAATAGCTTAGAAGAAAATGAACAATAGATGTGGTCTATAATCATCTACAATGTCCTTTGAAAGAGTAGTGCAACTCTTTAGTAGTTAAATGCCCCTGCTATGCCAAGTATCATGAGGTAATTTTTCAATATTTTTTGGAATGAAGAAAGGCAAGAAGAAACACAATCCCAGGTGATGCAGGAAAAGTTTCAGATGGGTAGTGGCAAAAACTACTCACAGTTTATCATATGGTAAGTGGTGAAGTTGAGAACTCTCAATACTTGTGCTTTAATGGAAAGTCAAATCATCTGAATAGTATAGCACAATCTACCATTTCAAGTGGAGCAGTTGCTTTTAAGCACAAACAGAAAGATCATCAACCAAGTGGCAGAAATTCTTAATGCTACTGACCCAAGTATGGAGGGTCAGAATGGCAATGGTAGAGATGAAAACAACCCCTTTGATAAATTTAAGAAAGAATCTCATATGGGATGTTTGGAGGCAGGTATAATATTAAATTCCAAAAGAAAGAGAAGGAGTACTGATAGCGTACTTTGAACAGAATTGTAAGGTGATCTAGAAGCTACTCTAGTCAAAGACAATCAGTTAACCCAGCTTGATCACCAATTGGATCTCCATTGCCTAGCACCAGTAAGATGCTAGCAAAATTTAATAGCAAAAATAAATTTGAAAAGGGATTTAATGGTAACCCAGTTGATGGCAGAATCTATTCCAAATCAACCCAAACGAGAACACCATCTCCGATGAAAAAATACCTTGACTGATGTAAGGACTGACCAATGGATAAGTAAAAGATTTAGTGTTGATGATTCTGGATAGGTTTAAGATATGTTTTTGGATAAAAATGTATAAGGAAAATATAAACTAGATATTGTTGAAATCCTGATTCTGACATTATAAACAAAATTATATAAAAGAGCTATATAATGCCCCAACTTTTGTTAGTCATTATGATGAATTGAGAGAGTTGGTGTGTGCTAATATTTTCAGAGATTCTGGAGAGCTTGTGATTGTGATGTTTTGGTGTGTATTATTGGAATGTTTGCATATTATATAGTAAGAGTTTTTGTGTTCAAATAATTGTGTAGACTGTTGTTTTGGAAAATAATTTGAGAATTTTAAGACACCAGATGGAGTCTCTAGGCCATTATTATCTAGTTGAAAGCAGTATTTTGATTTGGAAAGTTTTGTATTTTAGTCAGTTGAGGAATTCCTGACTTTTTCTTATTATATGATTTTGATTTACTATCATATACCTTTTGTGATTATTCTGTGACAATTAGCTCTTACTATAGAAACATTTTAGAGATTTTCAGGATTGAACATCTGCATTTTCCAGTCATGGGATATGATGGTGGATCTGAGGATGGAGATATACATGTATTCTTGGAACATTCTACAGTTTATCAAGATCAAATAAAGTTATGAGTATAAAGAAGAGTATAAAAAGGATTAGATGAATAGAATAAATAATGAATAAAAAATGGACCCAGAGTAGGTTAAAGCCTATAACTATTTTTATTTCATTTTTGGAGAGGGGATATGTAACTAGAATATTATGATACATGGGTTCCAACTCTTCAATTTTCACTTTATTAAGAATAAAGAGGCATTTTTCTTTTAAAATAAAAAAAGGAAAAGAGAAAGAAAGTTTCAAACTGTATTGCTTTTATTATTATATTTAAGTATTTGTTTCAAATAGTCAAACCCTGCTTGTCGAGATAGTAACTGCAGTTATTCAGGTTTATTATATTTTGTGAAAAAAAGGAGGAAAAACGAAGTGAAGTTATAACTTTCTTTTTCTAAAAGATAAAAATATATAATTTTTAATTAAATCTTTTTTTTGTATGTTAAACTTATTCATATAATTAACTATAATTGGAATGGATCCAACTGGATCTCCCAATGAGCTATGTAGTGTCAATCAACTATGAAAAGATAGAATTATACTAATCTATCCTTTATTTAGCTTTATTTAGTCAGTACATAAAATTAAAATAATATTTTTTTTTCACTGTCTAATTTAGAACAATCAATTAAGTTTAAATACCAACAAAAGTTAAATTGATATCATTGTCTTTTAATAGTTGATTGATATTTTACATAGCTAGATGGAATCCAGTTACTTCTGTTCTAATTATATATAGCTAAACTATGAATATTTATTATCACATATATATATATAAGTATAAATCAAAATAAAATATTAAAATTATTTTCCTCAAGAGTGTGTGGACAATCAGTAAATAATATGATGATAAACTTTAAAAAAAAATGCACATCTAAGATTTACATGGCCTGCTATATATCACAGGAATTATTGATTACTAAAGCATATACTAAAAGGCATAAAAATAGTGAGAATAAAATAATTTTCTAATAATGAACTAGATTTTTAATCAATAATAATAGTTATAATTTTAAAAAAATCGGTTAATGTAAGAATTTTTTTTTCAATAACTTGTGTTTCAATATATATATATATATATATTTTTTTTACTATCCCAACTCCCCTAACCATATAACCTGGATGGAACAAAAAAAATATTTAATTCTCTTGTAGTACATTTATCATAAATAATATAAAAAATTTTATATTAAATTTTATATATATATATATATAATGCAAGCTTGTTTAAATTAGGTCATGTGACATCTGACTTGATTTCTTTGTGATTTTATTTTTTGCTATTAAGGCTTTGGAGATTTTATATTGCTAAAACTATTAATATATGGTGTATCTGAACTTAGTTCAGTCCCATATGGCTATTTAAGTCAGATAGCTGGATTGGAAGACATATGGATGTCTGAAAATTTCAGATTTTCTATTTAATAGTTACCCATTAGATAAACTGCTGGGTTTGTCCTGGTATTTTTAAATCTAATGCTTGAATATCCTAGCACCTCAGTGTTAAATCTAATGCTTGAATATCCTAGCACCTCACTGAGGAATCCAATAGCAGAAACCAATCTGGAGTTAGGGATATTCTGCAAAGCTTGTTAAGAGCTTATTTGCGAGCTCTGACTTGATTTCTTTGTAATATATATATATTCTAAAATTAATTGTAATCATACTTTGATAAAGATATTCTTTATCTAAAGACTGGCTGGTGTTTTGAAGATTATTACTATATTGTTTGACAATTGTCTGTCACTCATGTGAAATAAACCAACTTCAGTTCTATAGTTACCTTATATTATCTTTCATGTGAATATTTTTTTAGATATCTGAAATGTGATTAAAATTTTACTCAAAACAGTTACTAAAATTAAAATATATTAATTTTTAGTCTGCGGTAGTTTTCTGAAGAAAATGATGTCATAGTTATATGTGTTACAAATTTAACACATTCATAATAAATTGTAATAATTTAATGTTGACAAATCAACTAATTGCATGCTGATTCAGCATGAAATGCATTGTGAAAGCTATCATCTTTTCAGAGGTCTTTATTTATGTGACCAGAGTGAGGATGATAAAGTTTTAAGTATATCATTATGCATAAAAAATTGTAGAGTTGAATTAATTATTCCTTGCAGATGGATTTAATAATAATAATAGATATATTCATTTTTAATTAAAGTTTAAAGTGTATTTTTAGGCGTTATTATAATTTCTAGCCTAAATAAGTTCTTAATTATAATTATTAAAATATTTATCTAAGGAGGATGATGTCATAACTGTGTGTACAGAAATTTTGACATTTCCAAAATAATTGGCAATAATTTAAAATGAAAATAAAATAACCCTCTTAAGCAGCCTATTGCAGAATAAAGTCCCACCTATACACAAATATGGAAGAATGCATTCAAAAAATGCTACTTTCTCTAGTTTAGTTAATTAGGGACTGAAATGAAATGTTTTATGCTTTTCTGATCTTATTTCAAGTAGAAATAGAACTACTGCAGAAAGTATTCTTTTTACTTAACAATTTAAAAAAAAAAAAAGAAACAACGATAAAAAAAATGTTCATTCACAGATATTTTTTAAAAGGTGCATTTTTACTATATATTTTGAAGTATTTCTAAATATAAACACTTTGTTTCAGATATCATCCAAGCAACAAGTTTAAATCAAACTCCAACACTACCAATTGATGAACAATTAGATGAAGTAGCACTTAGTTTATTCAGGTAGTAATCAAGTTTTTCCATTTACTTCATTATCAAACACACATATACCAACAATTCACTTAAAATATTCAGTGTTTCAGTTTCTGTACATACCTGACGAACATACCTGACAATTAAAAGATAATAACAATAAATCATTCACATCACCAACTTACATAATATGTGATAAAACAAGAATAGCTCTCTATTCTAGTGCCATCTATAATATGCTTAAGTAATAATGCATTTAAATCCCAAGCCTTATTGATAAAGATGAAAGTCAAAAATTGATTTGGGGATGGTGATCTAAAATAATAATTGCTGATTATTCAAGCTAACTATAGATGACTAGAGTAGAGAGCTGTTCCTGTTTCATCAGTTATAAAAAAGAATGAATATTTTATGAGGTAGTGTAATTAAGTTTCACAGACAGTTTTTTTTAATAAAAAAAAATGCTTTTATTTGTCATAAATCATATAATTTTATATTTACTTGACATTTTCTCTATCCTAGGGTTATATAATATCTGAAAATAAAGAAATAAAATGCTAATATAATCAAATATTAAGCAAAATGGAAAGTGTTAAAACAGGCAAAACTCACTATACGTATTGCCACACAGCAAGCTAGAGTAATCAATGGATGCCGAAGGCTTGTGCATAAAATTCCCATCTAGTATCTACTCATCCAATATCTCCAGACAAGTTTCTGGCTTGTGGCCTTCGTCAGTGAGTAGGCACTAGATGGGGATTTTATGCACAAGCCTTCTGGCATCCATTGATTACTCTAGCTTGCTGTGTGTGGCAATACGTATAGTGAGTTTTGCCTGTTTTAACAACAGTTATACACAAGCATAAAAAGAGGTAGTCATGTAATGTTTATTGGCTTAAAATTGAAAGTGCAAACTAAAACATTGAAATACTTAGCAATTAATAAATCAATATACTTAAATTTTTTTTTTTACAACTATCTTTTTATATGTTTTTTTCTTTTAATAGTACACTTTCATTTGTTTTGGTTTTTTAATCCATTTTATATTATTTAGACTAATTATTTTTATTTATCTATAGTAAAAATAATCATTTATTTTATCTCATTATATTCTTAGTTTGATTTTACTAAATTTTAATATCTTTAAATTAAGTTTATCTTTGCTTATTTTGCATCAGTCTTTAAAATATCATTATAATTAGTATTGTTCTGCATGGGTTAAATGTAGTTATACATTTGAACTCTTCGCCTTTTTGTGACTCCTGAGAAATAAACTATTCGATTATTTATTTATCATATATTTTATTTCTGTTTTTCAAATAATAATATATAACCCCTTGATAATGAATGTAGAATAAATCAAAATGTTGAATAAATGTAAAAATTGTATAATTTATTATAAATAAAAGCAAGTTTTTAAAAACTATGGTGAAAATGTTTTTATATTTTTGAAAAGAAAAAAAAACAATTTTTTTTTAGTTAATTAATAAACTATGTATAATTTCAATACCATGAAATTAAATACTGCAAAATCTGCTCAAATAGGGATTTTTATATGAAGGCATTATATTTTTTAAATAAAAAATTGAATAACTCAATGGCCTAGTTGGCTAGAGTGACACTTAAATTCAATATTCATAAACCCAAGTCTTAAATTTGATTCCTATGCTATTACTGTTACCAGTAAGATTAGAAACACCTGCAGAAGAAAATAATAATATCATTCTAAACATTCTGTTATATACTAACCTGCATTGTTGTTAATTGTTGAATGTATTTGAAAAGTTTAAATAAAATTCAAATTTTTCTAAAGACATTTAACAATTAATATTACATAATGGAAATAGTCTAACATACAATCAGAAATAAAATATTATTATCTCAAACTTTCAGACAAATATTATTTTAGAATATATATATAAGCAGTCAACATGACAAATCAAAATAAAACAAAGAATTAAAAAACAACACCGACTATTGAATATTAAATCAAGTTAAAATATCATATTCAATACTAAATATATTAAATTTATTAAGTGCTAGCAGATGATCTAATAATAATGTGAAAGGCTAAAACCTTTGACAGAAATGTCTTTAAAATGCTTATATATCAGCCAATCAGATGTAATAATGACTGCATGTGGAACTCTCAATTCAAAAACACAAGCCATCTTTTTCTCATAGTTCTGGCTTGTGTTTTTGAATTGAGAGTTCCATGTGCAGTCATTATTACATCTGATTGACTGTTACATAAACATTTTTAAGGCACTTTTGTTGAAGGTTTTAGCCTTTCACGTTATTATATTCAATACAGTATTCTTTTTTTTTTTTTTTTTTTTATAGAAAAGTCAAAACTTTTGTGTTTTAGAATTATGATTTTAAAAAAATAATTGAATAATCCTATCATTAAATATATCATATTTTTTATCCTTTTTTTGGTATTGTTTTCCCCTCAGAAAATCGATTTTATTACTTATCTTAGAATATTTTGATTTCAATATATAAATTTTTACTCCTGAAAGATTTATTTTTTCTATAACTTATAGTATATAATAAAAATTAAATTTATTTGCATCATAAAACTTTCAAAACATTTTCCATATTATTTCTTTAAGGACAATGGACTGATATTAGTAACTACAAAAATTATTAAAAAATCACATGACCATAGCTTACACATTGTTATTCATTAGCATCTACTGATTACTAAAGCTTATACTAGATAGCATAAAAATAAAAAATTTGGCCAATATTGTCTGGATAAATCTTCCATTTTCTTATGTCCATTGAGAATATGAATTTGTGATTGCAAAATTTATCTAAGGAACAACTTTTTTTCATTTTATTCCAGCACCATCTATTGTAAGTTTGAGTAATCAATGAACTTTAGATGGTAGAAGGAACTCTGGATTCAAATTTCAAACTGATACACACTTTTATCTAGAAGCTACCTTAAATTTTGTTATACTATCAAAATAATAATTTGAAATTTTAAAAAAAACTCCTAAAGTTTCAAACTCAAGCCAAACTTGCTTGTACAGTTATAAAAATCGGACACTAGACCACTATATATTTTAGAGACTATAGGTCTTCTTCAATTTTAAACCCAAAGTTCTCACTGTTGAAGGCTAATTCGGAAAGAAGACTGGGAATATGGATGGGATATTATTAGTATCAAATGCCTATTGATTACTCAAATGTACAGTAGATGGTTTTGTAGTAGAATGAACAAAACTGCTAAAAGCATATAATCAAGTGTAAGTAAATAAACATTTTGTGATATATTGATAGTTAAAATTTTATTCCTACAAAGTATGAAAGACATTTAATGTAAAGTCATCATTGTTTTTAAATGATTCATGGCAGTTTATACTGTAAATAATGAAACAAGAACACAAGTAGAACTATTTATATTAATAATCCCGTTTCTTGAAATATGTATAATCATTCTCATATAGGACTACATCTCATAAAAACAACAAAACCAGGTTTATCTTTACATATAGAGTCTACATCATATATATCTGTATTATTTTATTTATCACTGTCAAACTCACTCCACTCACTTTTGACACCATCCACCTCAGATAAATACAATAATGATTATTACTAATCATTTTCTTAACCAGATATTATGCTTAAAATTAACTCAGGTTTAAAGTTTTTATCTGTGCTAGAGATATCTCTAGTTTATAAAATGATTAGTAATAATCATTATTGTATTTATCTGAGGTGGATGGTGTCAAAGTTGTGAGTGGAGTGAGTTTGACAATAATAAATAAAAAATGTAACAATTTACTATAGATAAATACTCTTCATATAATAGAGGTATATATGAGAGATAGTGACCTGGCCCAACTGATGAGTGCTGGTTCAGCATGAAATGCATCTTGGGGGTCATTTGTCTTTTATTGTATCTTTATTTATATGAATTTAAAAAGAATGGGGAAGTATGGAGGTTGTTTTATATATCTATATTAATTAAAATAAGTATTTTATTTAAAAAAATCATGGTAATAAATTTTGCTGTGGATTTCATCAAGAATATAATTAGCAAATGTTCTTTTTTTACTCATTAGCAAATCAATAATCCTTCTGGAATTATTGTTTAATTTAATGACCAACATTATATAAAAATAAACACAATATAAAAAGAACAATATGATAATCATTTCTATTATAAATTATATCTATATTTTGTGCATGTATATGTATAGATCTATAAATTTAATTATCTGTTTGATGTTTTAAACCAGGTATGTACAATTGGAATCAAAACATACTAAAATACCATATAATAAAAACAATTAAGTGTGGTGAAATCCTTTTGGTTATGATGATATTATTAGACTTTCACACAAATGTTGTCATATATACAAATGTAACATAATTATTCATTAAAAAATCTACATTCCTCCTAACAGTTTTGATTGGTGAATAGTCTTTTTCAGATCTCTCAAAAATATGCTCTTCCTAATGTAATTTTCATGGTGCTTTATTTAGCAACAATTTTGACTGCCTGGAACTCATTACTTCTTCAAATTTTTCAATAGTATATCTTTTCTATTTATAAATTAATAAATTTTAGTTTTAAATTTGAATAAATTTTTAGTTAAATTTGAAAGGATATATTGTTGAAAGATCTAAAAAAGTCTGTTAGGCAATCAAAACTATTGTTAGTAAAGCATTGTGGAAAGTGTATTAGAGGAGCAGATTGGTTATTGAAAGATTTGATTTAAGCAATGCAAGAAGAATGTAAAGTGGTGTGGAACATCTTAGTAAAATAATTATGCCTGGGATACTCCAATTTAATTTTATGGTTTAACAATTCTAAACATATATAATATCTTTTTGTCCCATCACATTCTCCAAATTTATTGATCTTAGCAGATTAAATGTAAGATTTAAAGATTATGCTACATGTAAGATGTGAAAAATAAAAATATTTGATTACATTATAACTCTAAAATAAATAAACTGTTTGCTAGATATGCTTTTAATATTTTACTTACAACACTTCTACCCCCCCCCCCCCACCTTCTTCCTCATTTTTAAAAATGTATTTCTAATTAATGTGAGAAAAGTAAATTAGAGTTGTTAAATACTAATAACAAGCAAAAAGAACTTACCTGCATGTAAGATAGCTCTTCCCCCGCTTTCAAATTTATCTCTAAATCAGGAATGTATATTATACCAATAAAATTTCAGTTAGAATTTTGATTAGTCAAATGTGTTGTTTTAAGCTTTTATCTTTGTTTGCTTGAGTTAAATGTATAAACAAAGTACTAAAAATGTAAAGATAATTATAACTAATTAAAGAGGATAACAGATATATGCTGTTTATAACTTCTGGTTTTATTTTAAAACACAGTATATATGCACTCAGTAGCTTGCACATTTCAACAACCCTATATGTATTAGTGCAATAGTAGAGTATTAGATTTTAGAAAGTAAGATTCTGGGATCATTTTCAGTATTGGAATTTCTGGTAGTCTAACTTCCTATAAACTTTTTAAGTGATAAAGCCATTCAATTATATATTGTAACACCACAGGGAAATAAGGGATCATACCTGACAGAATGGCCACCAGTACATGAACATCAACAACTCAAAATTAGGTAGCCATTTCTAACTCTACAGAAAATCATGGCTTAAACCATCAGGGATCTGAGGAATTGTTCAAGTATATATATATAATTTAATATCAAAAGGATGAGAATGATAGATGAAGACTCTGAGAGATCAGAACAGCTAACTATAAGGTCACCAAAATGACCCCAAAATAATGATTCATGAATGATTACGAATCAAAAATAAATCAACCGTCAATCTGGTGACTGGATGAGAAATGGGTCTACTATAGACCAGGGCAACTATTGAGCCCTTTCCAGCTTGGGCAATTATTTAAATCTTAATTTGGATTCAGAAACTTAAGTGGTAATCCATCTGGATATATAACTATAAAAACAATAATGCTGGGATATTAAAACATGCTTATCATCATCAATGTTCTGGCCACTTAGTATTGTTGATGTACTGGCCAACTATAAATAAAATATAGTATATGGAATTGAAGAATATATTCTTCACGCCAATCCAGAATCATCATCATAATCATCTGGATGCCCATACAATAAATATATATGCCCTTTATTCTGTATAGCAGTTATGGACAAATCTAGTTCAGGAAGTCTGTAATTTATTATTGTGAGGAAGAGGGAAATAAATAAATAGATTTTATTACAAACAACCTTAGGAAAATCATGGGCTCCCCTTCTTATAAGTAACTAGTTTTACTAGATCATCAAAAAACTAAGTCCTAGAATATAAGCTGTCATGGTACATGCTCACACACACTGCACTTGATGAAACAGGAATTGAATAGAATAAAGAAATTAAGACTAAAAATTAAAAAAAAACACAATTATTTAATATCTAATTAGCAACAAAAACAAAACATGGCATGATAGTATGACATTCCAAATACCTATTTCATTAAAAAAAATTATATTAACCATTAAATTAATTTTTATTCATGGATTAACTTTAAATTCATTAGGTTCTATATTTAAAAATAAGTAAGAGTTTGTTAAACATTTTCAAAAATCACAGATAACAATCTTTGATTCAATTTCTTTAAAATATTTAAGAATTAATTAAACAACATGTTCAGAATCAAAATAATCTTTGATTGAGCTTAGGCAAGAAAAAAATTAACTTTACAACAAATTTTTTTTCTTTAAAAACTATTTCATTATTTGTAAGAGAAATGTGATTGGATTGTATTTAAAAAATGTATAACAATTTGAAATAATTTAACTTAGTGAAGTATTTACTATTATCAATTCTTATATAACATAAAAATCCAATTATTACTTTTGTGAAACAAAAAAATTCTATTAGCACAAAACAAATAGAGTGTGCACACCTAAAATAATACTTCTATCCATGGCTTTCTTGTTTGTGAAGGCCTTTTCAGTAGCTTCTGATAAAGTTTCTCCTGAAGGTTTTTAAATATGGACCTGGTTAAATTTGTCCTTTCCTAGATCTATAGCAGTAAATAAAAAGTATCAAATTTTTTCCATTTGGTTCTTTTATTGAATTTCCAGGTGAGACAGATGGTAAATAAAAATTGATGCTCTTGGTTGAAGGCTAGATTGCAGACTACTTTAGAGGCTTTTACTTTTCCTACAATTTCTTCCAGTGAAGGTAAATCACCTAGAGAAAGGTGATGTCTAGCTTTTAGCTGAATTTAGTACATGGTTTTTATTGTGCAAACCATGTTTATGATTAAACTCATAGTATGCAAAGGGCTTGATCAAACTGCTATTATATGCAATAGCTTGGTTAATATTTCTGTGAATTATGCCACAACTTCATTTCTTTCTTCTTTAGCAACTGGATTAAAACTTCACTACTTTCTCTTCAACAGTTAAGTTAGGAAAAATTTCTTTCTATATATTTCAGCAGCTGGATTAAGATTTGACTGCTCACTCTTCAACAGCTAAGTTAGGAAATAATTTCTTCTCCTACTATCATTTTCAGCAGCAGGCTGCTCTCTCTTCAACAGTTAAGTTAGGAATACTCCCTCCAGACACTTGGATTATATCACTTATTTACCCCTCACACACACACACGCACACACACACACACATATATATATATAAGAACAATTCTGCCCACAAGCCAATTACAATCTACCTCTTACATGATAATTTTTATAACAACCAATTAGATAAAATTTCATAAATACAATTGTTCAATTTCCTCCTTAATTGTATATATTGAGAACAGGACATTAATATTATAAAATTCTTGATATTCCTTTATAATTAAAAATCAAATCTTGAAATAAAAAACAAGATAATCAGTTACTCTGATTAATTAAAAATAAAATTTACAAATGTATTAAAATCTCATTTTTGTTTTTCCCTTTTTTTAAAAAAAAAAAAACTCTTAAATATATTTAATGTTTGGGAATTCTCAGACTATCATATAAGTAATTTACAAGTATTGAGTTAAATAATGACTCTTTAAAAAGTAGGTCTAAAAAAAATTAAATATTATTTTCTCCCATTAATAAAATATTTTTTTATTCTCAAACCTGAGGAATATGCTACCAACTACCTAATTTTTTTTTTCTAGTGTGGCTATGTAACCAACTGTTACATTATACCAGTCTTAGAAGAGAAATGAAATTGAGTTGAACCTTTCTTGATATTTTAGTTTGATTCAGCCAACTTCATTTCACTACAACAAAAATTTATGTTAGTCATGCTTTGCTGTGCATTAATATTTCCACAGACTTGCAAGCTGGGATACAATTTATTAAGCCTTGTTGGACTATTTGGTCACAAGCAATTCTTTCATTTCTTGGGTCTATTGTTAATCACACTTTGCTTAACCCTAACATTTACACAGACTTGCAACCTAGAATATATATTTTGTCATGTTAGGCTATTTGGTTACTGGTAACAATCTCATGTATTTGATTTATTGTTATTTTTGGAGAGGGGTGACTATTGATTTAATATATGCATGTCTGCCTCCAGCACCATGATGGACAGAAAACCTCATCACAGAACACAAGTTTGCAATGCAGCATGAGCACCATAAAACTATCTCAGTTTAAGCACAAACACAACTTACTATTTAGAGGACACATTAAGAAAAAAATTTTGACCAAAAAATGTTTAGCACATAGAATACCTTGCTCAGTTACTTCTTGATTTTTATAGGCTCCACACCCATTACACAGTTCTGTGCCTTGCAGAAAATTCAGTATTCTACTGATAGAAAGCCCTGTTCCTCTGAGAGGCTTATTCAAAAAAGTTTAACCTTAAGTAGGTGCAGTGCAGAGATAAAACATTGGAGCATTATCAACACCCTGCATCCCTATGTCTATAAGAATACCACTATCCACCATCAGCATTGAAGTCAACATGATAATACCTCCTAATATTTATCCCCAATTTCTTCAAAGTATCTTCTCATTTCCTCAGTTTTGGTTTCATCATTTTGCTTTTTTTTGTTTTATTGGTCAGAAGTGTAACTGTACTCTGCTTTGGGAGACTGAGGATCATGATCAGTTTTCCAATAATAACTCTCTGTGTTGTGAGGTGATCTATTCCTGGTTTGTTTAATTATTTGCATTCTGCCAGCAGATGATGAATCATATTCCTGATACATATTTTCTTCATGAATGTTTGATCCACTTCTGGATCTTCTAATTATTCAGATTCTGGTAGAACTATTGATATTACCAGTTGTTCTCCACTTCATTTTCCATGAGGGCACTTAATTTCTTACTTCCTAATACTATGGTTGTGTTTATTTTCCATTTCCCATATTGGATAGCATTCATATGTGGATTATTTATCTCCTCTGTGGGGTGATTTAGTTGGAGGTTTAATTTTCAACTTTTTTTGCAATGTATGTAGGTTTGCTGCTGTCAAATGCATTTAAAAATTCAGCCACCTGCTTAATTGTATGCCTGTCAGTGGCAATTAACATCCTTTTAATATGGCTTGGGGAAACTATCTTAATATTCTTATTATTTGTAATTCTGAGAGAGGATCTGCAGTGAGTGCTCTCAATGTCACTACTTACTTTCTAAAAAATGGAGTGTACAGCTCATCAGGAGGACCCTTCTCTCAGGATACCTTATGTTTAACACTTTCCTGATTCTCACTCCAGTAGCATTTCATGATTGCTTTCATGAACTTGATCATGAAATGTATAATAGCAAATCCCACTATGCCTGGGATGCATCTTGAAGATGGCTATAAGCTATTGCTAGCTTTGCCTCTTCAGTCACGGCATAATGCTGAAATAGCTTTTCAGACTGTTAACAAATTTGGGTGTCTCATAAGCATTTCTTGAAAAAGTGCTTATTTTAAGGAACTTGTTTACAATTCCAGGCATTTGGTTTGTATATTGACTATCTATCTACATTTTATCCATCTTTGTATTTTCATTTCCTTTTTTTTAAAATGTAGACATGGCCATTTTTCCTCAGCTTGAACATCTTGTCTATGGTTATCCTGCAATCTTTTTACTCTTTCTCCCTGCAGTGATGATATTAGAAACAGAGAAAGAGTAAAAAGGTTGGAAGATAGCCATAGACAATATGTTCAAGCTGAGAAAAAAACAGCCATGTCTACATTAAAAAAAAGAAATGAAAATACAAAGATGGGGAAAATGAAAATAGACAGTCAATATACAAACCAAATGCCTGGAATTGTAAACAAGTTCCTTAAAATAAGCAATTTTTTAAGAAATGCTTGTGAGGCACCCATTGAATTTGTCAACAGTCTAAAAAGCTATTTTAGCATTAATGCCATGATTAAAGAGGCAAAGATAATAATAGCTTATAGCCATCTTCAAGATGCATCCCAGGCATGGTGGGATTTAATTTGATTAGCCAGGTCCCCTATAAGCTCTTGTACCAAATCCAGACTTCATTATTTACAGATTCTGTTGCTTCCTACACTTGGCTAGTTTTATTTTCCATTACTTCTTGTATCTCTTTTATTTTCATATCCTGTTCTTCTAAGTTTTGTTGACTTCATTTAGAAACTTCTTTAATTTGTTTGATATGGTTTGCTATTTCATTAGCCATATTTTTACTGTTTTCATCAATTTTCTGTAGCATACTACTTTCATTTCTTTCAACATTTCTTCTGATATTTTTCTATTTCTCTTTGTTGATTCTTTATGCTCTCTCTTTTTAAACTCGTCTTCTCTTTGTTCATTATCATCTTCTCTTTGTTGACATCTCTTTTTATTCTCTTCTTTAAACATTTTTAATAACTGGGATAATATGGATGCCTCCTCTATTTTCTAAATTCCTTCCATTGGTTGCTGATCATCTTTTGGATCATGTTTTTACATCTTTTTTGCTTTTCCTCTTGTTATTATATATGTTTCTATTATAGATTTTTATTCTTCAAAAAAAAAAAAAACTGTATTGATTTATTTTTACACAAGAACTACAAATCTGAACTTGTCCATCTCTTTAACTATGTGGTATAAAATTTGATTACTGCACTCTTTATTTTGAACAGCAAATGTTTAGAGATAGCATTAATTGGCAACTCATGAGAGGTGCCATCTGTGTCCACCAGAGGTGTGAGACTTGCTTACTCTCATCAAAATTTTTTCCCATTTTTTTCGTTTTTTTAAATCACTCTTCATAGCCAAGGACACACAAAAAGAAACTAAATCACTTTGAATACTAAACTTGATGTTATTAAATGATTTTCATAAATGGTGAAATAAAGCTAACATCGGCAGAAGACTAGGCTCAGGCGAGTCAACAATATGTGCCACTTTGAACAAAGCAAGTGAGTACTTGAAAAAAGGAAACATTGGCCTCTGTATCAGTAAGTACACAATGCACTAAAAATAAAAGTCCATTGATGATTGAAATGATTGAAAAATTTGTAATTAGAACCACATTTCTATTTATGAAAATGGATTAGATCATTAAGCCTTTTTTGAATAAAGAAAAATCATCAAGAGAATACTTCAATATTTTCAGCTATCAAAGGATTGCTACAAAATTTTAAAGGTTGATCTGGCATAAGAAATATTAAATTAACGGGGGAAGTCAGTGCTGATAAAAATGCAACAAACAAATATCCTGTAGAATTTGAAGAAAATAATTGAAGAAAATGGCTATGATCTCTATCCAAGTATTTAATGTTAACAAAACTGGTTTATTCAGGAAGAAAATGCCAACAAAAACAATTTTGGCAAGAAAGGAAGCACCCCTACACCAGTTCATAACGTATCTAAAGATAGATTAACCTTTTTATTTGGAGGTAACACAGAAGGAGACTGTAAACTGAAACCAATGCTAATTTATCATACAATGAATTCAATGGCATTGAAAGACATTGACATGCAATCCCTTCCAGTAATTTGGAAATTGAATAATAGAGCAGTTATTTGAACAGTGATTCACTATGCATTTTTGTCTGACAGTCAAAAAATACTGCAAAGAAAATAATCTAGATTTTAAAGTTCTTTTGATTCTAGATAATGCCCCATGGGTATCCCACCTCTCTTGATGATTTAAATAACAATGTGAGGGTTATATTTCTATCACTTAATATGACATCTTTACTACAATTTATGGACCAAGAAGACATTTCTAACTTCAAAGCATATTATTTGAAATGAACTTTTTCTCAAGCAATTCAAGCTACAACTGGAAATAACTCTTGAACAATTTTGGAAAAAAATCGATATTAAACAAGCAGTTGATAACATAGACAAATCATGGGAAGAAGTTACAGATATTCCATGAGTGCAGTCTGGCAGTATTTTTTGCCAGAATGCACAAATGACTTTTTTGGTTTCAATGAACCTGTTGACAGAGATATGATTGGAAATGACCTTGTCTTTGCAGAAATAGATTCAGAAAATATGAGATAATTATTGCAATCGCATTCAAAATACTTAATTGATGATAATCTTTTTGAAATTGAACATCAACATGCATATGAGGAAGATGAAAATGAAGCAGGAGAAAAGGAAACAAATTTTCAATTAAAAAAACTTGAACTATTCAATACACTTGAAAAAACAAAAGAACTCATATGTGAGATTGATCTAGATGATGAAAAGCTTGATAATTTGTTGAAGGCTAGATAAACAAATTGATTGTTATTGCAAAATTATGGATGAAAGGAAAAAAGTTATACCCATTTAATTGATACTAGATTTTTTTTTCCAAAAAATAAAATTTAAATCTATTCTTTGTTTTTTCAATAAATCTATTGATTTTTTTTTCCAAAAAATAAAATTTAAATCTATTCTTTGTTTTTTCAATAAATCTATTAATAATTCATTAATTGTGTATTTCAGTATATCTATGTACATTTTGAGCAAGTAAATTTTTTTTTTTACATTTTTTATTTTTTCCAGAATTTATTATAATTATTTCCATGGGTTTATAAGTTTGATTAGTGCTGTTTTAATATATGCAGTATAAATGGAGGATTCATTAACCGGGATTACTGTATCGCATAAATAAGTTTCATATCATCTCCCATGCAAGCATATTTCTTATCTAACACTACTACTGTATTATTAGTACTCCTAATCTGCTCTTCTTTTCAATCTTATTGTCTCAATTTCTGGTATTATTTCATTAATTTATTTCTCCTGATTTATTCTTCGATTCTATCCTGTTCATGTGTGTGTGATCGATTTTCAATTATATTGTATTTTTGTTATAAGTGCATATGCATCTACAAACACAAGTTCATGTAAAGAACCTTTTATCAAAATCTTTCTTAGAGATCTGATGATAATCTAACAGCAAAATAATATTTAGTGACTTGCAATTTTGGGATAGATACAGAATCCAGTCACTGGACTATAAGTACACAATGCAGCATGAACACACAAAGATTTTTCTTAATTTAGATATTATAAGCTATCACAACCCTTGGTATGTAATAAAAATGCAAAAAGTCTTTGCAAAGTCCTGCTCTTTTGAGACCTAGGGGCCAAAAATACAGAACTGTTCCTTGTTCCCTTTCTTAGAGGCTTAGAAGCAGGGAATCGTGGCAGGATTATGTTAACTGGAGCATAATAAACAATCAAAAAGAATCTAAAAACCTGAGGGTTTGTAGGAATGCCTGAGAAAGAACACTCCCTAGAGTTGCATGAAATACACTGCATCCACAAGCCAACAACAAAACACTTCATCCATCACCAAAACTAAAAATACATCTAAAGAAATTTCAACCATCAAAAACTCAATCCAATCTTCAAAATCATGCCTTGATTAGCTGTTCAACTTTAAATATGAATTCCTTAAATAAACGTTAATATTTGCATTTCGTAATTTATAATTGAATTATAACAATTATCCTCTATACTCTTTTGTCATATTTCACAACAATATAATTAAATTAATTCTGTATCAAAATACAGATTTTTTTTTCAGGTATATTTCTGAGATTCCAAGTTAGATGGTCATTGACTATCAGAATCTGATCATAATTGAGTTCACAGTTGGGTCACCATTTGTAACACTAGAAGGAAATAAGGGGGTCATACCTGACAGAATGGCCACCAGTATATGAACATCAACAACCCAAAGTTGGGGAGCTATTTTTAACTCTACAGAAAATCAGCATTTAAACCATCAGGGATCTGAGGAATTGTTTGTTTATCCTCAAGTAAAAAAAAAAAAAAAATTTAATACCAAAAGAATGAGCATGATAGTTCATTCTGAAAGATCAGCATTGCTAACTATAAGTTTACTAGCACTACCTAAAAGTAACAATTGTTCATCATCATGAATGATTAGCAATCAAAAATAAAACAATAGTAAATCTGGTGACTGGATTAGAAATGTGTCTATTATAGAGCAGGCAAAACTATTGAGCCCTTGCCAGCTTGGGGCAATTATTTGAACATTAATTTTGATGAAAAAACATGTCCTAATCCATCTGCATATACAAAAATAAAACAATACTGCTGGGATATTAAAATATGCTGATCATCATCAATGCTCTGGCCACTTAATACCATTGATGTACTGGCCAACTATAAACTTAATTTCTAATAGAGACTAAACTAAATAAAATATAGTGCATGGACTTTATATTTTTTATGTTAATTCAGAATCATCATCATCAACAACATCCAGATGCCCATACATTAAATATATTTGCCCCTTATTTTATATAGCTGTTATGCACAAATCTAACCAGAAAGCAAAAATTCTGTAATTTATTACTGTGAGCAAGAGGAAAATAAATAAATATATTAGCTTACTATAAACAACCTTAGGTAAATCATGAAATTCCCCTACTTATAAATAAAGTTTTATTGGGATCATCAAACAAACTAAATCCTAGAATATAAGTTGTCATGAAAAGTCATAAACACATTGCACTTGATGAAACAGGAATTGGATAAAATAAAAAAATTAAGACTAAAAAATATTTTTAAATATTTAATTAACAACAAAAACAAAAAATGGCATAATAGTATGACATTCCAAATACCCATTTCGTAAAAAAAAAAATACATTTTTCCAAAAATTACGTTAACCATCAAATTAATTTTTATTCATGGTTTAACTGTAAATTCATCAGGTTCTATCTTTAAAAATAACTATGACTTTGTTAAACGTTTCAAAAATCACAGATAACAATCTATGATTCAATTTCTTAAAAATATTTAAGAATTAATTAAATAACATGTTCAGAATCAAAGATAATCTTTGATTCAGCTTAGCAAGAAAAAAACTTTACAACAGATTTTTTTTCTTTAAAAACTACTTCATTATTTGTAAGAGAAATTTGACTCGATTATATACAAAAAATGTCTAACAATTTGAAATAATTTAACTTAGTGAAGTATTTACTATTATCAATTATTATATGAAACAAAAAAATTCTATTAGCACACAAAAAATAGAGTGTGCACACACAAAAAATAATATCTCTAGCCATGGCTTTCTTGTTTGTGGAGGCCTTTCCAGTTGCTTCTGATGAAGTTTCTCCCTGAAGGCTTATAAATATGGGTCTGGTTAAATTTGTCCTTCCTGACTCTGTAGCAATTCCAGGTAAATGAAAAGTATCAAATTTTATTTATTTGGTTCTCTTCTTAAATTTCCAGGTGATAGCAAGATTGCAGACTATTTTAGGGCTTTTTACTTTTCCTACATTTTATTCCAGTGAAGGTAGGTCACATGTTGATAGATGATGTCTAGCTTTTAGCTGAAATTAGCACATGGGTTTTCATTGTACACCATGTTTATAATTAAACTGCTATTATAAGAAATAGCTTGATTAAAATTTCTGCTGTATTATGCCACAGGTTGGTAAAAACTTCTTTCTTCTTTAGCAACTGGATTAAAACTTTACTGCTTTCTCTTCAACAGTTAAATTAGGAATATTTTCAGCAGCTGGATGAAGATTTGACTGCTCTCTCTTCAACAGCTAAGTTAGGAAATAATTTTTTTTCTACCATCCTTTTCAGCAGCAAGATTAACACTTGGCTATTCTCCCTTCAACAGTTCAGTTAGCAATACTCTCCAGACACTTGGGTATTATCATGTTTTACCCTCCCCCTCATATATATATCTTTACAACAATCCTGCTCCCAAGCCAATTACATCATGATAACCAATTAGATACAATTTTATAAACACAATTGTTCAATTTCCTCCTTAATCATAGATATTGAAAACAGGTCATTAATATTATAAAATACTTGATATTCTTTTATAATTAAAAACCAAATCTTCCAGCAATAAAAAAATAAGTTAATCACTTAATTGCATTGATATCATTTTTCTTTTTCATTAAAGACAAATTAAAAAAAACAACTCTGATTAATTAAAAATAAAATTTACAAATGTATTAAAATCTTATTTTTGTTCTTTCCTTTCTTTTTTTTTAAAAAAAAATACTCTTAAATATATTTAATGTTTGGGAATTCCCATACTATCATGAGGATTTTACAAATATTGAGTTAAATAAAAACCCTTTAAAAAGTAGGTCTAAGAAAATTTAAATATTATTTTCCCCTATTAATAAAATAATTTTTTATTCTCAAACCTGAGGAACATGCTGCCAACTATATAATTATTTATTGTTTTCTAGTGCAGCTACGTAACCAACTGGTTACATACATATATCATTAAAATCAGTCAACACTAAGAGAGTCTGAATATCACTGACAATTAACAATATTAGTCTGTTGTGTATGTATATATATATATATGTATGTGTGTGTGTGTGAAATAATGAATAGAAATGAGGAGATAATATCCATGAATTAGACATAAACTTACCAACAAATTATCAAGTACTAGTAAATGACATTACTGAAGTTAAGCAAGTTTTTTTTCACAATCCTATAACAGCAGTCTATAGAAACATTTAATTCAATATATATAAATGAATTAATAAGTCATGCATAAACAATCTTTTCAAGTTGCAATAGAATTAGAGATATTCTAGTGTCTGAAATTGTTTTTATTTATAAACCATTGTTAAAAAGTCGCATAGACATTATCTTGATGTTGATTATTAAATTTTGCATGCTCTAGCAGTTTTTCAAAATGCATATCAAGAAGTTAATTAAAATTTCTAGTGCCCAGAATGCTTTGGTGGAATGGTAGAGGAACAGACTCTATAGCTTAAAGGTCACAGATTGCATGCAGTTTGGTCACTTTTTATATTTGAACTTCTTATAAACTCCAGAGTAATAAAGCTATGACATTTTTTTTTAATTTGTTTTTTAACCCTATATATAAATATGTATATATGAGTATGTATGTGCATGAAAAATATCTTTTCATTGATCAGCATCTCTATCTACATGCATGGTAAAGCATATTAGTATGCATGACTAACCAGGCAATCAATGTTAAGCTGCTTCTCTATTAATGAGACTAAATTTAATATTATACTTTATTTAATATGTACTATATGTACAGCATGAGTGCACACACACTTAAATTATAAGATATTTTTATCAATATTTTGTTAAATAGACTTCTACTTTTCTCATGTTGTTGAAAACTATTGGTTCACTTTTATTCCAGTGATATAAATATAATGTACACTTTTCTGTTTCAATTATCAAAAACCCTGAATTTTTTTTTCTTTTTTAGCTTTTTTTTTTTAATTATTAAACTTACAATGTTTCAACCTCTTTATAGGTCATCTTCAGAGTTTTAATATTTATGCATATTTAAATATAAACATCCTATAAATATGTAGATCATTTCAGTATACATGTATAGTAAGATCTATTCAATATTTTTAATAACAGAAAAGTGTACGTTCTTTATATAAAATAACGGGTTCTATTTTTAATTATTGATATAGTGTGCACACTCCACAAGGAAATTCAATTCAAAGATAGGTCTAAGTAAGTAGTTGGGAATATGCAAAAAGAAGCAGTGTGTAAGACAGTTGTGATATCTTTAGTTTTATTATATAACTAGACTGTTATATTAATTAAGAGATAAATGTTTTATACTAAACTCTTAAGAGAATTTTTTTGTACATACTGATACTGCAACATTCTGAACTAATTGCATGTTGGATTTAATGTATACATATATGGCTATGGTGAAGATTGGTAAGATCAGAAAAGTTGAAATGAAAATCTTAGTTTCGATAATTGCTAATATGTCTTTAAAGTGAGAGTTCTTAAATCACTTTAGATAGACTACTCAGTGTTAATATTTAAGGACACAAATGTTAATTCTTATTAAAAAGAAGTATGTAAAAAACAATCAAATAGCTTATTGCTCAGAAGTTCTTCAAAAGGTCAAGTATTGGAAGTGACAGGGTGGAGCAGCAATCCATAAATCTAGAGCTCCAGAATTTGCTACTCTACCTCTGCATTAAACTATGCAGACCAAAAAAGCATGTTTTCCATGCATAGAGACATAGAAGATTTTTTATTATTATTCATAAGGTTTAACTGCTGTGCTAACTCACACTATTAGATGTATAAATGTTGTTTTCGGATGTTGGAATTCAATGTGAATAATTGCTACATATTCAAATTTGAACTGAATCACTGAGTTACAAGGGATAGATTGTTAGATACAAAAAATGTCACTGTCATCTGGAATGAAATAATTATTTTTATCAATACATTTGCATGGATTGGTTTGTTGACATGGCATTTGGAAAAACCTAATTGTATCAATATTACCAGATTTGGTTGAAGTGTCAGTCTACAGTGTGTACCATATGCTTAGATCATTATACTTAAAGCAGAGATTTGCAATTACAAAATGCTGACTGTCATTGGTGCTGAACACATAAATAATATTTGATCAATTTCTCATTGATCCCTTTTGTAATACATCAACTTTAATTATCAATAATTATCATCTTAATATAAATACCAATAATATTAAATATTAAATCATTTCATATTTATACTTAATGCTAATCTATTTCATCATTTGTCACCATATTTAAGCTAACAGTTTCAACTGCTCAACAGACTTCTTCAAAGATATTTCTTACAAAAAAATCTTTAAAGCATGTTTTAACATTTTTTTGTGTGTATAAGAAAGATATATGTTTGAACAAGACTAATCAAATATTCAAAATTGTTGGCTTTAATAATGTGTTGAATAAATAAATTTTTTGATATTAAATGCACATGTGAAATAATTTAATGTTACTGAAAAAACTATTGAACACTGAAACTGATAGCTTGAATATAATAATGAAATTTCTTATATTAAATCACTATACAGAAAAAGAATCAGAATTAATAACTCAATTTCTTAATAAATTCCTGTAATATTATTATTTTAAATTAGCTTAGTTTGTCATCACTCCGAATCTCTAATATTAATTACCATAGTTATTTATAATATTTCTTTGATTTAAATTCACTTCTTTGTAATGTTGCCAGAAAGAATTATAATTATTATGGTTCAAACCATTAATAATCGATATCAAATCACATCTGTACCGTTCTGCAATCATCAGAATTCACTAAATCAGTAATTTCTCATATAAACCCTTTATTATTTCAAGTCTCTTTGTGAACCATGACCTCCAGCTGGGACAGAATAAAACCAAGGACTGCTAGTGTTATCACAAACATTATCCATTAGTCAGGGAGGCAATAGTTCAGGCAAATAGGCTAGAATTCACCCTTGCCCTGACATCTGTATCTTGTGTATGGTTGAATTCAAGGTACTTTTGCTAGGATTATTGGTCTTGTTGAATGAATACATGATTTTGACCGGAATATGTAAAACAATTTAATATTCCTGGAAACATAAGATGCATGACTGAGCTGGCATTCCCACAAATGCTAAATAAAAATGAATACAGAATATATTTTGACTTGCATATAAACGCACGTATTGTAACGGTAAAATTTGTACATCAACGTAACAAAATCCAGAGTATAGGTCTAACACACTAAAGCTGACTGAATCTAGATGGTGAGGCACAGAGTTTAACCAACATTCATTTTGTTCATCCATACTCCATGATTCAATACCCTATGAATGACATTTCTTAGGTTACACATGAGTTCCAATTTAATTGTGGGCCAGCATAGCACAGGGTACTTGAGAATTGACATAATAAGCTTGACTAAAGAATCAAATAAACTAACACTATGTTTTTCAAAATTAAATCCAATATATTAATAATGATGCACACATCAATATGGAATTGGATGTGAATTGGGTGCCAAGCAATAAAAAATGGAAACACGTTTACATTTTAAGAAATAATTTAATTGATATAATAAAATAAATGATAAATAAAATACACAATAGTTACATAATTAGCACATGGAATATTATGCTTGCAGGCATTATACAGTTAATGGGACTGACAGTTACATATTCTCTCATTTTATATATTTAACAAGATTATCTGTGGTGATTAGATTTATGTCTATATTTAATATGGCAAACCCTACTTGACTTGTAGCTTGCTAAATCATGAGGAATATATTAGCCAAAGTTTAACCTACAGTGCTTCTATGGTATCTGTCTATATATAAGTTTAAAAGGTGAGCACATAATCAAGTTTAAAGATAATGCAGATTAGCATGATAATTGAAATTAGGTTCAGCCTAATGCTGAATACACATTTAATATGAGAGAGAACTGGTTTACCCTAGGTCTACTTACATACACTATGACACTTATTAAAATATTAATAAAGATAATTAGAGTGAGTGGGGTTGTTATCATGGGCTCTAGTATCAAATTCTTGGTTCCCTAGGACCAAATTACTTGCTATGATGAATATAAATAAGAACATTAAAAATCCAGGGAGTCATATAAGCCTTTAATAAACAATCTGGATCCTTGTGTTCCAGTTCTAAAATATTGTTTACCAAACTAAATGTATGAGCATGAACTTGGCCAGTAACTCATGAGAAAGGTAATGTGATATTTATATCAGTATATTTGTACAAAAGATGTGATGATTGTATTAGGAGGATTGTTGAGTATTATAGTGGTAAGGAATGGGATAAAATAGATTGATTAATAAAGAATAGGGAGTTAGAGAGATGGAGAAATAATATGGAGAGTAAAAAGAGTTTAAATATATATAGAAATAAATAGAATATTAGGTGTGAGTTAATATATAATAATAGTAAGGAAAGTAGTTTAATGTTTAAGGCTCGAACAGGATCTTTAGCAACAAAGAATATATATGTAAATGGAAAAATATGGGTGATTTAGTCTGTAAACTATGTAAGAAAGGAATAGAAAATATTAAGCATCTGTTAATTGAATGTAAATGCTTGAAAACAGAAAGGGCACATATAATGAAGTTATGGAAGAATAAATATAAAAAAAGTGATTATACAGAAAGTGGATTATTGGTTTTTATGTTGGGTTTGGAAAAAGATAAGGAATATTTAGATATAAAGGCCATAGAGTTGACAAAGATTATGTTGTGGAAATCGGATGGAGCAGAATATGGGAAAACTTAGACTGAGGAATGTAAAATAAAGTAGCTCACTTCCGCTTTTGGCAGCCATCTTTGCAACTGGTCTTATAAAAAGCATCCCTTAGCGATTCAGTTTCAAGAAGACAGGGACGATTGTCCCCTTACCTTTACGTTTTTTATTCAAGGTAAGTCGGTTTTAATCATTATATATTATGGAAAGTGATAATATAATCGATAACTCTCAAATTAATGTTAACCCCGATCTCAGCATTCAATCTAGCAATGCAGTCATCGGTCGTAAATATTATAGCCTTAGATCTAATCTAAATGCAACTAAACTAACTTCTACTACAAATAAAAACCCACAAACCAATAAATCAAATGAAAACACCATTGCAAATATCAACAAAAGTTTAGAAAATATTCAACTTACCCCTAATATAAACAATAGCATAAATATCTCATCAAGCAAAACTATTGAAATCCTTAAAAATACAAACAAAAACCAATCATCTCCTCTCTGAAGACTTTACGCTCCCTCAGAAGACTCTAATGAGCAATTTCCTTTGCCCAATAATACCCTGAAAACCATATCTGAAAATAACAGACAAAATTTCCAACAAGATGATTTTGGCAAATTTTTTAAAGTTAAAACTTTTCCACCAGAGGTCGACAAAACCAGCCCTGTCACATTACAGTTTGTCAACAGTAAATTTAAAAATCAAAAAGAAGAAATAAACTTCAAAACTAATAAATCTCATTCCAAAACAAACAAAGATTATAGCACAGAACAATCCATTGCTACATCAGCCAACTTGCAATCTAAACCAATTTCCTCAATTCCAATATTGAAAAATTCCTCTACGTACGCAAATATCGTAAGGTCTAAAAATTCTGAGAGCATCTCCGAAAATATTAAGGCCGATAATTTCAATGAACTATATTTGAATATCTCAGAATTAGACACAGAACAAGAATCAAACACTCTGGAAAATGTCTCATTTAATATAAACGATCTTAATGATGACATGTTCCTAAAAATAAATAACGATTTCAACAAAACGATTCCCAACACACTGTATAAATCGTTTACAAACTAATACAGCGATAAGTCGTTAATCTTAGCCATAACAAATCAACAATGTGCATTATATAAGTTCCCTCTAGAACAACTATACAGTCTAATCAATCAAAATCAATTAGGCAGAGGCATTCACATGATCCTTAATCATCCCAATGACCACTATGTTATCGTTGAGTTTAAAACATGGGTGGACCGTATGAACTTTAAAAATAACTACCGATCTTTGGGAAATTATATACTATGCTCCATAGATATGAACCGTCCAGTTACACTATCTGGCAGAATTCAAAACTGCCTTGCCCACTTGAAAGAACAAGAACTACAAGACATCCTTATTAATTATGGTTCAGTTAGCAAATTTAAACACCTATTAAACCCTCACTTCGAAGATCAAATCCTGTCCAATACAGTTATCTTCACACTTACATTAAAGAAAAACATTATACCCACTGACATACCCACCATTATTACTGCAAGAGGCTCTCCTATGGTTTTGACCTTCAGGGGAGTACAGCCACAATGTTTCTTCTGCCTTCAAAGAACACACCTTATTAAAGATTGTGCAGCAAGAATATGCACACACTGTGGTATTAAAAAGAATAAAGTTCACAGATGCCCTGGTAGACCTATTAATATGGCTATCACATCCTTAAATAGACAATCACCACATGGGACTAATTCAAACAGCAACCTCACAAACCCAGACAATCTGATTCAAATAAATCCTCCAACAAACCCTTTCACATCCAAACCTATCTTTCAAAATGAAAATCATCAAGAAAGAACAAACACCAACCTCTACACTAATAGTAGTGAATCAGAGAACCAAGCAATAACATATACTGCTACTAAACCAATCTCTCAAACCAATAATACTCAAGATCATTCATATGATACATATTGTACTAATCCCTGAGAAACAATGCTAGGCCAAACTCTTTCTACAAAAGAAGACAATATGACCAAACCATCTAACGAGAGCAAGGAAAACCCAGGCGATGAAGAAAATACACTTAAAAAATTTCAAAACAATTCATCTATAACAACTCCCACCCATCTTAAAAACAATGATGCATCATCATTCGGGCCAGCTAAGTCTAACAAACCTAAACAAAGTGATCCACAAACAGTCCTCAATTCTTCAATGCCTGCAATAATTAACCATCCAGATGAAAAGACTTATCAAACACTCAACCCGAAAGTCAGCATAATTAATGCTTCACAACAGTCACAGCAAACCAAAAATGACTCAGGTCTAAAATTTAAACCAAATTCTTATAACAATAAAAAAACACTTTCATCAAAAGAACAGGAAAAAGAAAACAACACTATTAAACTTAAAAACCCCCAAAAAAACCAACACAACAAATACCCAAAATACAAATAAGAAAATTAAAAGAAAATCAATTCGCTCAGATAAATCAAGCTCTGATGATGACAGCTCCCATCCAATACATTATTCACCACCACCCACTAGCAAACAAATTTCAGATATATCCAGCACAAAGCTTCGCAAATCCATAGAAAAAAAGAGGAAAACCATGGATCCTATAACCATCGATACCATTGATCCATCTGACGAATCTCAGACAGATTACACTACTTCATCAGACACCGAAGACTTCATGGATGCATTTCCTCAACCAACAAATATATCACCAATCCATCCACAAGTTCAATCACAAGACTCTGATTGCCAAACAACATCAGAACTCATTAACATGGAGATGTCCCACATTGACTTGGTACACTTTGCTGAGGACGGTTTGGATTAATCTATCATGTTCTGCAAAATTGCTGGCATTAACATTCGTGGCATCAACTCAATTGATAGAGTTCTAGCTATTAAAAACTGGCTCTCGCTCTGCTCCCCTCATATACTTCTTATGGGTGAAACTAAATATCACCATAAGACTGATCATAAAATATTATCTCTTCTCTCAGCTCTCAGATTTACTAGATTTTCCATAGGCCATTCTGCTTCAGGTGGAGTCGGTATTCTTCTCAGCAAGTCAACACCACCAAACAGTTTTAGCATTCTATTCCTAGATGCCAATATTATTGTCATAGAAATAGACTATTGGGGTTATCCGATCATCATAGCTTATATATATACAGCCAAAGACACCTCTCAATATCTAAAAATAATCCATATCCTAAATGCCATCAATGCTAACAGAGCCTCCCCTACTATTCTTCTGGGAGACTTTAACACCACATACAATGACTTCAACAAGAGATTTTTGCATCTAATAAATCGCAGATTAATGTGTGGAGAGCGTTTCTTCCCTCCTGAAGCCTACTCTTTCTATACTAAACTAAAAAGTCCCTGATTGATTTGGTTTTCTACACCCCAGACCTCCATTTCAACCTTGATGCAGCCTTGGCCCCTGTTGCTTTCTCTGATCATATGGCTCTAATCTTACAACTTACACCTATTGCAATCCCTACACCTATTGATGGACCTGGTAAAACCATGCGCATGATCACCCAATCAAATATGACCGAAGCGATAGTGTCTGAGGCATACATCCTTTTCCAGAAAATAAACATCCTTTCCCTTCCTGCTGAGGAGGGCTGGTTTTCCTTCATTGGAATACTTCAGTCCATATTAAATCACCACACCAGGAAAATCAAAGGACCTAATGGCCTTCTAAATGACCTAACAGACATTAATATACAACTTCAAGCATCACAGCAAAATTTCACAAATACAGAAAAAATTATCTTCCTTAAAAATCTCTACAAAATCAAGCAAAAGTCTCTTGCAGAATATATATCCATCAGAAGAACCAAATGTTTCTTAGCACAACAACACTGCTGGATGAGAGACTACCTCAGATGGGCACTGGGATACAATAAAAAACAAATCACTCATCCATTAATACTAATGGAACCAATCTTATTGGCTTTCCAATGATGCAGCACATCAGCAAACAATTCTGCCAATTATTGCAAAAAGATGGAGCTCCTCCTATAAACAGCTGGTTGGATGCTGGTGACCCCGGAGAACATGGCATCACGGAAATCCAAATCAAAAAGAAGATAACATCTCTCCCTGATGGCGTTCATCCTGGCCTTCATGGCATCCCAAATTTCCTTCTCAAACACCTCAGTCAATTCACTGTGCCAATTATTAAAAAAATGATTGATCACCTAGCCTCCGGCAACAGAAACATAACAGATCTTTACCCAGTGGCACTCGTGCCTTTTATTAAAAAAGCAAAACCACTAAACAACCTTAACAGTATCCGGCCAATTTCCATGACCCCATTGCTTATCAAGATAATTGAGTCAGTCATTAAAGATCAAATCCAAACTCAAATTTTTAGCCATATCTCATCAAACCAATATGGAAAAAAGGGATCATCAACCTCGCATGCTATGTCCAATGTAACTGCACTGTTCAATTACATCAGAGGACATCGTAAATCAAAACCTATTGTTGTCCAGCTGGATGTTGCAGCAGCATTTGATTCAGTCCAGATAAACATCCTCCTGGATATTCTGTTGGAATGCGACATTCCAGCCGGGATTGTACAGATGGTCAGCAATCTGCTCAACAACAGAGAGATTTTTCTCTCTCGATGCAAGATCACACCAGGCTTCAAGCGATCCCTCAAGGATCCCCGCTCAGTGCTCTTTTCTTCACAGCATACATCAACCCTCTTCTGATGGATATAGAAAAAAATCTCCCTGGAATTTTCCTTCCCTCTCTCAATAAAAACTTCAATGTATTTGCATATATAGATGACATCATGGTTGTGCTTCCCACCATTAAATACCTTCCCCATCTCATGAACATACTAAACAGAAATACAGCGAAACTTGGCCTACAAATAAATTTTAACAAATCTTCCATCTGGAAGATAATGTCTGGTAAACAAATTAACTCTCCCTTTTCTGCAAAACTCCAAAGATACCTAGGTTTCCCAATCTACAAAACTCCAACTGCAATGGCAAGAGAGATTCAAGATGCAATCCTCCACTCAACTGAAGCCATCACCACTTCACTCTCTAGAGTATACCTTTCATTATATGGAAAGGTTGGCCTCCTCAACATGATCATAATGCCAAAAATCTCATATTATCTTCCATTCATTAAAATGTCTAAACAGTTTCAAAATAAAATTTAACCGATTATGCACCAAACTTCTCTGGAGAGGAAGGACAGTTGCTATTAGTTTGCGAGGTATCCAATGACCATGCAGGTTCAATGGACTGTCATTCCACTCAATACAAGCAATCATTTTACAGAAAACCCACAACACTCTACATAATCTGATCCTCTCCTGCGGATACTCTAACATTATTAAAAAAATTACACCGACAGATCATCCTCCACCCTCTTCCAGTTCATGGATAGCATCCCTAATACAACACCTACAACTTTATAACCCGATAATACCCTTTAACCTTAACCAAAAAATCACCTTGGGTGACGCATACAATATAATCAACTATAATCAACAACCCATTAAAACCAGCCTAAAAGTAACCAACCAAAAAGACTCATTACACACTTCAAAAGATGGAGTCTGAAACCCAAATTCCTTGACTTCATCATTAAAATAATTCTTAATGCGCTACCCACGAATTGGTTTCTTTATCACCGAAGAGGTGGTCTGCGTGCTCGTGAAGATGAAACCATAGACCATATTTTATACCGGTGCCCAAGTCTTAAAACACTGATGAAAGATATAATTATAATCAATTCCAACATAAGACCTGATATGATTTTCTCACTTGAAAATGCCATTCATAATGGATTTTTTTCAATAATAAGGCTTTCTATCTTTGTCCTTTATTCCATATGGATAGTGAGATGCAAAAGTCTCATGGAATTACCCCCGCCACAAATCATACCATTGTTTTATCAAACGCTCAAAAAAATCAAGAAACGTGACCAGCTCCTTGCCTCCAGTAAAGTCTTTGCTGACATCTGGTCTTTAACTGCTCTGTCCTTTTCCTGATTATCAATTCCCACCTAACCAGCATTATAGAATAGTCAATTATAAAAGAAAATATTCATGTTTATATTAAAAATGCTAATAACATTAAACAAGTTCTTAGAATCTCTTCGCTATATCTAACCACATAAGAGTATAACAATTGTGCTCTCATAACATAATCTAGCCAGATGACAAATAGAACATTATATAATCATATTATTGTACAATTTATTCATTTATTTATTCTTTATTAGTATGTAATCACTATTTATTGTTAATAAAATTTTTATTGAAATGAAATAAAGTAGCTAAAAAATTTCTCTAGGCATAATTGCTGAGAGATTCTTGACTTTGTTTAAGGAGAAGCTACAGTACATCACATCACATTACATAATGGTAAGGAATGGGATAGAAGAACAGATGCATTAATAAAGAATAGGGAGTTGGAGAGATGAAGAACTAGTAAGGAGAGTAAAAAGAGTTTAAGTATATATAGAAGTAAATGGAATATTAGGTGCAAGTTAATTTATGATAATAGCAAGGAAAGTAATTTACTGTTTAAGGCTCCAATGGGATCTTCAACAATATACATATAAATGGGAAAATGTGGGTGATTTAATCTGAAAGTTGTATAAGGAAGACATATAAAATATTAGGCATTTGTTAATTGGATATAAATGCCTGAAAGTAGAAAGGAAACAAATAATAAAGTTGTGGAAGAATAAATATAAGGAAAGTGATTATACAAAAAATGGGTTATTGATTTTTATCCTGGGTTTGGGAAAAAATATGGGGGATTCAGATATAAAAGTCTTGGAGTTGACAAAGACTATGTTGTGGAAATATGATGGAGCAGGATATGGGAAAACTTAGGGTGGGGAATGGAAAGGGAAGACATAGTGGCTAACAGGTTCCTCTAGGCATAATTGCTGAGAGATTCTTCACTCTATATAAGGAGAAGTCACAGTACATCACATCACATGATATTAGTAAGGATTAAAAATAAGAATAGATTTAATTATATAAAAAATAGAAAGAGAGAGCTAGTAAATATAACTGTAAAATTTAAAAGTTTGAATAGTTAGCAATTAAGATTTGAAAATGTAAGTAGAAGGTAGATATAAAATATGTTAATAAATAATAAAAATTAGGTTAAAATAATTAGTAATAAAAGATAAAATGAATTAATATTATAGGTTAAAGAAAATTATACATATTGAATGTTAATATAATGAAGAATAATAATAGTGTAAAATATGAATATATAACATTAGAGTTAAATATTAAAAAAAATAATTAATAAGAATAAAATAAATGAAATAAAAATAATATATATAATAAGCATGAATAACTCTTAACAAGCTTTTCCAAATATCCTTATCCCCAGACCGATTTCTAGCTGTTGGATGTCATCATATAACATTTGTATTACAAGCTTTTAAATTAAGTCATGTGATATATGATTTGATTTCTTTGCAATATATATATATATATGATTATAGGAAGTATTGATTGATAAATATAAAATATAAAAAAGGTTAAAATGTATTATATATAAAAGGATAACAATTATATAGAGAGGTATATAAAGATATATGTGGGTATATAAATAATGATTATAAGATAGAATATTTATAAAATATAAAATTATTTGTTCATGAATACTTGTATTCATAAATTTGTATTATGCTTGTTATCATTCTGAAGAAGATTGGTGGGGCAATCAAAACCGTCAATAATTGTAAAAGTAATAAAAAAAGTAAATGATATTAATGTTAATAGATTTATGGAAGAGAAATATTTTACTTTACCTTTAATAAATTTCGAGTAATTTTATAGAATTTGTCACTAAATTTGTATATTATTTTTTGAAAACAAGAATATTTACTCCTGGCTGACATTCTTTTTTTCAGTCTGTGATAAACAAAAAGAAAAACATTTTTCTATCAGCTAAATAAAACAATATTCTCACCTCTCTGTTGATTTCGCTTACCAAAATCACATAAACTGTACTGTAAAATATAGTGGAGCTTAGAATTGTGCAGTCAGGTCAATAAAATATCACTGACAATCATGGATGTAAGAAACAATCAAAGGATTTGGGGGCTTTGTTACCTCAAATTGCTTTTAAGAAAAATTCAAAAACCCAAACTTGTAACTTTCCAATATGTAGTTATGAAAACAAAGGTATTTATTAATGTGGAAAAAGTATATGTGGTAAAATGAAAAGTCGTATGTATACTTAAAATGATATACATAGGAAAAATGGATGTGGTTTTTAAATCAAAATTAATCAATATGTTCTACCAGTATTGTTTCATAATAAGGGTGCAGTTTTTGCCCAAAAAGATTTAACATCTGTAAAAAGTGTGATGGCAGAAAGTAAAAGATAAAAAGAATATGATTTATTCTGAATGTGTAAAACAATACTAATCAAGGATATAGTACCATGCAAATAAGTACATGCTGGAGTCTGTGCATTTAAATATAGCTTCATATAGTAATCAACATAATAGCATGTAACTATGATTAGAATGCATAGCATTGAAAGAGTACATTACTAAAGTTAGTTGATGATTCTACTGTAGATACATATAGGTTTATGTGATAATTTTGATTTATATATTAATTTAAAAGAGTATTATTTATGTTACTTTATAAATGTAAAATGGAAGCTGTTCATTTGCGAATTGATAAAATCTTAGTTTGTTTATATTCACACGTGTTTACATTGTTCTCAATTTCATAATACATAAGATCTACACAGTTATGAGAAAAAGTAATCCTTTTCCAGCTGCTTTCTTTAAAGTTTGTGTTGACACAGGTAACGCTGCAGAAGCAATTAATGGTAGGTATAATTTATATATATGCACACTTAAACTCACATAAGTGTAGATACATATTTAATATACATAACCAATCACTGTGAACATAAGAATTTGAATTATAAATTCTTTCCAATTACTACTTTTTTTAATGATTTCTAAGTTGATGTCATGCCTGTTTTAAAACTTATTAAATTTATCCAATTTTGTTTAAATGTATTTAATAATAAATGTTGTGTGTTATAAATTGCCTGCATTATTTTAATTTTCTAATTCATATATTGATTTCTTTTTTTTTTTTCCAGTTGTGTTTTTATTTCATCTTTAATAACACCAAATCTTTCTCAGCTTAATTCAATATTTTTCAGAAACATACAAAGGTGTGTGTGTGAGTATACTTGTTTAACTCACCATTCTTTTGTTTATTGAATAAGTAGTGGGGGGGGGCCCATGGTGCAACATCTCACAAAATAAATTCTAAATTACTACTATAAACGACTAGCATAAGAACTACGTTTAGCTTTATGAAATGCTTTAATAAAGAACAGTTTTATAGAATTTTGTATTTGAACAATGAATAATTGATATAATTATTAATTAAAATATATTATTAATTTGGAAAATGAACAGTTATATTATAATACAAATGAATATTTAAACTTTAAAACAGTAAAATGACAAAACATAATTCTAATTTTTATAAGTTCAGATATGTAGGTGTAAATATATCCAGTTTAAAAGTAGAATAAGATTTTTTTTAAAAATTGACATGAATAGAATATTTTCTGATAAAAAAACTAAGAATGTTCTCTCCATGACTAACAAATCTAAACATATTGTGCATGTAAACTTCAACTGTGAGTCATGCATTCAACAATACTTCAGGTAAGATACCTTAAGTAGCTAAGATCTTAACATAGACCTAATATTATTAAATGATATCAGATAACTACAGTAGATTTAGATTTATAGTGAAAGATAATTACAATAGTCATGTATCCAGTAAATGTTTTTTTTTTTTTGTCAAAAAAAAAAAAGGTTGTATTCATTGGCTATATAATCATACAGACAATATTTTTAAATAATGTTTGTCATAGGTAGACTAATCTTTGTGGATTTTTAGCATACAATAATATTAGCAGTTTTACTTATAATAAATAAACCAATAGAAATCTTACATGCTTATTATTAGAATATTAGAAACATTTGACATGTCTAGGCAACTGTTCTTCTGTCAGTCATTAACAACTACTTAAATTCAAATTAAAGTGTGACTCAGATGTTAAATTTGATCAGCCAAACATTAATATATAAATACATTTATTCATACAGAATTTTAAATGAAGAAATGAGTCACCCAATTAAATCTATAAAGAAGATAAAAATGCCAGGTAATGATGAAAATGTAATCAATATATTAAACGAAGCAGATTAAGAAATAGAAAAATTGTTGATAAAATTGTATACCCAATGTCTAAATGACAAACATGTACCAGTTGATTGAAAGAATGTAGTAATAATATTGATATTTAAAAAAGGTTAATAAAGAAGATATTAGAAATTACAGACCTATCAGTCTTTTACAAGTTTGATACAATTTTTTTACCAAGATAATTACAATTCACCTATGGCATATTTTGGATGTTATCCAATTGAAAGAACAAGCTGAATTTAAAAGTGGATTTAGCACAGTGGATTACATCCAGGTGTTAAGAGAAGTTATAGAAAGAATCAATGAATATGAGTTGTCATTATGCTTTGGATTTGTAGATTATAGAAAGATTTGATTCTTTAAGCATTTCTGCAGTGATTAAAGCATTGGATCATCAAGGTACAGATCCAGGATAATGTCATATTCTGAAGAATATTTATAAAAATGCATCAGCAACAATTATATTACATAATGATATTAGGAGGATTAATATCGAGAAGGGTGTATGACAAGGTAATTCAATATTTCCAAAACTTTTTACAGCAGTTTAATGAAAAGCTAGAGATTAAAATGGGAAATTAAGGGATTAAAAGTAAATGGAGATTATTTTAGTCATTTAGATTTTGAAGATGATATAGTTGTTTTGTTTTTTTAAATAATACTTCGGAGCTTCAAGAAATGTTGCAAGAGTTATCAGATTAAATTAAGAAAGTAGGACTAAAGATAAATGTTAAAAAGACTAAAATCATGTTCAATAGATTTTCTCAAAATAATAAATTAAAGATTGATAATGATCAATTAGAAGAAGTTAACAATTTCAAATACTTTAGTCAAATTGTTAATCTGAATGGAAACATAATGGATGAAATTAATCATAGAACTAAACTTAAATGGGATGTCTTTGAATTTAATTTTAAAAGAAAATATGCATATGTATTTGAAAAGGTATGTTTTTAATAAATGTTTTACTAGTTCTTACTTATGGATCTGAAATTCAGACACTTAATAGAAGAGCAAAACTGAGACCAGACCACTCAATGAAATATGGACATATGTTAGGAGTAACAAGATGAGATTGAAAAAGAAATACATGGCTGAGAGAACAAACAGGTATTACTGACATCATTGAAAGAATTTACAAGTTAGAAATGGAGCTGGGCTGGACATATTGCTGGAAGAGATGATAGGACTGTTGAAGTCTTTAACTGGATTCCAAGAGATTGTAAAATACATAGAGAGAGACCACATGTGAGATAGATTGTTGAAATAAAAAAAGATTGCTGGTGTGTAGTATATGAAAAAAGCTAGGAATATGAAAAACTGGATTAAACATGGAGAGACCATCTTGTAGTGGATAGATAATGGTTGAAAATAATGATCATAAATCATCTAGAATAAATATATATTTAATCTGCATAAAGATATATATAATATTGATAAAACTGTATTTTATTTTCAAGTCAAATTGCATGTTTTCACGTTCAGAAGTCATACTTGATATAATATTAATATTTTAAAAAATCGTAATATTAAAAATTATTTAAAATGATTTTTAAACATATATATACACATTTTCTGTTGCTTTTAAAAAATATTTTAAGCTTTTTTAAAAAAATTATTTGAATGTTTTAAATAAACTCCAAAAAAAAAAAAAAAAAATACCAAAAATAACTGCTTAAAAATATACTGAATAATTTTTTTAAAAAAAACCTTATTATAAAATTGTAATTTTGAGTTTATTTTTAAAAAAGATAAAAATAATTTAAATTCTTCCTCATCGTCTAATAAGGTACCAAACTTTTTTTTATTATTTTTTATCATCAATCAAACTGTCAAAACTCATCTTGTATATAATTTTCGTCCTTTTTTTTTGTTCTTGTTGCATTAGAAATGAGGTTTTATTATTTAATTAAATATATAATAATACTAATTATTAAAAGAAAAAGCGTCTTTTAATCAACTTTATTTGGATTATCATTTGAAATTATCAGTTAAAATAAAACTTGTTTTAAATTTCTAATGTTTTAATAAAAAAAAAAGATTTTAATTCAATTTAAAAGTACAGTAGTTTACCATAATATTTTTTTAAAAAAAAAATTATAATTCTGAGATAAATTTATTGCTGGTTAAAGATGTCTCCCACATTACCGTCTTTGATTCTAAACTACGGCAGAGATTCTAACATTTGCGGCCAGTAGCAAATTGCATTGTTTTTAATATGCACATAGATTTGTGTGAATGCGGTATACAAATGATGAAATCATACATAACACACACATATATATATATATATATCGTATACAAGTGCATATATATACGGTATGTGTACTGTAAACTAAAAAGTACAAAATAAAATATCATTATTAATTTTTTTTTTTTTTCAATATATTTATTGGTTGAGTTGCAAATAACCAAAACCATGGATATAGCAATCGTGGTTATGGAGGCTAATGAAACTACATTTCACTGAAATAAAGTTAATACAGAATTTTTTAATTTAAAAGTTGAGAAATATATTCATTAAAAGTTAATTTACCAAAAATCTTGACTAGCTCACTTTTTATTGAATAATTTAAAATATTATCAAATTTACTATTAAAAAGAAGCAGGAAAGATAAAGACTTTTTGTACATATAGTCTGGTTTTAATTTAATCACTTACTTTACCATTATATGATATCACATTATTTGCCACCTCCGACAATCAATATCAGAAAACACACATCCATAAAATAAACTACGGGGATCTATTTGTATGTTTCTGAATGGTATTGCTTTTTCTGGCAATCTTCTTAAAACTATTTTTTTTTCTTTATTTGCTTTCTACTTTAAGACAACTTGGACATATTACAGATATCCTTCCAGAGCTAGTCAGCCAGACACCTCATGGCAATCCATGGACAAAAAAGAAAAGGCGACGAAGGACAAGGGGTACACCTGCGACTTCACAATTGTATGACAAACGCCCAAGCTCTCAAAATCCTCACCATTATGTAACATAAACTTTTTCTTAACTGTTTCTTTATCTGAAGGTTCATTTTTTATCATGTTTCCCTTGTATGTATCTGCTGCCAAAGTTGTTGGATATTTTGCATGTGATAAACTTTCAAAAAATTTCAATAAATAAATGGAATATATTTGGAAAATTTTGTAGTACTGTTTTTATTTTTCCAATACATAGTGTGTCTCAATGAAAAGTTAACTGGTTCTCTTTCCAAAATGCCTGAAGTACATTCTTTAAATCAATGCATGTGTTACTAAATGGCATAGATTAGATATTCACTGCAAAAGTGTTAAGACATTAGCATGTCTGCATCATGAAATGTAACAGTGTTTTATATCTTCATAGTTTATTTTCAGTGCTTGTCTTTGCCATCAAAAAATCTTGCATAACTATTTTAAAATGTTATTGTAACTCATGATTGCTACCACACATTGTTGAAATCATTTTAAATGTTTCAGTATCAATTTTGCTCAGATTAAAACAAAATTTAATATTAGTGTATGGTACCATCATGGATTAAGGAACCAATCATACTATCATATTTCATGTTATAATTCATGATCCAGACATGTTAGCATCTTAAATTTTTTTAGTTAAAATATGTCATAATGTAATACATGTTGATTCAGAGATAGGACTGCAAATAGCTTAGAGAGAGAAAGTTATTTTTTCATTGGGTTTGTAATATCAATTGATTTTTTAAAATAATCAGATATTAAATTGGAAAAAAAAAACTAAACCCAAACCAGTCTTGATGTTTGTACATTCACATTCTTCTAACCATTCAATATTATCTTAGGACTTTTAGTCTACTGAAAGAACAAAGTTAGCATAAAAGTGATATCACTAAAAATATATATATATATATAGTTACTAGGTTATGTCAAATCTATAGATTATATAAAGAAGTCTTGGGTTCAAAACCTTAACTTTTTTTAAAAAAATTTATTAATTTGATAATGTAAAAAAATTAAAAGTGGTCATTAGATCCAGCCTTTAAATTCAATATTTGCAGTAATGAATGGTGATGTAAATACAAGCGATTTGCTTCTGGAAGCAGCTCAGAATAGTTAGATATCCATGTATGGAATATTAGATGGCTTGCAGGATTGACCATGGGCTTGCTTCCTAAAAGAATCCTAAACTTAGTCATGAAATATTAAACTATCTTAAAAATATTCAAAATCAACTCAGATTTGAATCTTACTCACAAAAAGGTGTTCAAATTTTAAAAATTAATATAAAATCTCAAGAAGTTCATTTGAGATTATACCAAAATATCAAAAATAATACTATTTCAGTGATGGTGAACATATGGCATATGCCAGAGATGGCACATTTGAATTTTTTACTGACATGGTGAACTATTTATATATCAAATTTTTCTTCAGTATTTTTTTTGCTTCTAAATCTGTACTAATAAAAATTTACTGTAAATCAAAAGTAAAATAAATAAATATAATACTATATTAGAATTCAATTTATAATTGAATCCTGATTAGAAACAATATATTATATTTTAAGTCAAATAAAGAAGTATCCATATACTGTGGTATGATTCCAATAAAACTAGAAAGTAAACTCAGTAAAATATTTTATAACTCTTTGAAATAACTTTTTTCAAATCTAAAGTAAAAGTAATCAAATGTTTTTTATCCTAATCTTTATTCACCTAAATGTTTTGACACCATTCATTTTTTTAATGTAATCAAAATCGTGAACAAAGGAACAAAATTTATAAACAAAGCCATCAAATGTTTTTTTTTTTGCTTAAAGTTTTGCTGTAAAAGTGAAATGATAAATCTTTTATTTATAAAATTATTAAAGTTCATTTAAATTTACTTTTAAATAAATTTGTTACCATTATATTAATATGACTAGTGAAAATAAAAAACAAAAATTATCAAGCAGTAGAGAATTTCAAAATTAGTGGATTGATGAGTATGGAATGATTAACAAAGTCACCAGGGTAGTATGTGTTTTATATTCTGAAACAGTTGTATTAAGAACACCATCGGTAAAACAGCATTCTGAGACCCATCATAAATCATTCTGTAAAAAAGTAAAGATGAACAAAAATATATTGTCCAAGCATTTAAAAATATAAATATTCAATCAACATCTATAATGAAATTTATCGAAAATCATTCAAATGTAACTGCTGCTAGTTTCTTTATTTCAAATGTAATTGCCAAACATGGGAAACCTTTTAATGATGGAGAATATATGAAAGAAGCTTGGATGTTATGTGCACCAGTTCTTTTTGAAGATTTTGAAAACAAAGCAAATATATTCAGAGCATAAATGATTTATCATTGGTTAGAAATATAGTTAAAGAAAGAATCCTGCAAATGGCTAACAACATAACTTACCAACAAAAAATAGATATAAAATCTAGTTTAATGTCTCTCTGCTTTGATGAAAGTACAGACATAAATGAATCAGCTCGTTTGGCTATTTTTATTTACTATTGTGTTGGGAATAATATCAAAGAATTGATCAGTTTAACCTCATTAGTAACAACAACAAAAGGAATAGATATTTGCAACATAGATGTTGCCAGAATTGTATCAGTAACTACAGATGGTACTTATGACTAGAAAAGAAAATAGTTTTCTCACTTTATTTACCAAGTGTATTGGACATTCAATTTTGGGTTTTCATTGCATTATACACCTGCATGTTTTATGCATAAAGGCCAGCTTTAAGCCACTGGATGATTTTGTAACTAAGTTAATCAATTTTATATCTACACATTAAGTGAGATAAACTCAGTATACTATGGTTTATTTATGGTACAACAATGTCCGATGGTTAAGTTGAGGAAAAGTTCTTCACAGATTCATTAAGTGTTTTATAGTAATGAGAAAATCATTGAAAAATATAGTGAATCAATGGATGTTGAGGGGTTTTCAAAATTAATATTTTTTTCTGATACGTGTTCACATCTAAATGAATTAAACGTGAAACTGCAAGAAAACAGATTGTTGTCATGTTTGATTCGATCAAAGCATTTGAAGTTAAATTACAAATTTTCAACAGTGATATTATTTCTTACACCTTTAAATATTTTCCAATTCTAAAAAATTATTGACTGATTTAGAATCTCATCGATTTAGAATCTCATCGACAATTGATTAATTTTCTGTAAAATTCACACAGTTCAGACAATTTTCAGAAATATCAAAAATTTATTTTATGCCCAGACATAACATCAATAGATAGTCTCAAGTTAGAAATTTTTGAGTGGCTTAATTTGAAGATATGAAAATGCAATCTGTCGATTTTCAGTCCAGTTCTATATGGAAACAGAAATTTGTTGACTTGAGGAATGAATTAAAAACAATGGAAAATGATCGATTATTGGACATCTGTAAAAAGAATAATGAAGAGGAACTATTGGCTGCCTGAAATGCTATTTATTCCTGAAACATTTAATTGTTTAAAAAAATTAGCGACCCGCTATATTATCAATTTTTCCCTCTACATATCCTTGTGAATCATTGTTTTCAGAAACGAATTTAATTAAAGACAGTTCGAGAAATAGAATGACAGATGACAAAATATAAACCAGATATAAAATATTTGGCATCTAATGTACAATAGCAAAAATCTCATTAAATAATATCTATGTATGGTGATTTTATATATTTACTTCCAAAATTTTGTTTTAATTACTATTAATTTTTTACTATTACATTTTATTCAACTTGTTATGCTCTTCTAAATAAATATCGTCCATTTGTATTTAGCTTATTTAGAAATTTTGTTTTATAAACTTTTAAAAAACTGCAATAATTAAGTTGTTTATATTTTGATTTAATAACTGTATGGCACACCAATCATTCAATAAATATTTTTTGGAAATTTTTGGCTGCACACCTAAAAAGGTTCGCCACCACTGTACTATTCCATAACTTAAAATCTCAAAATTAAGTATAAAAAGAAAAAAAACAGCCACAGATTATGAAATGTAGATTTAAATTAAACCACAAGTATGAATTATGTTTTGCCGTCGACCATTTTTCTAATCTGACATCTATATATACTTCTAGGATATACAAATTTGATGCATTGTATAGATCTGTAAAAATACCCACACTAGTAATAATGCATTATAGACACAAAATTATTATAAGCATTTGTAATCTTGAGAGAAAATAGTAATTTTATTGTTTTGCAGCATTATCTGAACCTTAACTTTTAACAACTATCACTAGTTATCTTCACAAATGAAATAATACCTCTTGCACACCAAACTAGATGTCCTTTTGCAAACCTTTTCATATTTTTCTCTAATTTTTAAATACTCATAATTACTTCCCGTTAAAATTTTTTTTTTTCCCCCTTATTCTACCTACATTTCTTTTCACCTTCACATCTCTTTCTAATGTATTTTTTAAAATTCTCTTATCTCAAAGTATATAACTAATAAAGTTTCTCTATCATAATTTTCTCTAAAATAATATACTTTTTATTTACTATTTTCAACACTTTTTATATTTTCAAATCTTATTTTCCAATTTATCTTTTTCACCTTCCTCCAATCCAGATCTCTAAAGCTGCTAATCTTTTATCTCCTTTTTGTAATATTATATGCCTCTGTCCATATAAAATGATACTCCAAATAAACTTTTTACAAACCATTTTCTTAAATCCAGTTTTATAGTATCACAAAATAATATGCTATTCTTATTAAAAGTCATTTAACCATAGTAATTTACACTTTTATTTCTTGATTATTATTTCCACCATCATTTAGCTAAATATCTATACATTTTTATGGCATAAGTCAGCTCTATAACTTGCAAACAATTTTCAATATTTTAATTCACATTTACTTTCATCTCAAATAGTCTACAAGTTCCATGTATTCTATATAATATTTAAGCTTATTCTAGCTATCCACAATTACTGCCATTTCATCAACAAAGCTATATCCAACGATAGCTTCATCATTAACAGATAATCATGTTAACTTACATAAAATAAAAAGTGGACTTAATAAATAACATCTCAACCTTACTATATCTATTTTTTTTAGTAAGAAATCTATTAAATCTTATAAATGCTTTCTGTAAAAAAATTCTTTATAAATCTCTCTCGACATAAAAAAAAAAAAAAGCTGCTTATTTTAATGTACTTTCCATAATGACTTATACTGGCAATCTTTCTTCAGCTATAACAAAAACATAATGCACTTTCTACATCCTTCATTTATGGCAATTTAAAGTCTTAATCTACTTTCCACAAAGCTTTATTTATAATTTTGACTGACTAAAGTACTCTTCAGATATGGAAGTAACTAATAATAATAAACAGTCATTCATAAAGAAGAATGATCATTCTAACTCCAACAAAAAAAAAAGGGAGAGGAAAAAAAAGTGGCCTAGAAATGAGTTTTCTGATACACAAACCAATCTGTATCCACAAATATATCCACATTGTAGAACATGCTAGTCCATTTTTCTCTTTAATTGATATTTTAAGATATTATCTTTTAATTTCTTAGGCACAGATTTTTTTAATCTGAAATACTTCAACATCATGTCTAGTTTAAGTTCTCCAATATACTCTATTATCTGCCATATTATTCCAATGAAAAGAGTTGATATTGCGCTTATTTAATCCTTCTAATATAGATGGGTCTACTTCTCCCATAAAAACTATGCTCAAGTTCACCCATGTTTAAGATCACCTTAAAACCTCTTTTAGGAAGTCTTTCATTGTTCATTCATTTTACATGTCCAATCCAAAAAAGGTGTGATTTTACAATAGATTAATAATAATGTGAAAGGCTAAAACCTTCGGCAGATACTTTAAAAATGCTCATGTGACAGCCAATCAGATGTAACAATGACTGCATGTGGAACTCTTAATTCTAAAACACAAGCCAAAACTATTAGAAAAAGATGGGACCCACCTTCTTCTCTGCTTAAATTTATATATAAATAAGCCAGACTCAAGCATCTCGAACTAAGAGCGTGAAGCTTAAAACACCTTCACATTTAATTCATTAAATATTATATATAAACAACATGAAATATTTTGATTAACTATGAAGCAATTTTCAAACCTAATGAAATGATAGTAACACATGTAAATATATTAAATTTATTAAGCGCAAGCAGTTGACATAATAATAACGTGAAAGGCTAAAACCTTTGGCAGATAAGCTTCAAGTTCTTAGTTCGAGATGCATGAATCTGGCTTATTTATATATAAATTTAAGCACAGAAGGTGGGGCCCATCTTTTTCTGATAGTTCTGGCTTGTTTTAGAATTAAGAGTTCCACGTGCAGTCATTGTTACATCTGATTGGCTGTCACATAAGCATTTTTAAAGGGTATCTGCAGAAGGCTTTAGCCTTTCACATTATTACTATGTCAACTGCTTGTGCTTAATAAATGTAATATATTTACAATAATAGATTCTATAGTATCACATACAGCAAATTGAAAAACATTTTGGCTTGTTTCAAGATCTTGCCATTGTATTTTTAAAATTTTACAGAGAAATTTTTAAATGAATTTTTTCTAATGCCTTTATATTGTACTGATAGAATGTTCAAGATTACCTTCCATAGAATAAATTAAGTAAATAATACTTTTCTACATAGCTAACTTAGTTGCAGTAATACTTCCTTGTGGTGAAATAATATATCTTTTAACATATTAAAAGCAGTAGCAACATATTGGAGTCTATGATGTATCTTATGATGTAAATCCACCATTCTACTTATAAAACTACTGGTTGCTAAAGAATCTGGTTTTTTTTTTTTTTAACATTAATTAATAAACCAATGTCTTTATATGTTGCACTCAAAACATTAAGTATTTTCTGTAAATTATCTTTTGAACTGTCAAAAATAGCACAACCATCAAAATATTGTAAATCCAAAAGTTCTTTTCACTTTTGGTCATCAAACCTGAATCATATCTTGATTGATTAACATCTATTAAACAATTCCAAAGAACACTCATAAAAACTGAAAATAATGTTGGAGCAAATACACATTTTTATTTAACATCAGTTTTCAGTCCAAGTACCTCAGATTTTCCACTTGTAATAATATTTACTCTCATTCCATCATATAGAATCTATACAATATGAATATATTTTGATAGTTCAATCAATTAATTTCAAATAATGCCATAGTTCAGTCCTATTAACTGAATCAATATCTTGACCAAATCAATAAAAGCAATGTAAAAATCACTTTTTTGTTCCTGATACTTTTTTTTTTTGTATTCATCCGGTAATAAAAGCCACTTTTGATTCTCTAAAATCAGAGTGACTCTCTAATTAGCATTCATCTTACTGGAAGTAATCTATCCAATGAAATTTTTCAAAATATCTTACCGAAATAGTTAATAATATTCCATAATAACTACTGCAACTTTGTCTACTATCTTTATTTTTAAAAATCAAAGCAATAGAAGCATTCTTAAACCCAAGCAGCACAACTTCATGTGTCCATATATTTCTAAAAAATTACAATATTTCGAAATTAATATACCACCACTATATTTTATAACTTTTCCAGATATTTCATCACAATCTGCAACCTTTCCATTTTTAAGATTACTAAAGATTGTTTTGACTTCACTACACTGGATATCTTATGACAAAAAACAATACTTTTCTTAATCCAGTTCCACAATACTTTTCTTAATTTATGACAATTTCAACTGACTAGGAATCTTCTTCAGATATGATGAAAACACACACCTTAATGCACTTTCCATAATGCTGTCATTTGTGAGAATTTTAACTGGTTAGCAGTCTTCAGAAATGATAAAAACACCACACATTTCTTAATGCACTTTTCATAAATTTTTAATTTATCAATTTCAAATGACTATCCATCTTTTTCAGATATTTGAAGTGTTATCCAATCAAAACTGTCATAAATTAAAGAATGCATTGTGGAAAGTACATTTTAAGATAAGTATGATTTTGTAAAGTTTTAATAGAAACAGTGCAATAAAATATGAAAGAAATTTAAAAAATCTCTTTCCTATTTATCTTTCTTTTTCAAATTTATATCAAAGTAACCAAATTCATGACATAAATGTTAACCTCCATTCATCTATCAATGTCATAATTGCAATTGACATCCTTCTACTTTATTAAATCCAAGTTGGTTATCAGATGGAAATCTTTTTCTTCTGGATTCTCAACATCTTAGTTGCTTCTAAAGTTTTTATATTTTATTGCATTAAAATCTTTTCTCTATCCATACATGGTATAAGGTAATAATTACATTGCAAATATCAATTCATCTCTTCAAACTACCTTTATTCCAAAGCCTATAATAAGACAACTAGAATCTTACTAACTTTTTATGCTTTACAATTTTTCCTTTCTTTTAAAGTTTTTGCATTTTCTTCATTACTGTGCAAATAATGTAATTCATATTATCATTCTTTTTAATCTAATATAGAAAAGATCAATTATTTTCACTTATTCTAGAATTAGATGATATAGTGATATAATATCTTATTTCCAGACTGGTTTGTCTTTTACATACATTGGGGAGGATTCAAAATTGAAATATACTCATGCATCTAGAAGCTGCTTTTTTTTTTCACTATTTAAGTGAATAATATGAATTTTCAAAAACCTTTAAAAGGTTTGAATGTAAGTCAATTTACAACATAGTTATACAAATCTGGCACAAGATCAATTTCTGTATATTTTAGAAATCTTGGTTCTATACCAATTATAAACACTTCCATCTTTTGACTAAAATTAACAATATCACATAATTTTCTCATATGCTTTCAAAACCAATTATTTCAACCTGCTTTAGAGATATCTAGTAAGTTTGAATTGGCATAAAACTGGGATCTCTAAAATATAATGAAACTGAACTGGTATCAGATCTACATAACTATGCAAGTGGTAGGGATTAAAAAAAATTTAAATTTCAAGACGAGGTTATTGCATATAAGTGCATAAATTTCAGATTTGAATTCTAGTTTTCATCGATAAAGACAAAATCCAGAACTAATCTGACAATGGGAATATTCTAGTTCTATACTATCCAGACTTCACTGATTACTCAAATTTATAGTAAATATCTCTTGAGTAGATTGAAGTGAACTTATTTTTGAAGCATATGATAAAATCATGTGCTATTGTTATTAATATAAATAAGAGAACAGTCACACTTCTGACATGTAAACTTTTTAATATTTTTTCATTGCAATCATTGTCTTTATCAATAAATTACTATTTCTATATAACTTCACATTTACATTGTGTCTTTTACTTCATACATTCTCTTTCTAAAAACATTTTCTTCTACTTCTATTTGCTCCATACCTCAATTTTAAGTGTTCTATACATACTACTAATTTCTAAAGAAATTACACTTTCCTACAACTTTTTCTCCCCATTACTCATCATCCTATTGGTAATCCAATGGGGGGTGGGTGGGGAGGTGATTACTTGCCCCTTAATTTATTCCATTTACTGTGATATCTTTTAAATTATCTTTGAATAATTCATATCTTTTATTTTCATTTGCTTTTTCACTGGCCTATCAATTTGTTTATTTTCTTAATCAACAAATCTGAAAATGTTTCTCTGATATTCCATTTCCATTTATGAATAGCACCCTGCTTTTGTTTCACTTCTGATTTTTTCAAAGGTAATGTGATTAATTCCAACATTACGATTATTTAGACCTTTCCATGTATAAATCTTTCAGTTATGATTTTACATTATTTTCTTTACAAAAATAAATTAATCTTTCATTTCTTATTCCCAATCCACAGTCTACCATTTTATTTTATTTTTGTCCTGCCATAGCATTTAAACTTTCCATCATTATTATTATATAAGTTTATATTCTTTTTTAAATTATTTTTTCTTCTTCTTTATACTTGAATTATATCATTTACCATACTCTTAGTTCACATCTGAATATTAGCAAGCTATTATTGAAATGCTTCTTATAAAATTAACTTTTATTGTTATAGCCAAAATAATATCTATACCATTATATATGTTGACATTTCCATGATAAATTTCTTAAATCTTCAAACCAAAATTTGCCGACAAATTTTCCAGTTAATTGCATCTGCAGCCCATAATCACAGTTGTAACACAAATCATGATGCTACTATAGGCTTATATTCATCCAGTTTCTAAATAATGAAGATGTTCCTGTTTAAATATCATGTGACAGAAGGCATCAAAATTACCTAGGCAAGTAAAAGATAAGAAAGTTAATGTAACCCATTTACCTTGAGAGCTCTACAACATATAGGGTTTTTTTTTCATCATTAATAATAAATTTACCACTTTCTTTAGCATGTTTTGAATGCTTTTTGGCTTTCTGTAGCATCCAATGTTGATGCAATAACGTTAAAATACTGAGTGAATATCCATTGCTGATTGCGTACAAAGCAAAAAGAAGTCTATAAAATTGTAGTTTAAAAATACATCTGTTAAGAGAGGATACATAAGTTAAAAGAAATCAAAAAATATGCATTCAAAAAAATTAGGATATATTTAATCCCTAAATTAAATGGTAAATCATAAGTTGAGAAGTTAAATAATTTCAAATTTGGAAAATAATTATTTAATGTTTGTAAATAGTATTGCAAATTTTACCAATATCTTGTTTAAATTAATATTTATTTTGCTAAAAACTAGTTTTAGGATTAGTTAGTAGTAATATTTATTTTTTCCATGACATTTTAAAAATGGAAACACTATTGATATTTATCTTCTTCTGAGGCCAATTTTAGGAACAGACAATAGAAATATCTACCTTCACCATAATGAAAGTTTGTGTTTGCAAAAATTATATCCCGAAGTATAATAACAAACTAACATGAGAGCCTGGAAAGCTATGGTTCACAATTCTACTGAAAAAGAAGAGTTTAGATAATATTTAGGATTTATGGAACAACTCAAACAACAAATAAAAATGCAGATATAAATTGTATAGCCATCTAATGTTCTGCCTTGAGGTCTTAATCTAAGATTTTTTTGGAGAGTCTGATATATTACAGAATAGTTTTCTAGTTTGTGTTCTTTCATTTATTTTAAATGTTTTTAAAAGAAAATATATTCAAATAAAGAGCTATGAAAAAGTTTTTTTCCTGCACAAAGAATTTGCTTTCTTATATTTTTAAATTTTTCTTTAACAAAAATATTGTATTCACATAAACTATAGAGATAAATTATTTCCAATATGTTTTCTTTTATGAGCAATTTACCGATCTGTGATTCAAACCTGGAAATAAACTTTTTTATAAAAGTAAAAAGTTCCTTAAAAAAAGTTTAATTGTTTTTATAGAGAATTGCTCATAAATAACCCCCACAGACTTGAATATTGGTTAGTAGAGATTTAAATACTGAGACAGTGAAAATCATCTTTCATATTCCTAAATCCTTTGCCTTTTAATGGGCTACATAAAGCATGTTTGTTACTTTTCAGTACAGTATGAAATTCAAACAAATCGAAACTATATTTATCCTAATAAATGCCTTGAGACATTTAGCCCAGTTGCAAGATTGGTGAACTTAAGAGTTAAAAATTTGTATAAATTCCCAGCTGAGGAAAAAAAAAATCACAATATGTTACTCTCATACTGTAAATGCAGAATGAATATACTTGATTTCCTGAGATATTGACTATAAGATAAATACTAAATACTAGTGACCAATTTTATATTATACAAACACATCATTGTAATGCTGCTTATAAATATGCATTAAGAATTGCATATACTCGTAAAAAAATCTCTGGAGTTTTAAGGTTCACAGTTCAGACCAAATTCTATAATTTCTGTCAGATGAATTGACAATTTATTTACTTTAATGTATATTTTCATTAGACAGTATTAAATGTTCATAGTTTTGTATAACAAAAGAATTTAATACATACTGTCTTTAGAAAAAAAGGGAGAATATTGTACTGTTTTGATTTGCTATATTTTAAAAATAGAATATACATGAGATATTTTGATTATTTTTAATAATCACATTTAGTCTATGAAAAAAATAGCATTAAACTAAAGATGACTTTAAAATAATTGGAACATTTTGGACTTTTCTATAATAAAAACATTATAGAAAATCAAAATACAAATATGCTTGGAATGTATTATTCCTCTGAAGCATTTGAGATTCTGCCTTCCTCTCTTAATTTATTTGATATTCTACATCAGTGGTTTTCAATCATTCAAATTTGTAAGAATTAGTAGCATACTTATGAACTGCTATTATAATATAATAATAAATCTATTCAACAATGACTTTATATTACAAAAAACAATTCAAATTTATTTTTAATATAAGTATAATGTATATAATGAACTTTAGATGTAATTAGAGGAGATACGAACACAGACTTTCAAACTCCCTCCAGTTATCCACTCTATCTTACATAACCCCTATGCATGGCCACATACACGTGAAAAAGATAAATGATCTCCAATATACATATTTCATGATGAAACAGCACTCATCAGTTGGCCCAGATCATTATTTTTTACAAACACATATAATCAGTGATCAGTTTAATGCAACTTTATAACCAAGCAGCACAAAAAATAATAATCAGGAAAAAATGATAATAATAATCACAAACAATAATTTTGATTTTAGCATAAAAATTCATTTTATTTAAGAAAGTGCAAAAATAATATGAAGTGATTTATAAATAGCACTTGATGATTTGGTCAAATAGTTGAACAAGTCTGTATCAATGTTTAAAAATAAATGACTATTTAACGAATTAGGGATCAAAATGCAATACAGTTTTGATGATGGAATTTTTTGATTTGAATTGATTAAAAGCAAACTCAAAAACAGCAATTTCTTGGCTTTTAAAAATACAATATGCAATGATTTTGGCAATTCAAAAAGCAATTTATAAAATGTAATTAATATTTTAAGTGCAACAAATAAAAACTTTGATTTATTAATGTTTAACATTCAAGTCCTTTATCAGCCAGTAATGGAAGAAAATTTTTCAGCAAATACTATTGAATATCAGCTTGAGAATATGAATGAATTTAAATATCTTGGCACTTTTTAAAATAATGCAGTAGTTTCTGATATGCTGCTGCTAATTTTGACAAATTAAAAGATTGAGAATTTCATCACAGTGATAGGCTACCGCAATCTAATTTATTGTATGAAAATAATACTTGGATCCCCTATTGATATAACATAAAGGCATTCTAATAATTCATTTAATGCCGACTCTTAAAATTTTAAATATATAATAGCAAGATAATAAGACCAATTAATATGTTCTTCAATTTGTTGGATGTGATATTATAAAGTCCACTATTATAAAATCATATCTTCATTGGATTGAACATGTGAAACAAATAAACAATACTTCTTTTTGGCAGAATCCATTTACATCACAAAAACTAAAACTATTTCAAAAACATTTAAAGAGGTTCACTATTGGTTGTTTTCATTGAGAAGATATGACTGAGAATATAAATGGCGAGCTATAATTAGACATGATGTTGAAGTTTATCAGAAGAAAAAAGTTGAAGACAGGATTGCAAAACATCACATGAATAAATTAACAGATCAGCATGTTCTATATGAGTATGTATTTGTGGATTGATTTGTAAAATCATTGTAAAAATTCATCTCTATGTATTATTATTCGCTTTTGTTTTTTTCATCTTGGAATTAGAATGACTTGAATATAAATGTTAACATATATTAAATAATCCAATTAAAAGAACAGGTAAAAATAAATAGCTAACATCGCCTACCACACTTTTAATGCAATTTATTTTTTTCCATCTCATCATTTAGAGCTTCATAATTAACTCTAATGAACTCTTCATATTATTAAAATTATTATTAATTAAACTGAAAATTAATATATACATAAAATGCAATTTTCACATTAAATATATGCAAATTGCTATATCACAGAACCTCTCAAGGTGATATAGATTGCATGTATTCACTAGAATAAACATATATTTTATATTATTACTAATCTATTTTCATTCAATATGAAAACTTCATTTTATGCTTGGTATCTTATTCTGTCTCTTGGAATCATGTATGTATTTGCATTAGGTAGCGGTTTATAAACGTAATAATTTAAATAAACAAACCTTTCATTAAAATCTGTTTATTTTTCTAAAGTGTCCACTGAAGACTGAATAATACACGGCTTGTGAATGTTTTACAAAATAACCAGTTCTTTTAATATACACAGGTATTTGATTACCTTGTGTATATATATGTAATAATTCAAAATTAAACTATAATAATTGTAATAATATAAATTATGGTAAACTGAAAATAGTTTTATGATAACATTAATCAAATAAAGTACTTAGCTAAAGCTAGCTTTTATTCATTTGCCATTTTCAGATAGATAGACGTCTGTATTATAATGAAAAAACGTTTGTATAAATTACTTCAAATTGTCAGCTAATCATAGGACAGTCCAAGCATTGTTACAAATAAATGCACGCCATCTATAATACAATTGATATCTATTTGAGATGGCAAAAAAGTTAGCTAAATTATTGACATTGTTTTCAATACCATAACTCATATTATTATACAAACATATATTTACGTATAGACTGTGTTAAGACAATACAAAACAAATTCTTTTTAAAATGTACATATTGGAGAATATCAACAAACAATATTGTCTTTAAATAATAATAAATATTGAACAACAAGACTAGAGATTTACTATACATTTAATGTTATTGAAATTAAATTTTAATTATTGATTAATACTTTTCTGTATTGAAATAATGAGTATTTAAAAAAGGTCAATCATAGATGCTAAATCCATAAATACATAGAAAGAATTTGATAGACAATGCAATGTTTAAAATAAATGAAAGACTGAAAAAGTATACAAGATACAAATCAAACCTCATTAATACGAAACATTAGAGATCTTCAATACTTATTGACATTGAACAAAAACAGATTGCATGGTTTTGAAATCTCTTCCATGTAAAGTAGTAGTATACTTTAACCAGTTCAGGTGTTAATGAGATTCCACTTGCATAGTAATCACAATTAGAATTTCCACATGTTTGATTCATTTAAATTATTTGTAAGCTATAAACAATTCAATAACTTTTAACATTTACGTATTTAAATGATTAATTTAAATTTGGTAAAAGTATTGGTATGAAGATAAAAAAGCCAAACGGCCACTTTAATTTAAAAATCTCTTTTTTTTTAATTTTAAAAATTAGACAATTGTATGCTTCTACTCCATTAAGTAAACTGCAAAGAATAAACGTAGCAATAAATTAGATTCTGTATTTATTAAGACTGGATTGTTTAAATGCAATTTTTACAAATAAGTAATTTAATGAATCAAACATCAGAAACTTACAAATAATTAAAATTTATAATATTAGTTTCTCATTTTAGACAAGAAAATATATTTACATCTTAATATATTTTAAGTATAAACTTGAATTTATGCTTTTTTTCTCTCTGTAAATAGATACTTTATGTACAAATAAATTATTAAATTGCAACAAAAAAAAAAAATTATAAAATATATTACAAATATTTTACTGACCCTTCAAAATTTTTTATAATTCTGACAAATTTGCTATAATGTAGTATTCATCCCCCCCAAACTTTGTTAACCATGGGATAATTTTCAGCTCAAAATTAACTTTTGAAACATCATTTTGTATTTGAGTAAAGAACTGAATTTTCAAACAAATAACTGTTTGTTTGATTATTTTATAAATATTTATTTTATACAAACAAATAATTAAATGCAAAATAATCAGAATGAAAAACTTAAAAATAAAATTCTGAATTAATGTTAAAAACATTTTTTAAGATCATCAAAATTTGTTTTAAATAAAATGACTTCTTTGCTCATAAAAATACAAATTAATCATGTAGACTATATTTTGAGGGGAAAAAATAAAAAAAGGAACATTTTTAAAGAAAAAATAATATATATATAATAATATAATTTTAAAGCAAAAAAAATTTTTTTGTTTTCTCTTAATTTCTTCATTGTGAAATACAGGTTTCTTACATTTTCTCAAATCATCTTTGAACGCCAGAGTCCTCAAATATGTACAATTAAACCAAATTCAAAGAACAAAAATGCAAATGTGCAAAATAAAAACATCAACAATAACAACAACAACAACAAAAATCTTGTTACCAAAATGAAATGGCTATTCGCGCTAAAATATTTCCGTGATTAAAAATCACAAATATAAAAAAGTTAATCGTTTCCTCAAAGAAACATTCCTCTAAGAGTTAGCTGCTCCATATTTCCCATTTCAAATGCCTTTCTCTAAAGTTTAACAGAAACAAAAACTGTTTCATTGTTACAATACAATAAAAAAAAAAAATTAAATAGGTTTAAATATTTTCAATTTTTTGTTTTAAAAAATAAATATTACAATATTTTAATAAATGTGCATTTTTTTATATTATACTGTTATATACATTTAACAATTATATTTCTTAAAGCTATTACTTTTGAGTTTTTGTGTACACGTGAACATAAATATGCAAATACTTTTTTATTTTCTACGTCAGTTGTACATATATATACACCTTACTTACACATATATATGCAATTATTTTTATATTTCTTGTATATATATGTAAACATTTCCCCCCAACTTTTCAATTAAGAATAATATAAACTTTTATATATATATGTAGTTATATGTTAAACAATTTCCAGCTACTAATTGCATTGTTAAATGTTTTTAGATAAATTCAAACTTTATTTACTCTTTTCCAAATATATTTAAATGTTAGTATCAAGTGAAACATTTAAGTGGTTTTAATCTATTCTCTTCTTGAACAGTTGCTGGCTTGACAGCATAGTATGGGAAATGAATTGATGACATTTAGATTCGTGAATACAGTATTAAGGCGTTGATCTAAGCAATTAGACTATTCTGGCTAAAGTTACTTAGTTAGAACATCATCTTAAAGTCAGTAATCACAATCCAAAGTTATCCACTACCTCAGGCCAGCAATATCTGAACAGAGAGGATAATAGCATTCAAAATGTTGTAATCTATATTAACCTGAATGCCATTACTAAAATTAAATGTATTTGGAAAAAATAAAATGTTTTCTATTTTTCTAAAAACATTTAAGAATTCAAACTAGATGATGAAAATAATCAATCATTTAACTACAAATAAAATACTATGATCACAAACCTTCCGCCAAACTTATAATCTGAATATAAAATAACTTTTCTTTAGAGCTGACTTGAAAAATAAAAATAAAATAAAGCTCAACTTATAATCTCGTGGCTTCATCGACATCTGAATCACTAACTGTTAATGGAGAGACAGATTCTCGTGTTGTGTAAGGACTAGAAGAATCTAGAGAATTTAAATTTTCAACAAATTTTGCCAGCCGACCAGAAATTTGTTGAACTTCTTTAATTTGGTCTGAATCATCATCCCCAAAGGCTAAATCACATAAATGACTGTTTGATGAATTGGCACTACTGCAGTCTTCTAAACTACTATCAAGACCTGTAGATGAACTGGCAACACTTGATGGGCTTGGGAGCATTCCTTTTTCACGAAAAGCTGTAGTAAAACAGATTAAAAATAATTTAAGTCATCATATATAATCATTAAAACAATATAAATAATACTTACCTAATACAAATAAAAATGTATTCATTTACCATTATCTCTTGAAAATTTTGATTTTTTTAAAAAAAATAAAACTTAAAAAAAGGTAAACCATGAACTCAGCATCTAAATATGATATATCACACAACAGTGGCAAATGCCACAATCATTTATAATTATATTTATAATTTTTATAGTTACAGCATTGATAATTTTGGTTGTTTAATTTAGCCTGTAATCCAGTAAGTAATAAGGTTCATGCCCATTTAACCAGGCAATACTGATTACAGAATAATTGCCTGGGAAAATGATTTGGAAAAATTTCCAGGTTTAGAATGACTCAGACTCGAGATCAAATAATCAACTTGACAGGTATTGTGCTAACCACTAAATCACAAAGCCCTAATGTAAAATTAAAATTCATATTATGTATACTGAGAGGTTATTTTTCTTCAAGAAATTATTCACCATTCCTATACCAAAAAGAAGTGGAATCCAGATGGAGTGAAAAATATTCAGTATCTCTTCTACATGAATAAGTAAGATAACTTGAAAATCATTCAACACAGAAAAGGCTTTCTACTGAGCTGCCATATGTACATTTCAGACAAAATCAAAGAGCTACCTCATTGCTAATTTATATGGGATAATTTTTTTTAAAAAAAAATCAATAAATACAGAAAAAGATTATTTATTTTATAGATTCAATGATCAAATAATTTTATTGTAACACTCCATAAATATTAATAATATATTAGATTGTGTCATAGTTTTTATTAGAAATCTCTACATGAAACTAGAAGCTACATATAGTTCTACAGTGAAAAATAATTAAACATGGTTCTATATTGTCATTCTAAATAATTCAACTGCAAATTCAATGTAAAAAGATCTTACTAAACCAAGATAAATGCAGACTTGGTATTTCTTGCATCTGGGTAAATTCTTTTGGTGATGGGGTTGCTGTATATTATTTTTATTATCTATACAACAGCATATGTTTCTTTGGTAAATTTTAGCAATAACGATGTATGCTAAATATAAGTTTACGAATTAACCACATTTATGTTATTGGCAGCCATTATTCAATTTTTAAAAGCAAAAAAACAAGAATTTCATCTCCTTGGATTCTGGATTTACAATATGCTGCTAATTGCACTGTTTTTGCCAGTTCAAAAAATGCTTTATGGAATGAACTTTAATTTTGATTTAATAATTAATGTTCAAAAAACTCAAGTTCTTCATGACCACTGGCAAAAGAAAAATTCCCAGCAATTTTTAGCTTGAAGGGTTGTCAACTTGAAAATGTAAACCAATTTAAATACCTTAGTGAGAAATGTGGGCAGACATTGAGATACAGCATAGATTCCATATATACTGCTGCTGTTTTTAATAAGTTAAAAAGATTATTTTTATCACAGTGAAATAACTATTGCAAACTTTGATAAGTTATATATAGAGTTTTTACTTGAACCAATGCGAGATATAAAAACGAGATTTGGACATCTTACCTACACAATATAAATCATTCAAAAAATTTCATTTAAAAAATGTAAAATTTTAAAAACACAATGGCAAGATAATAAAACAAATCAGTATGTTTTTCAATTTGCTAGATGTGATTACTATAGAATCACTCTACTGAATGTGTAAAACGTATGAATAATCTAAGATTTTCTAAAAGAGTAACTCATAGTGAACTTGTGCATGGTTTTCATGGGAGAGATACTCATCTACCACATAAATATCATTTCACAGACATTTTAAAGTATGGTTTTCTATTGGAATGATGTAGCAATAAATAGCATACAATGGAAACTTATAATTAGACATGTTGTCGAAGTATAGCTGACAGAAAAGCTTTATTCCAAAGAAAATTAGAAGACAGCATCATAAAATATCAACAAATAGAAAAATGGCCAAACATGTAGACATATTAATGTTTTACAGATTGGTTTGTATAATGATTGCAAAATTCATTTCTAGAGCAGTTTTTTTTTTTTTATTTCCTTGGAGTTGAAATAGTTGTACTTTTCTATGAATAGTTGCCATATGTATATAATAATCAATTTTTATCTTGCCATTAATAAATATATGATAAATTGTACACATCATAATTTATCTTGTATATATGAGCTTGCTGTTTAGTTAACATTTTTTTTAGTAATGTACATATGTCTAAGATGAAGGTCAGTAGCATAGCCTAGACTAATAATTCCCTATTATTTTCTGCTTGCTTTACTTTGGAGTTTCCAGTCAAAAGTAGCTTACTTCATTCCCACTTTGTAGAATTTATTTGTGCTGCTTCAGGTTCATTTGTATTTTGCATTGCCCATATCTTCATAATCTTTTATTTTTATATATGAAGGAAATGCAATAATATCAAACAGATTATAACGTGACCAATTTTAATGCCTATTCACATGATTTTATGTCATTAATTACTATTTTATTCATTTTAATACTCTTTTCTGCTGGTATTGACTTTATTAATTATGTTGTACCAATGCAAGAATCTTTGTGGTAAGATAATTGATGAGTTTATTACTTTCCTTTCTTCTCAGCAATGTATTGAGTTGTTGTCATGATGATTTCCCACAGTCTCTTTGATAAGGTTTCTTTCTTTGGTTTTGTTTACTTTTATCAATGCTTCCTAGACAGATCACCATTACAATCAAATTATACCTCCAGGGTAATGATACTCTGCAGGGTAGATGTCTTCTTCAGATAGAATTTACTGAGTACATGTTTTTATTAGTAGAGACTATTAGGTTAATCTTCTCACAGATAATAATTCATTGGGCTTGTTTTCATGCAGATAGTATTTACTGAGATGACATTCTTGCTGTTAGTTTTTATATCACAGGAACTGCTCTTTGCAATTGTGGTGTCAACCTTTCTGGATTATCTCTTTTCATATTTAATAGGCCCATTTTAACCATAAATGATTAAACCATAATTCTTAGTTGTTGCTTCAAGCAAAAAATAACTAATTTTATTTATAAGAGCAAAAATAAATAATAAATTAAACTCAATTGCTTCCTTAGCATAAGCATTTTCCAGTGGCGAGTACTGTGCCCTTATCTGGAGAAAAAGTTGTTACACTAAATTCTGGATACTTAAATAAATGTAATCATGAGAAATAATACTGGTTGGAATTGTTCACTGTAATAGATTAAACAGAAGTTTTAACAAGGATTAAAGAGCACAAAGGTTTTGAAACTCTGTTAGTCTTAGCAACTGGCAGGGTTGTTCGTAGATGTCTATATGAATAAATCATCTTGTTTATATCTCTAAATAATATGCCAACAAGATATTTGTTGTTATAATGGTATAATGCATAGCATGCTTAATGATATGAGCTTGAAAAAGAATGTATCATAAGAAAATGATACAAACAAATGGTATCAGAAGAGTGCAGATGCTGAGTATTGGATTAATAAGTGTCGCAATATACATTTTTGACTCAAATATAAGTTACAAAAGATTTAGGACATAACAAATTGAGCTTTCCTTTGCAGATGAGAAAGTATGCAGTTCTGAGTGGTAGAAGATAATCCCATATGTAGGCTTTTATTACAGGTATAAGTTTATCATGGATGGTATTAAATAGTCGCATCCATGGGCTATAGTAGACAAGTATTCTACTAGAAATAGCATATGATCTTTCTCAATGGAATAAAGCATTTTTCGGCAGAGCGCTTTCATTTTTATATTAAATGTATTCATATCAAGACTGTTTAAGGATGGCTTAGTAATATATAGTAGTCCTATTAATGATCTGATTGTGAAAATAGAAGATTTCATTGCTTTGATCACAGTGTTTTTGCAATTCTGCAAAATAGCCAGATAGTGACAGTTGCGATAATAGTCAGACAAATCATAAATTTTAGATGCTTTCTCTGGCTAAGCATTTATCACAAAGCTTATTGTGCAATTGGCAATGCTCATTGTTTATATCTTACAAGCTTAAGAGAATTGGGTCATGTGATCTATGACTCTTATTTTGACTATTTATAATTTTAGATAGTACTGATAAATGATGCTTTAGGAGAAAGGCTGTTTGTGAATATTTTGTGCCAGTATTCATTTAACTTTCCAAAAGACATGAGTTTAATTTCATTAAAAGAGTTGTTAATCTTGATCCTATTAAAGTTGATAAACATTGTACTATTGTAGTTATTTGTAAAATCTAGTGGAAGTTTTGGTGACACATTTTTTTAAATCTATTTCTTGTTTGTTGATGTATTTGTTGAAATCCCATGGGATCAATTATATATGACACAGCATTACTAATAAGTTTAACAGAGACTTAGATTTAAGTCAACTATGTTGGAAAAAAATCAGCATAAGAACAATTGCTGAATATGATTCCTTTTTTTGTTCATATCAACTCCACTTATTCACCACAAGTGTCATTTTGTAGGAGGGAGTAAGTGTTATTTGTACTTTATGACTTAATGTTATTATTTTTCTCTTTTGGATACAATTTTAGATTCTCAGATTTGTGCAAAATATTGGTATTTGTTTCAGTATTTTTATAATCTTTAATTTTTTCTGAACTTACTGTTTTAAGAATTTTATCTGACAAAGTTTTTTCATGATTGCGAGAATCTTTTCTTTTCAGAAACCTTATTGACATTAGGTAAGTTACAACATTTAATATTGCTATTTTTTTAAAAAAATTGGCATTTTTTCTTACAATAATGTTTACCATTTATTCTTTAAAGTTTATTAAGAACTTCAAAATGATTAATTTGGAAGTTCTAACTCTGGATATCAAAGTGCTGATATTATATTAATAGCTTTTTTTTTTTTCTAAATGTTTTCACCATTAATTTATATTTGCTTTATTATATGTTAAAGGATCAAAGATAACAGAATGGGATTTTCACCACATTTAAATCCCACAACAATAAGTAAAGATCTTATTAATCTTTGATAATGCTCCAGTTGTTATAGCGCAAGCAGCCAAAGAAAATGTAAATATTATCCTTAATATCATAAGGTGGTAAACATTATAAATGTAAAATATTTTGCATAAAAAATAGTTATTGCATAAAAGATAATTATTTATATATTAATAAACAGGTATGTTAAGTTCTTAGTCTATAAACAGGTGACTTAATTAGGAAAAATACTGGTATGACCAAGAAGTAATAGTTAGTTTATTGTTGATAATAATTTAACACTATTTATTTTAACACCTTAATATACTAAAACTATAACATAAACTTTAATGACTCCATTACAATATATTCTTTTAACTAATTTTTTTGACTAATGTTTAAAATAATAGTAGAAGGCAACTTACTTTGAAACAGCCTTCGCTCTTGTTCGCACAGTTTTTCTAACTCCAATAATTTACTTTGAAGAATTTTCTAAAATATATTTTAAAAAACATTTTAATAATAACAACTAAAATAAATCAAATGACTGTATATTGTAATAAAAATTAAGAAAAAAAAGATAACAAATGACGATGAAATAGAGTACCATTAGGCTTAAAAGATTTATCAGAAAATGTTTTACACATACATGAGACAATGTCAACATACAAATTGTTCAAAATCAATAAAAGAAATCATGACAAAAATTAATTTAATGTTTTACTTATTAATAAAATCAAAACACAATAACTAATAAATAAAACAATTATCCAGTGTCGCCTAGTAAATGGGTATTTAGTTTTTATTGATTAGAAAATAAAGATCCAAGATTAATTTAGATTGTTTAGATGAGTGTTGATGCACTGGCAGTAAAAATAAAGAAATACAATAATAACACACAGTGCTCTTGTGTAAAGATCATTGGTAGTGTCACTAAGCTTCCTTTGACTCAAGGAGTTAATAATGCCTGGATTAGAAATCATGATATGAAATGTAATATTGTGTTCCATATCTTAACACAATGGAAGAATGTGTTGAAATTAAATTTTATTTTAAATTGGACAAAACTGTGTCTAAAATCTTTGAAATGATTCAAACAGTGCATGGCAGTGAAACCATGAATCATAAAAAAATTTTCAAGTGGCTTGCAAGGCTTCATGATGACATGGAGACATTGAAGAGGCTCTAAAAAGGTGCAAAACACATTGACACATTAGCGAACTCATGATCCATGCATGCTAGTGTCTTAAAATTTTGAAGAGGATCTACAAAGGTGCAAAACATATCGTTACATTAACTAACTCATGATTCATGCATGCTAGTGTCTTAAAAATTTTGAAGAGGCTACAAAAGTGCAAAACTCATCGTCACATTAGCTAACTCATGATCCATGCATGCTAGTCTCCTAAAATTTTTGTAGTGAATCATTAAACTATGTTGTTACATAATATGTATTGATTCAGAGAAAACATGGCAGACAGTTCGGAAACAACTACATTGATATACATTATGAATGATGAGCTACTCTTCCCCATTGATGGAAAAGGTGTCATACTTTTATTTCTATTTTGCTATAATAACTAATATTGAACATTAAGACAATGAAATAAATATCAATCAACAATATAAATATTAGGACTTACTAGCTTGGGAAAAAAATCATGAGCACAAAATCTTTACTACAATATGCATACTATTAGAACTTAAATATAATCCACTTAAAAAAATTAATTACACCATTAATTTATTTATGATATTGATTGTTATTAGAAAAATAGTTTAAGTAAATATTTCCATTCTGTCACTTTTTATTAGACATTATTTTATAATTAAAACATACTCCCATTACAGAAAATGAATTAAACAATGATAAAAATATACAATCAAGCTTTAAGAGATTCCCATGATAAGAATTAATAAATAACTTAATTTTATGATTCTTGCTTTTATCATTTATTTAATACAGGTTATTTAAATTTTACCCCCTTTTATGAAACCTTATTATTCATTTTATATTTAACATCAGGTATTTAGTGATCTACTTTATTTTATGTATCATTTATTACTAGGCATTCCCTCACCTATCTTATTTCATATTTATCTTGTTTTAGCAGAGTATTATTTCACCTATTTCATTATTCCTATGTGCATTACTTCTGTCCAGAAATCTTTAAAATTGTACTATGTCTGTAACTCTCATAATATTATCATTTTATAATTAAAAAAAAGAAAAAATACATGATTTACAACTTAAGAAAAGATGGATCTTTGTTCAACAATGTAGAGAACTAGAAATCCTTCTTTTCCGCAAAAATTTGACATACACAAACATTTTATAATCATAACAGCAAATATTACATAACCCTTGTTTACAGTAAGTAGCAAATCTACTCTACTTCTGTCATCCAATAAGCTTAAATAGTCAATGAATGCCAGATGGTAGCACTTGATAAACCCCTATCCATACTCCCATAGTAATATTTAACTTATAATTTTCATCAGCGAGAAGTTTTGAACCTGGATCTAGTGTGTCTTTCTTAGTATCAAACTACTAAACTGAAAGTCAAAAACTAGTCTGGGATAATAAGAGAACAGTTCTGGATAAGGATTTATTAAGCACTACCATCTGGCATCTATTGATTATTCAAATTTACTCTAGGGGGCATAACTGAGAAATATAAATAAACATTAAACGCCAACAAAGGTTTTCATTTTCAAATTTTATAACTATCATAATAATTGTTAAACAACCTCTAAATGGGAAGGACTACTTCAGTCTTTACATAACACAGACAATACTATGATTCTCACAAACAAGGTTCAAAATTGTCTTTACAAAACCAATAATTAAAAAAATATTCTAAATAGCTAGTTCTATTTATCTGAATATTTTTTCTCTTAACCTTCTAAGGTTTATCTACTTTGATCATCCTGGTATTAACAATTTCCATATTGAAGATCAATAAATCTAAAATGCGAAGCCACTTATTCCTTAAACTCAGATAGATTTTAAAAATAAAAATTATCAATGCAATTGATACAGCTCAACATCTTTGTAATTTTATAGGTAGGAAGATGAAAATTTATCTGAATATTTTTTCTCTTAACCTTCTAAGGTTTATCTACTTTGATCATCCTGGTATTAACAATTTCCATATTGAAGATCAATAAATCTAAAATGCGAAGCCACTTATTCCTTAAACTCAGATAGATTTTAAAAATTATCAATGCAATTGATACAGCTCAACATCTTGGTAATTTTATAGGTAGGAAGATGAACTTGAATGTTGAGGTACAGCATAGATCTCTAATATGCTATTGCTGCTTTTAATGTTAAAAGATAAGAGTATTTCATCATAAGGAAATAATTACACCAACTAAATTAGCTGTATATAGAGCTATTATTTTACGTAATTTATTGAAAGAAAGAGAGGCTTGGACACTCCATCAATGCAACATAAAGACATTAGAAAATTATTATTTAAGAGTACTCCTTAAAATTTTAAAAATACAGTGGCAAGATCATTAAAAAAAACAATATGTTCTACTTGCTGAATATGACAATATACACATCTTTGATGAAAAGGACGTATAAAACAAAGTAATGTAAAATTTCCTAAAAAAGTGATTTATAATGAACATGACTTTCGTGTTCATGGAAGAAATGGATCCCATTTATATTAGCAGGATTGTCTTAAAGACATTCACATTCTAAAGAAGTGCAATGCCGATTGCTTCCAATGGGAAGATATGGCAGAGAATATAATATAATGGAGAATTCAATTAGACATGATAGACAGGGTATGAGCACAGACTTTCACATGACCCACCACTCTCCACACTATCTCATAACACTGATACACCTGAACACACATATGTCGAAAAGATAAATAATCACCAATACATGTATTTCATGCTAAACCAGCAATCATCAGTTGGTCCAGATTACCATCTCTACACATATATGCTACAAGTGCTCAGATATATATTAAGATAGCAAATCCTCCCACTTTAATGGACAGGCTTCAATGTACTCCACACTCCCAACTCACTGAGCACTTGTAGCATATGTGTGTAGAGATGGTAATCTGGACCAACTGATGATTGCTGGTTTAGCATGAAATACGTATATTGGTGATTATTTATCTTTTCGACATATGTGTGTTCAGGTGTATCAGTGTTATGAGATAGTGTGAAGAGTGGTGGGTCATGTGAAAGTCTGTGCTCATACCCTGTCTATTACATATATAGACACAGGTATATATAAGCCTGTGCGTTTCATCTATTAGACATGATATTGGAATATTTCAGAAAAAAAATTCTGCAGAAATTAAAAGACAGCATCATAAATTTATCAAATAAACAGAAAATAAATCAACACATTCTATATATTGACATATTTATGGTTTAGAGATTGGTGTGCATAATCATTATAAAATTCCACTCTGGATTAGGTTATTTTTCTTGGAATTGGAATGGTCGTTCTTGTTTATGAGAGGCCACTGATGAAATGCATTTTAATTTATTATGCATAATGGTAAATCATATGACTTTGAAAACAAATAAAATCATACATGTCTACATCTGAAAAGGTACTATTAAGTTCCAATCATTTAGTTCTGTTAACAACTATTTCACATAATTGGCTTTGCACAAGGTTCTACATCAGTTTTCCAGGATCCTGTTATCTACCATAGTATAAATACAAGATTTCAAGTCATATTTTCTCAATATGAATGGTTGCACTTGTGGATTTTTTTGATGTTTTCTTGCCAGAATATGACATTTTTTCTTCCAAGATTATTCCATCATGTAAATATAGAATGAAACTCAACCCTGCATTCTAATAAGCATAGTGGAATTTTATGCAATCCAAATCACATGTATAAATATTGTAATTAAATGCTTTCCTATGAAGATATTTTCTTAACAATAAGTGTTTTTGGACATTTGAAAGGGCATGCAAGATCTGCAGTAATTAGAAATGTAACATTAATATGCATAAAGGTTTTGTTAGCTTAACCGTCAAAGCAAAACATTAAGCTACGTGTATATTGACTTATCAAAATTCTATGAACCACAATGGAGAATATATTATAAAGACCTCTTTCACATATAAATTCACAAGATAATCAAAGACAAAATATAGGCCCATGTACTATTTAGACCATAGGAACCTTTCTAAATTCCCGATAGAAAAAATCAAAACTGTATAAACATCAAATCTTTAAACTTTAATAAACCCAAAAGTGAAATTTTTGTTCATTACCACAAAATATAGATTTATCACATCTGCTATTAAGAGGTAACATTTAATCATTTGAATATGATAATTAGTAATTCACTTAATAGCTGAAGGACTTCTGTCTATGTACTTAAAATAAATTTTCTAATTTGAATGTTACTTTAGATTTTATTGATTAAAAATGGGATATTTTATAAATTTAAATGTCTTTCACTTTATAAGTATTCTGAATGTAAATAATTATGACATTTGAGAAAAAGTAGCACCAGTGAGGTAGGTGCTAATAAATTTGTAATAATCGGTTCATGCAATAAATATATGTGGTTGTTTTTATTTGTCAGGATTTTATATCTTGCCATATCCTCACTATTGAAAGATCCTGGGTTATTAAAAGTCATTACATCATGTATATTAGTGAGTAGTGCACACATTACATAGAAAACTAGACATTCAATGTGTATCTCAGGCATGACCAAGATGTCGATCACAAGGTTTCTGAAAGTAGACCGTGAAGCTGTCGGGAACATTGAAAATCATAGTGATAAATTCAGAGCTGATTTGAATACAAAAAATAATAAATAAAATAAAAATTCAAAATTATTCTTATTTAAAAACTAGTTAAATTTAAAATAACACCTGTTATTATTATTGATCTTAAAAATAAATCCAGGTTGGAAGAAGCTGAAAACAATTAAATTATTTTTGTGTAACTGTAGAGCTAAAATTTTTAGAAATATTTAATTGCCATTTTCCTGAGGAGAAATGAAAATAACTTGTTCTGGAGAAACAAAGATTTTAATGGACTGATTTTAAAACAAAGAAGTTCTGAACATTTTAAAACACTTTGTCTAGTTCACAAATAGTCCCCAAGGAGACTTAAAAAAAAAACGGGACTTTTTCCTATCTATGAAAGAAAATAGATGTCAAAGCAAGAAACAAACTTTATGCCTAATTATTTTAAAGACTGTTAGCAGAAAAAAAAGGTGGGGATTTTCATAGGCATAGAAATGGAGGACTTTTATAAAATATTATTTTTATTATGTTTTTTTTTCTCTCTAGCAAATTTTTGATAGCATGCTAGGAGGAAAGGGGGTAGTGGATGTTTTAAATTTCTTCACTTGTATTTACTTATTAATTATACAAATGAATCAAACAATATAAAAAAGAAAAATTTTAAAAACGATAATGATATACTTAGTTTTATGGATTATCATTGTATTATATATCAGCATATTTTATGTTTAAAAGTATTGAAATTTAATCATGTTATGAGTACTGCCTTCAAAATTGTTAATAAAATAAGATCAAAAGCTTGTTATATCGTCAATTCTGAGATTTGCTAAAGTGGTGCAAGAGTGAACATAGTGAATTGTTGTAAGGTGGTTAAGTTAAGCAAAATTTTTAAATCAGATTCAGAGAACTTCTACCACAAATAAGATCATTTTTAGAAACTAAAGATGATTCATATCCAGAACTGAATGACAAAGAATAGCTTCTTGACCTCGCCTTTTTCTGTGATATTACAGAAAAACTAAATAACTTAAATGTAGAACTATAAGGAAAAGATAAAACAATAGTTATGATAAGCACTTTGAAATCATTCAAGGAAAAATTAAATATGTTTGTAATGCAACTGAAGCGTCATGAATTATAACATTTCAAAAATATGGCTGATGAATCTAAAGATAGAAAGAATCCAATCTACAACAAATATGTTGAAAATATAGTACTCCTCATAAATGAATTTGAAAGAAGATTCATGGGATTTGACAAACTTGAAGATATCACTAATTTTTAGTCTTGTTAACATCAACATCGAAGATATTACTATGAAATTAAATGATTTTATACATACAGATTCAGCGGGCCTCAAAGAAAAAATAGTAAAATATTAAATGTGATATACATTTAAAATCAATGGCTTCAAATGAGAGCTTCTGGACTATAATAATCAAGAATAAATATCCAAATATTTGGAGAGTTGATGTATATTTCAATGCATTTTTTGGTTCAACATATTTGTGTGAATCAGCATTTTCCTACACAAATGCGATAAAAACTAAACATAGGTCAAACTGTTATTGAATCTACATTTGGAATTGTGTTTAAGAATTAGTTTAAGTTCATACGAGCCAAATTTTGACAAACTTACCGAAACTATGCAATGCCTCATCAAAATAATATTAAAAAATTGGTTTGTAATTATTTTGTTTGTAAAATTTGCATCTAATTTATTTTAATAAAATTCTAAATGATAATTGACTCTTTTTTTCTTGATATTTTCTTGAATTTTTTTTAAAATTTAGGACCAACTCTAGAAAATAATTATTTATAGTTATTTAATAAGTGTAATTTAATAAATATTTTATAAAGTGACATGGACAAATTGTAATACTAAAGGGAACTGAGGTAAGAACAGTTCGTATCTTACAGAAAAATAAATTAATCAGTTCGTAAGCATCTTCCAAAAATGTCACCAATATTTATGAATACCTAAAAAGCCCTAACAAAAAAAAAAACAATTCATAAGTATTGTAACAAGTGGCCTACTTTTTGGTTATTTTTAAGCTAACTTAATGTATATCACGTTTCAATTAAGCTGTCGGGATAACTGTCTAGTCGCCATTGACCTGCAGATAATTTATTTTAAATATTATCTACCATTAAAAAAAATATAATTTGGATTATTTTGTTCTTGCAGTAATATCTGATTAAGGAATCAATTTTGGAGACATCCAAGCATCTATTCGATCCATTAAATCTAGAAATATTATTAGGAAGTCAAAGATTTTAATCCAATAACTCAATCAATTCGCTCTATTTGCCTAACAATACTATCTACTTATCCCCTATTCATATGTACCCCAACAGTATATTTATGGTTGTTGGACTTAAATGACCCTAGCTAGCTCAATCACAGGGCGGGAGTAAATATACTATTGGAGATATGTTAAATTAGAGCATATGTTTATTCATATAATCACATGTATATATTAATAAGGTAATGAGATGCGATTAATGAGATAAAATATATATAAATTCATCACTTTCATAAAATTACATATATAACATCTTTGATAGTTAATGGATATCATTAGGAAAATTATTAAAGATAAAAATATATTTTTTACAAGAAACAAAAATATAGTGTACATATACACATTAAATTGTGTGATATACATTTAAATGAAAGCATAATAATTACCTTAGTCTCCAGGAAGTAATATTATTCAGATACCTATAAGTGTAAGTCAGTGACGAAGAATGACTTTTTTAGAATGAAAGCACACTTTTTTTTAATAATCTTTTCATTTCACTTGCCATAACAATTATTACATAATATCACCTAATATATATATATATATAGTACACACATCTAGAAAAATCTGAAACTCTCTTATCTGTAAATCAGATAATATATTATCAATATATTTTTATCTGCCAAATCCTTTTAACATTCTTAAAAGGTTTAACTGTAAATTAGATCTTGGCAATGTTTAAATTTCTTATAATCAACTGAGAATGTGTTAGTCAAATTCATTCTTTATGTATATAAAAACAATTCAACTATTGGGTAAAAAAAATGAAAGTCAACAGTAATTCTATACAAAAAGTAATGAATTTAAATTGCTTATTCTAATCAGACTGTGATTAGTTTAAATATAGATAATACATTATCAATATATTTTTATCTTCCAAATCCTTTTAACATTCTTAAAAGTTTTAATTGTAAATTAGATCTTAGCATTGTTTGAACTTTTTATAATCAACCGAGACGGTCTTAGTCAAATTCATTCTTTGCGTACATAAAAACAATTCAACTGTTGATAAAAAAATTGAAAGTGAATTTTTAAACTGAATTTTAATTAAAGCTTTTGAAAGTTTTAGTGAATTTTTCTATGGAAGCAGTCATTCCGTTCAATACATGGACACTTCGTCCCTGGTGTAAGCTTACTATATACAAAAAATATGGCCATATCTTTATTTTCAGCTTCCTGTGGAATTAGTTGGTGAAGTGGTTTTCTTTTAATTTGTGATAAATCTTGGACGAATGCGGATTTCTGGATATAGTAAGATGAAGGATCAATAGCACATTTCCATATGGGGGCAGTGGGGCAAAGCCAAGCATATATATGACTTCTTATCCCCCATAATCACCATCTTTATGCTTGAACATTCAGTCAACTGCATTTCAGTTATATTTCTCAGTTAAATCCATTTTCCACTGGCAATTGTTTTAATTGCCAAAATAATTATTATATCAGTGATTCTCTTCTATGTGACGAGAGAAAGAGCTTCCTCCTTTCTTACTCTGGTACCAAAGGCTAACTAACTGTCCACAATTTTTCTTCCTTTTTTAAATAATAAAAAAAAATGTTTTATTTCTTTAATCTGATGCAGTATCTCCAGTTATTTCCTAATTGCTTGGAAATTTTTATTTTTTTCTTTGGGATCCAATTTTGATAGCGAAAATATGTGCGATACCTATCTCATTTAATTTCTAATTTTTTGTTATCTTTCCAAATCCGGATTTCCCTCTTAAGTTCTACATATCTGACAAAAAAAAAACCTTTTAGCAAGTTAAAACTAAAAGCAATTTTTTTTTTGTAATTTGGAAAATAAAATTACAATACAAACAACAAAAATTGAAATACATAAAACAAAAATAAATTTCTACCCAGATATGTAGATTATTTTTCATAGATAAACATCTTTTTTTTTACAGGAAATCTGTTGGTTGTTTTTTTTTTTATCAATAAGAGAGAAAATAAAATTTAACGTATAATTTTCATTTTTAATTTTCTCTCACTTTTTTACATACTATACAAAAAAAATCAAAAACAAAATATATACATTTGCCTATTTCACATTTAGCCATTTAACCATTATATATATATATATGCATATCTAATGAAAAGATAATGAATAATATAATAGCTCACATGAAAACATATGATAGGTAAAATGTCAACTTATGATATGATTTCGTTAAAAAATATATATATGCCTCATTATTTTTGCAGGTCTGTGTGTGAATATCTAACTTTCCCTTGTGATAGAGTTCGAACTCAGTTTCTGCTACAGTACATTCTAAAAAAACAGGATGTTGAACCATTTTGTTTTTCGTTCCAGCAAAATGTTTTTCCCGGTTTCTGGGTTCGATACCCTGAAAAAAACGTAATCGCCCTCAGGTAGCTTTCACCAAAAAAGTAGCCTCCAATGTCTAAAAGTTTGGCCACCCCTGGTGTATATCATTAACCACACACAAAATATCCAAATTTACTTTGTGAATGGTGAAGTGTATCTACTCTCTTTGATTATACTTGCAATTCTTTGGATGTTAGGCTTTGGGTTGTTGCATATATGGTTCCAGATAAATTCCCAAATAAAAAACAAATCACAGGATATGATTCTGAAGATTCATAGTGATTGAGCCAAAAACACAATCAAATCACAGTTATATACCATGTCATAAACAATACTTATTCTGAATGTTTATATTTTTTTTGCTTAACAGATAAGAATAATAAAATTTGTTCTGTATAAATTTATCAACTGATATGTTTAAGATATTCAAACAAATCTGTTACTTATAATCAAAGTTGTAAAAATAATTTGATATCCAAAGTAGAGACTATTGACAACAATAATAGTTTTCAGATGTAAATATATTACTACAATTTGAACTACAAATTTCAAATTTCACACATTTGATACCATCCACTTTAGATAAATACATTAATGATTATTATTAATCATTTATTAAATTAGAGATTATCATAGATTCTCAACTAAGACAAACTTTAAATTTAATTAAAGACCGGAAATTTATATCTGCAATAAGAAAAAAAGATGGAATTATTACTAAAAGGAGAGATGACATCATGAAATTGGTAGAAGATTTTTATCAAGAATTATATAGTAATAAAGAACAAGTACCTTCTATATCTATTACATCTTCCAAATTGCCCAGAATTTTAAATGAAGAAGTGAGACATGCAATTAAATGTATGAAGAAAGGAAAGGCTCCAGGTAATGGTGGAATTATAATTGATATATTAAAAGAAGCAGGTGAAGAAATAGAAAAAATTTTAGCAAAGTTATATACCAAATGTCTAAATGATAAAGATGTACCGGATGATTGGAAGAATGCAGTAATAATATTAATATTTAAAAAAGGTGATAAAGAAGATATTAGAAATTACAGACCTATCAGCCTTTTATCAGTTTTATATAAAATTTTTACCAAGATAATTACTACTCATCTACAGAGAACATTGGATTTCCACCAACCAAGAGAACAAGCCAGATTTAAAAGTGGTTTTAGTACAGTAGATCATATCCAGGTATTGAGAGAAGTTATAGAAAGGACAAATGAATCTGAGTTGCCATTATGCTTAGGATTTGTAGATTATGAAAAGGCATTTGATTCTATAAACATTTCTTCAGTGATTAAAGCATTAGATCATCAAGGTATAGATCCAGGATATTGTCATATTTTAAAGAATATTTATAAAAATGCAACAGCAACAATTAGATTACATAATGACACTGGGAAAGTCAACATTGAGAAAGGTGTAAGACAAGGTGACTCCATATCTCCAAAACTTTTTACAGCAGTGCTGCATAATATATTTTGTGGATTAAAATGGGAAACTAAAGGAGTGAAAGTAAATGGTGATTATTTAAGTCATTTAGATTTCACAGATGATGTAGTTGTTTTTGCAAATAATGCTTCAGATCTGCAGGAAATGTTGCAGGAATTATCAGATGAAAGTAGGAAAGTAGGACTAAAGATAAATGTTAAAAAGACTAAAGTAATGTTTAATCGATTTGCTCAAAATATGAAAATAAAGGTTGATTATGATGAATTAGAAGAAGTTAACAGTTACAAATACCTTGGTCAGATTATTAATACAGATGGAAACATAATGGAGGAAATTAATCATAGAATTAAACTTGGTTGGAGTGCTTTTGGTAGAAATAACTTGATACTAAAAGGAAATATGCCTATGTGTTTGAAAAGGAAGGTTTTTAACAAATGTGTTTTACCAGTTCTTACTTATGGATCTGAGACTTGGACACTTAATAGAAGAGCAATTCAGAGACTTCAGACCACTCAAAGAAGTATGGAGAGATGTATGTTGGGAGTAACAAGAAGAGATCGTAAACGCAATGTATGGGTAAGAGAACAAACAGGTGTTACTGACCTCATTGAAAAATTAAAAGATTGAAGTGGAGTTGGGCTGGACATATTGTTAGAAGAGATGATAATAGATGGACAATTGAAATTTTAAACTGGATTCCAATAGATTGTAAAAGACCCAGAAAGAGACCACATGTGAGATGGATGGATGAAATAAGAAAGTGTGCAGGGGTGATGTGGAGAAGAGAAGCTAAAGATCGGAGACGATGGATTAAACTTGGAGAGACCTTCATCCTGCAGTGGATTGATAATGGTTGATAATGATGATGATGATATTTATTGTTTTTTATTATTATCATTAAACATAACCACGTGTTATCATTAATATAACTTCATCTCTTTTTTCCTCCCAACTCAACAATACTAATACAGCAAGAAATAACTTTTTTCGATCATTCATATTTCAGAAATATATAAAGAAATAAATTTTAAATTTATACATACATGGATACATATATCCATATACAAAATACAGACTTATTTCATGTAATAAACAGGTCTGAATACATTACTAAGATAAAAAAAAGATGGGTTTTATTTGTGCATGGATATAACAAATTTAAATTCAATTGACTCATATAATCTTAAAAAGATCAATGATAAGTTTATTTCTGTTGTGCTATGCAAGTTTTGCAACAAAACTTTTTCCAAGCGTGAATATTTCAATATATATACCTCCGCTGCTGCAACCCCACTCCAACTATTAATAAATTTTAAGCTGCACAAGGTAGAACACCCCTTCTACTTAATGACTGATTTTGGAGACACCTACTACTATAAGGCCCCCCAAATGATTGCTCAGTGGTTTAGCGAATAATTCGGCTTCAACAGATTCACTCTTAAGTCTTCATTAGAATGCATATCTCAAATCAAAAATATACATCTCAATGAACAGCATCGCTTGGTATCGTTATACATTGCCAAGCTATATAGTCTATTCCATGCAGCCTATCAATTCAAATCATTAAGAAAACTCTCTGCAAGATCAATTATAATCCACATAAAACAGAATTTATTCTCGAATGTTTACATTGGATACACAATGACTTTACGGCTTCATTTAACAATGCCATACAAAAAAGATGAGGGCTAGTTTATGGGCTTCCCTATTAGTGGTATTATCTCAAGCCTTGTTCTCAACAAATATGAAGAAAATGTATTACCTCAATACCTTGATTCCGACTCTTCCATCCTATATATGTGCTATGTTGATGATGTCTTATTCGCGTTTCTAATGCATAAATCAACAGCATATAAACCACCAAAGCATCAAGTTCCTTGACCTCTATGTTCAACGAGTAACTACCCATCTTAATTATAAAATGCTCACTAAGCCTATTAACATCCGTAGTGCCATACATCCTGAATCCATCACTCTAAAATCCCACAAGTTATCCAGTTTAAAAGCTTTTTTTATTGAAATCATCATTTGTGTAAGTTTGAGTCAGATAAGAAAAATAATATTGACTCTTATCTTTCAGACATGCGCAACATTGATTACAAAAATAAAATCTTAACTCAAACTGTTAAAAAAAAAATTATTTTAAACTTAGAAACCCACCTCCAGCAGCTGATAATAAACCCTGGTCTTCATTACTTAATATACATTCCTAGAATTACTTATCGCCTTACTAAAAATTTGCTCTGCAACTCACAAAATTGCTCTACACACTCTTCCCTCTCTGAACTGACATATTAACAACACAGAAGATATTCTCCCCCCAAATCAGAAATCACAAATTGTATACATATGCCCTCACCCCAACTGCGACCCTGTATGTTATGGTGAATCGAACACTAACTTATCTACCTGATTAATACAACACCAGTACATATATAGCAATGCTCAAATCCAAACTGATACCAAATCAATTTTTTATGAACACCAATCTATTTACGGCCACCTCTTCGAGCCTACATCTGCCATCATCGTATTGCTAGAGCGCAACGACGCCAAGTGTAAACTGAAAGAGACCTGGTACATCGCGAGAGGTAAGAACACATTTAATGAGAAAGACTCCTGCATTCACCTTTCTAAAAAATGGGTCTACTTAAACTAATAATTAGCCCTTCATGTTTTCTTTAATAAACCCTGCAATCTTCTCCCCTCTATCAATGCCATGGCTATAATGGATATAACTTAGTTGAAAGTGCACCAGGGAAAAATTGATAATTTCACAGATATTAAGCTTATCTCGTATACAATTTTGCTTATATTTATTGACATTACGTTTCCTAGAGATAATGCGTACCAAAATTTTCAACATTAGATTTATATCTTAGTAACATATTAGGATTTGTTTGTTCTGTGAAATAAGTCTATATAATCTTAGTATTACATATTTGATAAGCTATAAAATTATTTATATTCTCATTGAAATAATTAATATATGATTATATAAATACTATTTTCAAATCTGCCATTTTATGGATTATCCAAAATACAAATTAAATTACCTGAAAAGAATAAAAGTCCAATTTAAATCTATCAAAAACTACATACAATAAATGCAAAACAAACTCACTACAACGGACTCCCTATTTTTTTTTTTTCCCCTTTTTTTAACAACCCAAAAAATATATTTATTAAAAAAAAAATAAAACAAAAAAAAAAAAAATTTTAAATCTAAAATCCCATCCCAATTAACTAAAACACCAAAAAAAAAAAAAGAAGGGCCACTAAAACCCACAATTTTTACAAAAAAACAAAAAAAAAATGAAAAAACAAGATGATAATATAGACACCCCTTTTTTAATATGAGGAAAGAGAAGAGAGAGAACCTTTTTTTCTTAAAGGAAAGAAAATTCACTCTCAAAATACTTTTTCTTTTTAAAAAAGCCTAACAACAAAAAAAAAAAAAACCATGGAACCCGCATCTATAGAAGATTTGGAATGTCCAACACAGATTAACCCTTTACCTACCATACACCCATTTATTAATGAATAATTGGCTGGATTGCTAGATGCTAAGAGCCAACTATCTCAAATAATCTTAGTCTTATATTAAAAATCATCATCTAATTGAAAAAAATTTCAAATTTCATCTAGACTCAAATTTCAGATTATAGCTAGGGCAAGAAGAATGGACTAACCACTATAACTTGATGCCTTCTTTCAATCTGGTAACATCATTTATTCAAATAACAGGTAATATAGTTTTCCTTGAATGATTTGGCTTGGAGACATGACCAGCTTGGAGAAATCTAATAAAAGATGGCTGTTGTTGATTCATTTTCTCATACATGCTGCAGTTTATCTCAAATGACTAGTCCACACTTTTTTCATGCCTTCCTCATTTGCTTATCAACAAACCATTCAAATACTGACCTTAACATAGTTGCATATCTATTAAAGTAATAAGCTAATAAGCATATGTTTGCAATCCAAATTGAAGATATTACTACAAAAAAAAAAGGCAATTTATTAATACCTGTAACTGGATGTAGCGGATTTGCAGATCAACCTTTTTTACACAGTCTTCAAATAAAACTACCATTCTATCAAATTAACAAGAAAAAAAAGATAATTATTAAAAATCATGTATATTTAACATTTATCATTTACATAAGCATTTTGTATTTATTAATAATACAGATGCCTATCTTATCCATTTTATTATTACACACTGTTATATATTAGATTTGTTGTCGATGAGACAACAGTTAGATTACAATTTCAATATACTGCAATGGCTACTGTCACATGACTAAACTAATGGACTGTCAATGAGTATAGTTTTTTTTTTTTCAAATAAGACTGCAAAACTTCTTATAAATCACTAAATCTCAGCAACAACAGGTCTAAAAATGAAATGGAATGCTATTAATACTTAACTGTAAAATTAGATGAAAAGATGATATGTAATCATAGTTCTTTAAAAGCAATATCATATTAAAATATTATATATTGTAACGGGTACACATGCTGTTACATTATTCTAATAAATAAAATTAGAAATTAAAGATGAAAAGATTGCAAATAAAAATTTGCTTTTAAAAATTAAAAGTCATCTAAACTCGTATACATATAAAATCGCACAGATGAAAAAATATTAAAAGAAAACTTTATTAAAAAAAAAAAAGTATTTTAAAACTAAATTTTAAGAAAAACTTAAAAGATTTAAAGATAAAAATATATCTTAAAGAATGTACAAAATTTAATTAATTCTATTGTGTAAAAAGGCTAAAAATGGAAATGATTATTTTTAATTAGTGAAAGTAAACTAGCCTTTGAGTATCTCAAAATTTATAATTAAAGGTCAGATAGGAGATAAAAACAATAAGAACAGAACAGCCAATAAAGAATCCCTCAGGAAACGGATCACAGTGAAAGAATCATCATCATGACATCATGTTCAGTTAATCCACAATTTTAATATAAAAAAGAAAAGATTGGAAATAAAATATTATGTGTGTTATATGTGTTAGTTCCGGGAGAGTTGAAGGAGAAGGGAGTGAAAAAATGCACTTTCATTCCCTTAAGTTTTTCCAAAAGAAAAAAGAAATGAAGTATCGTTTTCCTATATTGCAGACACCGGCATCCTGCGATAAGATCCTGCAAAGAGCTATACCAGCTAGAGCAAAGGACCTCCGGATGAATACCAATAGAATGGCTAACAGCATACGGGTCTCAACCAGGATATCGTGGGAATTAGAAACAACACTGGATCCAAATTACAAGCAACTAGAAAGTATGGACTTTTTTTTTTTAAAACCATAAAAACTCTATAACTAATGAACTTTAACTATAAAACTTTTCCAGTATTTAAATATAAATATGAATTCCTATCTGACCAACTAAATCATTTATTTATAATTATTTTTATTATATGTATTTTTAAATCATTTCCATTAATTTTTTTTTTTTTTTTGTCTTTTGAGCGTTTATTATGATTTTTTTTATTAAGCTAAAAACTTTAAATCATGTTAAATTTAAGTTGGGTAGGGATGGCTGCATAGATCATAAAGTTATGTTAGTTTAATTAAAGAGAGGGTTAATCTTAGGTTATTTGTTTCACAGTTAAATTGGGTTAATGGTTTGGATGTATTGGTGTAATTAGTAAATGCAGCATGAAAATCCGCTATGTGCAGGATCACATTATACGCCACACTTGGGCAAAATAGTCCCATTTCTTACTGACCATCAGAAGCAGACGGTATTCTCTGCTCCTTGGATCACCCTTTAGCCTATGGAATGGGATTGTAAGTCGGCAAAAAGGACCACAATCCCTTCCTATAGAGTTTCTTTTATTGTTCTTCTCGCCAGACAGATGAAGTATTCCTGTACTGGACGAGAGACATTTCTTCTAGATAACCATGCTGTTCAGATGTACCTTTCTGACAGTACGGTATTGTGCTGACGTATTCATGTTGCACTGACTACATCAATATATCAGACAGATTGGCATTAGTTTGACTGAGAACTTTTGGCCTGAGGTTAAATAAGGGATATAAAATTTTTTTTTGAGTGCAATCTATGTAGTCTATCCATATTCGACACTAATAAAATATTAATTAATCCATCTGTGCAAACTTATAAAATAAAAAGTTAAAATGCAAATCAAATTCTAAAGTAAACATTATACTAAAATAAATAATTCTGAATTTTATATATGTGCAAAATAAATGTTTCTGTGTATTGTTAATCTGGCAGTGGCTAATTCTTATTTTTTTATTATCTTTATTTCTTTAAAATTAAAATATATATTATCTCTGCTGCTCCATGAGCTAGTGACTGGGGCATTTCGGTCGTATTTATTTAAAATTTTGGATCTTACTTAAGTATCTGCTTACTATATAAATTTTCCAGGTTCAAATTGCCTGGTTGCGCCCTTGTACGGCAGATACGGTAAGACCCCAATACACCCCGACCATTATAATATGAAAAAATAAAGAAATCCAAGTTATTTAAAAACCATTTTGCATTTTCCCCCCAACAGGAATATTTAAACAGATTATCATTAAAAGATATATTTATGCAAAACAACATTTATTTTAAAAAAAATTTAAATAAAAATAGTTGATACTATATGCAGTATATATATTCATCATCATTTTGAATGTTTGATATATGCATCAGTGACGAAGCATGACTTTTTTAGTAATAGAAGGACAATATATAATCTTTTTTTTTTATAATGTTTTTATTTTACATGCTGCAATAATTTTTACATAACAGATAATATATACATATTACATACATCCAGATTAACTCTCTTATCTGTAAATCAGATTGTGACTAGTTAAGTATAGAAAATTCATTATCACGATATTTTTATTTCCTAAATACATTTAACATTCTTAAGTTTTAATTATTTATTACATTTTAGCTGTGTTTGAATTCTTATTATCAAAAAATAATGCAAATAATGCGATGGTCAAACTTATTATTTGCCTTATATAAAAACAGTTCAACTATTGATAAAAAAATTGAATGTTAACAGAAATTCCATTCAAAAAATAATGAGTTTGAATTGTTCATTGTTCATTCTTCTTTTTTATGTTTGGAAAAATAGTTGAGAAAAATATGGAACTCTCTTATATATTAATTGGACCATGACTAGTTTAAGTATAGATAATACATTATCAAGATATTTTTATATTCCAAATGCTTTTAACATTCTTAAGTTTTAATTTTAAATTACATTTTAGCATTGTTTGAACTTCTTATAATCAACGAATTGCCTTATATAAAAACAATTCAACTATTGGTAAAAAAAATTGAAAGTCAACAGAAACTCCATACAAAAAATAATGATTTTTCTTTTTTATGTTTAGCAAAATAGTTTATATACATTAATATACTTATTGTTCTTATTACAATATAGTATGTTGGATCGATTTTGTGAGGTTGAATATGTATATATTTTAGTGAATTTTTAAAATTAAAGCTTTTGAATTTTTTTAGTGAATTCTTCTATGGAAGCACTCATTCTGTTTAATGCATGAAGCCTTCATCCCTGATATGCACATATAATTAACATTATGCCTCCATGTTTAAAAAGATGTGCCCTTAGAAAATGAAAAGTGAGTAGAACTTTGCTGATGAACAAAAGGTATTCTGGGTTGATCACTCACTAAAGTGGGAGGGATCTCCGAATAGCTAATTGAGATGGTCCTGTTGTATTCTGCTGCTAAATTTGAAAATTTATCTAAATATTTTGAAAGATCTTTTATGTACATGCTCTCTCTATATATATGTCTTTATAAGAATTTCTCTTGTCCCAGATACAGTTTAATGCAATAGTAGCATAGTTAGACTCAAGAGCAAGAGTTAAAGGCTCTTGGATTGAAACTCAATTCCGACTTTCTCAATCTCTAAACATCATATGACCCTTTTGAGAGAAGAATTAGTTATTTATTTATCTGAGAGTTTCTCTTTAAATGCTAATAAAAATAGTGCTTGATGAATATAGTACGATTTCTAGACTATAAAATCCACTTTTCAATTTTTGGATTTGGATTCAGGTTGATAGATAGAATGCCATGATTTTAGATCTAGTTATACAATAGTCTGAGCAAAAATATATTAATAGCTATAAGGTATTTGGAATTAAGTCACATAAGCTTCCAAAAGCTGGAGTCATATATATACATGAAGTGAAGCCATGGTTATCTGACATAAGCACAGTCGATAGAAGCTCAGACAAATGAAAATTTCAGATAACATAAAAAAGTGGCAGTGAAAACAAACTGAAATGAATTCCATCACAACATTAGTGTATATTTAACTGCTTTTCTCATCCCTAAATAAGCACCATATAAATGACTATCTTTTCTCTGTTCTCTGAACTGTTGTTTTATAATATTACAATCATTGGCAATCCAAAGTCCTACTGTAATATTTTCTGACATGGTTAGTTAATTTTTTTAATTTGAAACAACATACAAACATTATTACTACATATAGATAGAGTTTGCTCAGTATTCGATACAATTTTAGAAATTCTGCTTGTAAATAAATATATATAAAATAAAGAATTATCTAGCAATTTTTCAAAAACATAATTTTTTTGAAATTTATTTTACATATAGGATTTTAATTAGTAATACAAAAGTAATGTTATCAAAAAATAGTTAATGAAAATATAATATTTTTCAAAAATCTTTGACATTATTATTCCCAGAAACAAATAATTAAAACGCACCATCTCAAATCTCTGATTTGAAATTTTCTTAAATTAGCATGTGATCACTTACTAAACAAGCTATTATTGCTATGCGAATCAAATAATGGAAATAATTCTGAAAAGAAAGTTTGCAATATTGCCAAAAATTTGAACTAGTTACAAGCCTCCAAACTATATTTTGCATTAAAGTAATTTATAAAATTAAAAATTAATAAAATTAGATAATTACTTTTTAACAAAAATTATTACAAAAATAAAATAAAATATGAGGTTTAATATTGTAATATTAAAATTTTGTAAATATTCCTCCAGCCCCTACTTTCAAATAAAAAGTGTGAAATGTAATTTATATATATTTCAGATAATAATCATTAAATGATATTCTATCATTATTAGTAAGTTTTATTATTAACATTTTCTAGTATCTAGTGTTTACTTCCCCAAAATTAATGGATCATAGTTTTATTGTATTAAAAAAAACCTTAATACTTTACTTTTTTTTTTTTAATGTGACTTTAATTACAAAACAATGTTTATTTTAAAATCGGAACTGCAACTAAAAACATAAAAATAAACAAAAAATAGAAGAAACCAATGCACCTCATATATTTGTCGCATTTCTGAATAAAATCAACCAATGTCTGATGAGTGGCTTTTTCCATGTCTACTCCATTAATTGATAAAATGACATCTCCTGAAAACAAAAACAAATATAATTTAATAAAAAGAAAAAGGTAAATAACAACTGATCTACTAGCTCAAATGACAAAATAGAGATGAATAAAAATAAGGATGGACTTTGAAAAAAATTGTACATTTTATTCCCAATATATAAATGTGCTAGTGAACACATGAATGTGTTTTCAAAATCTTTAGAAAACACACAGATATAGGATTAATTTAATGAAAAGACATACTTATATAATTAATAAAAAATTACAAAAATATAATTTTTAATATATATTTTCATGTTTCATAAAATAATTATACAATGCTAATTATAATAAACAAATACTTCTGTCTATACTAATTTAAAAAAAGTTTATATAACATTAGGTAATCTTTCTCACTACTATTTCTCATTTTAATTTTCAATCTTAATGAATTGTTTCAATTTTTAAAATACAATAAAGTATTAGCATCACATCCAATGTGTTTATCTCCTTTCATCCCAATCATTCCTAGGTATCCACCAACCTATGATATTTATTCGTTTCCATAATACAAATGATTTAGACCCGTTTAAAAATAATTATTTATTTTAAAAAAATTACAATAATGATTTAAAATGCTTGCTTCTCTCTCTCTTTTTAAAGTCATTGCAAAAGTTATGCCACGAACAGGTTTAAACAGTTGACTGAAGACTAACGACCTCTTACGACTACCATAAACATTAATAGCTGATTGTATAATGACTGAAAACTTCTGCCCTCTGACAATGAATTTTAAAAATAATAGCCAAAGTCTAATTTCTTTACAATGAAAATTCTTACGTAAGTAAAGATTTGATCAATATTTTGGAATTAACGATTATTATATAATTATTATTTTGTTAAATATAGAAAAGTTTCTTATAAATTTCTTTATCATGATAAACAAATAAAATAATTAAAAAATTTTTTTAAGTAGAAACAGATTTTTTTGTTCAAAATCGTAAATATTTATTTCTTAAATTAATAATCTTCCTAATTTATGGTATTTATAGGATTTTCTGCGTATAGATATGTACAATGATATTATACAAAGTAAAAAAAAAGTATTTCAATTCACTATAGCAAAGATCTCCCCAACAGATCTATACTCACCAGATTTGCCAATTTTTGGGTAATAACTGTTTCAACTTATCATACTGATAAAAATATAAGCAGATTTATTCTTTTGTTTACTCTCTAGTTTGAACAGGTTAATTCCCATTAACTGACTAATATTAAAGTTAGTGAGATACGGCAATAGGTTGGCTATCCAAAAAAAAAAAAAAATTACTTAGCTTGAGTGAACCTTGAACAAAAATTTACTCAGAAGCATTCAACCAGATATTATAGATATAGAAGAGTGATGTGCTATCACTATATATGTATTCAATACATTCACCTACCTTAATCCTTCCCAAAAGAAAGGTCTCACAGAGTTTATTCAGTACTTCTGATATATAATTCCTCTTTTCAATGTTACTCCAGAAAATGCTACTATCTCTCTTATGTATCTCTTCTAGACGTTTTGCAATATCTCTTGGAACCCAATTTAGGACTTCAAATGTATTGTAGACTTATCTTATTTAAGCTTACCCCCAATAATGAATTTGTTCAAATTATAGAGCACTCTAGATTGGATTCAGAATACTACTAATCAAGAAAATAATAACAAATGCAAATAAATAACCAATGGCATGAAAAGGTTAATTATATAAGTAGGCCAATAAATCTAGTTATAGTAAAACAGGGGCATTGATGATAAAACTGAAGTCTACTTGAGAGGCAAGTAAAAATTTAACCAAATCACACTCAGATAGTAATACACCAACCTGGAATTACTCTAAAATGCAGTCATACTCAAGCTTGGAACTGGAAGCTGTTAGAAGCAAATAGTATTGAATCTTTCAGGAGTATTAGAAATCATGGTATTCTTTTAATCCATGGCCAAAACTATACATTTGTACTTCTCCTAACTATAACAGCTATGATCTCTTTTAAGTATTGTAAGTATATTATTACAATAAATAAATATAAAAATTTCTTTTGAGGTTACCTTAATAGTATCTCATTTATTTATCAACCGGAAAATATTATTCTCTGGCAGTGAAATAAATGACCATCCAATGACATTTTTTATAGCAAAATAACCATCTCAACTCCATTTCAGCCTTTACATTACCTTAATAATAAAAGAAAAATCTGTTTGTTCTCTTATGATACAATTTTTTCTTTTGATTCTTCCTGGTTAATCCTAACATACATTTCTTCATTATTTGTTGAATAGTCTAATGTCTTCATATTGCTCTTCTAGTAGATTAGTAAATAAGTAAGAAATGGAAGAACAAATTTATTACAAATTTGTCTTTACAAAAGACAGAATGGAAAAAGATTATTTGTATGAAAAACAAATTGTCCACATTTAATTTTATAGTCATTTTCATCTATTATGTTTCCACCACTAAATAATTATTTGTTCAAAATATTCACATTTAAAAATTTTTTAAAATTCATTCTCATAAATACACTAAATATTACTTTGTACTTTTAAGTGCATGCATTTATCTTTCATCTGAGAGCTTTTATAAGACTTGTTATAGCTCCAAAATAATTACAACAACAGCAAAATCCAAATTTCCATTCCTTTTTTAATCTACAAATACTTCCTGTAAAACTGCTATAAAAAATGTTGAACAGATTAAATAACTTGTGATACAATCTTATTAAGTCATTTAAATAAATATTCTTCAAAATCCAATAATATTTTAGATCTATATCATGATATTACAAAACTTTATACACATTAGAAATGCATATAGAATTAAATGCTTTTTGTAGTCCAAAATCATTCATAGGTTTTTATAACTTTTAAAACTAGCTTGTTTATTTGATTGGCTTGATTCCAACATTTTAAGTAAACAATTTGAAATGATCCTAATATAACTTATGTTCATCTTACTTGAGTATCAATACAATCACTATTATAGCATTCTTGCAGATGCAGATACGATCACATTTATGGCAGAAATCTTAAAATTCTTCTTAGGAAAATCAAATCCTGAGAGCAAAATATAAAGAAAATTTTAATGATACAAACGATTTCTGAAGATACAGATTTTGCTCATAGTATCAATCACCAATAATAAAGAATCTATCAGCCATGTGATTCAACAAAAAAATAACAAAGAGAAGAAACATAATGAAAAACTGGAAAAAAATTTTCACTGAAGACCTATTTTTTTAAAAAAAAAAATATAATAATTATATAAAGATATAAAATACCATGTTGAGGTTGGGAGAAAACTTATAATAGAAAAATTATAGAAAAAACAGATCTAGCATTATAGAATATATTAAAAAATTATGAAAAAACCATGTAGAAATAAATTGTACAAAAATAAAGTAGCTCATACAAGAACAACATCAGTTGAAATACAATCTAAGTGAAAAGGTAAGATAGATATGTAGAAATAAATTGTACAAAAATAAAGTAGCTCATACAAGAACAACATCAGTTGAAATACAATCTAAGTGAAAAGGTAAGATAGATGATGTGGCCTATGCAGAATGGAATTGCCTTAAGAAATGATGGCATCATTGTGAATAAGCCAAAAGAAATGGGCAAAAAAAATACAAAAATATATTAGTGAAAGTATATAAAATGTGTAAATGATATGGATATTATCAAATTATTGTTTGATGATTGCATGAGTAGCATTTATCCAAACTAATATAATATTGATTTTCTTTTCAGATTGTTCACAATACTTTTATTATGATGAAGAAAAAGCCCATCCATTTTATCATTGGTCATTCTTTTGTCAGAGTAATCTTCTTGAGCATATGAGAATTTGTTCAAGCTATAATATTTCTTCTGATTCTCTATGAATGTGAAAGTTGGAGAATGAAAAACAAGAAAAAACAATGATGTTTTTGAATTCTGATGCTGGAGAAGTCTTTGAAAATATTGTGGATTTAAAGAAAACGAACAAATGAATACTTGATAAGAATGAACATGAACTCTCATTCAAAATAAAATATGTTTGTCATACTGCAGTTAGATCATGGAACAATCTAATTCATTAGAACAGTGTGTCCTATTCAGAACAGTTAGCATAACAATAGGATGACCAGTAATAAAATGGATGGGCTTTTTCTGCATGATAATGAGTAACTTTGAGCAATCTGAAAATATAATCAATATTAGGTTGCTTTGAAGAAACGTTACTCATACAATTAATAAATAATAATTCAAAGCATCCATACCATTAAACATAATTTGCGTACATCTTTGCTAACTTATTTCTATATTTTTTTGCCCATTTCTTTTGACATATTTACAATCATCTTATTCTATTCTTTGTTGTCCACATCATGTATTTCATCTTTTCACTTAAAATGTATGGTATTTTAACTATATGTTGTTCTTATATGAACTGTTTTATTTTTGTATTATTTATTACTTTATTGTTATTTTCAAAATTCACTTACATATTTTACAATGTTAGGTCTGTTTTTTCTATATCTATACCATAACTTTCCTCTTAACATCAAAACGATATTTTATATCTTTATATAATTATTAAATTTTTTAACACAATTTTTCTAAAAGGGTGATTTTAAAATGTAGGCATATTTCTTCTTTCTTGTATATAATGTCTTGCTTCAATAGAAAATTTAACATTCTGCTGCTTTCTTTGTTTTTGCTACCAATATCACTGGTTTTTTACCTGCTTTGTTAATTTAAGATTTATTAATATAGTTAGCATGCACTGATAGGTTTAGTTCAGCATTTTCAATTAGTGAAATTTACATGCTTCAAAAGTCATTCAAATAGTGAAAAGTAAAAATCCTTTAAAAAAATGTTAATTGTTTTCATCACTTTAAAAAAAAAATTATTAATTAAAAAAAAATTAAATTTATTGTTTTCATTGTTTGATGCAAATGTTGCTTCATACAATGGTGTACTGTTTTAATTAAACAAAATATAACCCAATTTATTAATTGATAATATTTTAAGATTGTTAGTTAAAAAAAAAAAAATAATAAGACAAGAGTTCTCGATTTTAGTGCCATCTAGCATAATCTTGAGTAATTAGCGATTACCAGATGCATATAAAATCCCTATTTTATCCTATATGGCACTAGAGTTAAGAGCAGTTCTTATATTATTTAAGCTCAGGATTTTGGTAATATTATACATTCTTAATGCTATATATTTATACTATCATTTTGATCACAGGGTTGTTAAAATTATTACTAATTAAAAAAAAAAAGAATTCATTTTTTACATTTATTTAATTATAAGGAATTTTGTTTCTTCAACATTTCATTAATGCAAATCCTCTTTGTGCATTTAGTTCTCACAATGTAATTTTTCTTGCATTAAATGAAAAGCTCATCATTTCTGTGATGAATGCATACCTCACTAATACTCTCATTACTTCATCCAACAATTTATAACTTCACTTAAACAGCGGCAATGCAGCGCGGTGTGTTCTCTTTAAAATTATGTGAAAACTACAAGCATGCCGTCAACAGAAATCCCAGCATTCGTTGTATTTTTCAATTTTCTTTCTAATGGTGTCCATTATGTTAAAATCTGAAAAAAATTGGATTTTTTATGAATAGTTTCATTTAATTTTTTTATTTTTTCCTCAGTTTACTAGCTTTCATGAAGAAGATAAAGGCAGAAATTTTAAATGGCCAAAGAATATATTAGAACAGATTAAAAATGTGCCGATAATTCATATTTCAAGGACTTCAAAATGTAATCAAAATATCGAGTTGTAAGTATTAAAAATTTTTATTTTTTAATTATTTGAATAAACTATTTGCTTAATTATTTGAATAGTAAATTTTTAAAAATTATTTGATAAATAGTATGTTTGCGTTTGTATTGATGTCTGTGTAGTATATAAATTATATATCATTGATGCTCTTTATTATACGTATATAAATTTAAACGTTTGTATTCAAATACAACAAAGGTAGTTTACATAATTTTGGGGCTCTGATCTAAGTTTAAGCAATTTTATTTTCTAGACATAATGATTCTCAAAAGGTTTAATAATTTATTACTATGTTTATTACTATATTTATATTATGTCATTGTGTTTGCAAATGCAGGTTTGTGTTTATATAACAAGTAATGTCAATATACATAAAATTAAGCTATTATAGAGCAGTACAATGTAAATTTTAGGACTGATTGTCAAATATACAAAAATTTTGCAATTGACAAAGCAATCACAAAATTTACTTGGCATAGTAACATGTGAAAATAAAAACACTTAAAACGAACAAAGAGATTGCAAATGGTGTGTGTTGGAGTTATCACAATAGTTATATATATATATACCACATGAAATTGTATGCAGGCAAAGAATCAAATTCTGATTCTTGCCTATGCCTTGGTACTCATGCTGTGGAGTCAATAGTTTTGCCACATATTGCATCACATTATTTTCAATTCTATAGCTAGCAAATGAGGTATATGCAAATAAATTATATTTCTGTGGGACAATAAATATAACAAGATAGCATCACTGATATGCATAAAGAATATAAACATCACTGATGTACACAAAAAATATAAAATGAAGAGATGAAACTCATTTTATCAGTGATACAGACAGTAACCTACAATTTCTAGTTTTAGAATGACAAGAAGCCAATTGCTATGATGACAAATGCATATCCATCTTCTGGAAATGATTTGTTTTGTATCTTTTATTAGGATAAATCTTTTTCTTATAGACACCTTTGAGATTTGTCACCTTTGGGGTTCAATTTAAAAATGAATAATTCTCATGCAAATACTTTTGAGATTCTGAAGCTATGGATTATCTCACATAAGAAGTATTATATAATGTTTGAAAGATAATTTTGTGAGGAATACAAATAAATTATCAATGAAGATGTAACTTAAACTTAGTTAATGATAAATTAGAAATTTTGAACAAATAATAAAGTAATAATTATGTCGGGTGTTGAAATTTCTTTCTTTTTCCTTATTTTTTTAATGGTTATCACTATTTGTCTTAGACTTATTGTTTTCCTTAGTTTTTCTAATTTCTATCAATGTAAAATTTTTTGCTCTAACATTATTAAAACTGAAGTTATTGTGAAAATTGTGTCTCAAGTCAGATTTTTTAAAAATTCAATATGGCAGCCTGGACATTAAACAAGTTAAAATACAGCCTTTGTGCACAAAGACTGAGATAAAAGTGGTGTAGTTTCTATTATCATTTGTTTTCAGGAGAAATTTTTAGTGTAAATCCAACTTTTTGGTTTTATATACTATATCACTAAGAATCAATATGATTATTATTTACAAAGCATATGGATAAACTGGCCTTTTATGCATTTTCTATAGCATAATGGTTGGCAAGAAGGTATTATGATTTGTTTTAAAAATAAACTGTTAGGGAGAATTACAAACTTTTATATGTTTTTATCCATATTTATTACAGATGCTTATATAACATATGGATAAATATATTTTGATCTTTTTAAAAATTCAACCTTATCGTAAATCAGAACATGAAGGCAATTGTAACCTTTTTGTATATTCTGATAAACCATAATCGTCGATTTAAAAGCCAATCAATAACAGAAATTTTCAAATGGTATTCTGTTTGTATTTGCAATATAAAAAAAAAGAGAAAAAAAAATTGATTGAAAATAAGTCCAAGTCATTTTTAAAATCTTAATATTTAAAAATAAAGTTCCAGTAAGATATTTTCTAAAAGTAAGAGATATTATATATCATTAAAATATTTTTTAAACAAATTTTTGTTGATCTTTGCATAAACAAGTATGTACAACTAATTAATCAATGATCACTGATGTATTCTTTTAATCAAATCCAACTCTACTGTACCTTAATTTAGTCACTTCCATATCAAATTATTTTTTAGATTTTTCTTAAAAAAAGAATTCACAATATACAGTTGTTCTTTCCTTTCAAATTCTACAAGACCATTTTAATTCTTATTTCTAATATCTGAATGTTATCAATAAAAATTAGGACAGGTTTTAAAAAGAAAAAAAAAAGCTGAATGAATAGTGAATAGTTACTTTTATTTCCAATCTCAATGATTGGCTTAAGAACTCATTACAATTTATCACACAGTTCTAAAGCTAATATGGTAAAATAATTTATATTAGAAAGGTGGTATACAATGCCAGTCCCCAATACACAACAATCAAATTATTGATAAAATTAAATAATGACAGAAAGGTATGTTGATGAGAATCAGCAATGCATTACTCTTGTTTTAATATTAAGAATACAAAACTTCTATATGCTAATTTAATTAGGAAATGATCACTAAAATATCCTTTCAGTCAAAAAGTAATATAAAGATAGTAGTAAAATCAATAAATAAAATGACGAAGTATAAGCAGAAAGGTTAAGTTTATGGAAGATAACCTAAAAATTAAAGATCATGCAAATGCAGATCTAAAGTCAAGATTTATATAAAGTTGTAAAATTGCACAAATGCTTAATGTGTCCATTAAATTAATACAAAGTCACAATTAGATAAAAAATATTTCCTGTATAAAAAAATAACAAAGAATGTTATTCTATATAAAAGCAATTATTGTGATATTAACATAATCTAACATTTTCACATATATTTTGCCATTACCACATTTATAATTCAAAATAAATGAAGGAAGGTCATTTATCTAGATGTATTTATAGAAAATAAGAGAAATAACTCCGAGCTTATGCAATAGTGCCTCACAATAATGGAGTCCAATCAACAGACACACTATGATACTGTTTGTAGATTATGAATGCATATACCTTTCGGAATTAGGCAATATTACTTAACTGTTAAACACTAATCTGTGAACAAAATTTGTATCTGTCATCTAGTTATTTTACAATCAGTATAAAATTATAAAACAATATTTGATACTTTTTAATATTTATGGCATCTACATCTAGAGTTTGTGATAAGTCATAAACAGAACCAATATTGGATTGTTTAATACCCTCACATGCACACACACACACACACACACACACACAACACACAAAAACATGCTGAAAGTCAACATGAATAGATAATTAGAATATATAAATATAAAATTTCATTTTAAAAATGTTTATTATTCACAAAACATTTTTCTTGATTTCAAAATTACAAAATCAGACATAATTTCCCACACATATACATTCAGCAAATACATCTCTTTCCATTGCTATTAAAGCAAGTCATTCTCATGGCTTACACCTTAATTAAATTGAATTTATTATTAACAATAGTATGATTTTATTCACAAAATTGATTCTATTAGTTGCTGTTAAGACTATGAAATGTTTCATAAAAGTTCCCAAGTCAGCATGCTAGATAAAGATCAATTAAATGTTTTGTTATTTATTAAATATAATACATTTATGGTGAACATTTTGCGAAAAAAAACATTTTTACTTAACTTGTCACGAAAATCTTATTTAAAATGGCAATCTATAGATGATTAAATTCAAGCAAAGTATTATCAGGGTGTAAACTAGGATTGGCTTATCAAACAGACAGAACCATTATAAGTGATAAAGAGAAATTTCTAAAAAAAAATAATAATATAAGTGCTACTCCTGTGATTATTAAAAATAATCAGAAAGTGTGATAGTCTTAGTGTGGAAATGGAAAAACTTTTAATAAGACTAAACAAGTCACAATATTATTCAGAACAAGGTTTTAATTTTTCTTAAATTATAAAAGCAGATAGAGGGAAGCTGCTATCAAGAATTTCAAAAGCTACTTGAAAGTATTATTTATATTTAAAAAAAAAACCGTCTTCACAATATGATACACTAGGATAAACAGGCTAGCATTAAAGTTAATTACTAGAATATTATGGGAAATATTAATCATAATATGCTAAATAAATTTTAAAATGTAGTTTATTATAATATTATTTAAAAAAAGTATTTTAAATTCAGTTCCTTTACTGTAATATTAATATTTTTAATTTTCTTTATAAATGTTTAATTATTTGTATTAATAATATATATTATGGTAAAATAAACTTTGACTCACTTTGTATAATAGCAAAAACAAGTCAATCTGTCATTAAAAGCAATCATGAATTAAAAAAAAGAGCAGTTTATTTAATGACAAATTTTGCTTAATGATGGAGAATCAAGTAAAGGGACACTTTAATATGAGGTGCTATTGTACTATTGATATCTACCTCTCCTTCAATTCCAAAAGTCATGAATAAAATACAATGGACAACCAGTGGTAACACAATCCAGAATCCCAGACTAGATTCTAGCTATTTGTCATGTTACAGAGGAGGCATCAGATTCAAATGGTTTCTACTTGGAATTAATTTTTACTCTCATTTTGCACTATCTTTTAATGTTCTTTGATGCAGCTCGTTATTTATATTAGGACTTCGCTTCCAAGAAATGTCATCAGAATTAAGATAAGTAAAGAAGTTGGTGTATTATTATGTTACTTTAAGTATATGAATATTTTACAGATATAAATATTAAACCTAATAATTTTTCTCTTTGTTTGCATTTGTAATTCAAATTTACAAACGTTTGTTCATCTGCATTCAAAATAGTTTCTTTCTTCCTTATAACCAAATGCTAAGTGCACTTTCGGTGAAGTTCACCATGATCATAACTCTTGGCCGAAAGTGCACTTAGCATTAAGTTATAAAGAAGAGAGAAATCACTTTGATATGCAGATGATCAAACATTTGTAAACTTGAATTACAAATATTAATTAATCTTAGTAAATTTATGAATTATTTATTAATGAAATAGTTATCTGATATATATTTATAATGTATATATCAATTAATTTCATATGTTAATATTTAACATTACTTTGCTTTTTAAACTTAAATAAATAATCACTAAACCTACCTGGTCTCATTCCTGAGCGAAAGGCTGGTCCATCGTAATCTACATAGTCAACGTAAGTGATTACTTCTATTTCATGATCTTTTTTGTAATGAATGCCATAACTCTACAAATAGAATATAAAAATAATTATAAAATAAAATAAATTAAATTGCTGTTCCTAAAATATATGAGAGAAAATCTCATATATTTTGAGAAATAGCAGGTCAAATTTGATTGAAGTTGTATGCGTGTGGGAAGGAAGAGACATTTGTTCAAGCTAACAGGCTGGTTTCAGTAATTAAAGTAATCACATTCTCACGGAGTATATTTTCATTTTTTTTTTTTTTTTGCAGTTAAACAGACTTCATAAAAAGAAATGCCTAAAAAAATATATAAACAAAAACATGAAGATATATTTCCTGTTTATGATAACAAAATAACTGAAAAAGAGATGAACAAGTGGCTGAGATGAAAAACTTCTATGTTTTTAATTTTGAAGGACTGATAATTAAGCAAGTGTATCAAAATCAGTAGATGTTCACTAAACAGCTGATGTTTTGTAAAATTCATATCTTATTTTACTTTTTATAACCTTTCTTACATTGTAATAAAATTATTTTTTCTCAATTAACTTCTTTTACATCACACTTTTTTTTAGCTTATATTAATTACTTATTAAAGTATATCAATTGATAGATTGTGTAAATGCAGTAATGGTTTATAAAGCTGAAAATATATGCTTATACCAATTCATCAACACCATGACATTTTTTTTTAAAATGTTGTACTTATTTAAATTTTTAATTATAACAAAATAATACTTTTTTAATTCATAAAGAAAAAAAATTAAACAATGGAATGGCAATGGCAAAGCAAAAATTCTTAAATATAAAAATTAAAAGTATTCTCTGACTTCAGTAACAATATTTTCAATCAACTGTCTTTATTGGTCAAAAGTTTTGAGTACCAGAAGTTTAAAGCTGAGCTCAGGAATCTGAATTCATAAACTTCATGCAACCCTTTGTATGAATGTTGCAATAAAATCGTTTTTGTAGCAAGCTATTTTTTTTTATTTCACACAATTTGTCAGTCACATGGTTGCTATCACAGTAAAGCATTATCTATAGTTGCAATATTGCTTATTAATTAAAAAAATTATTTAAAATGGTCTCACGCATGTAAACAATTATAGTAATTCTATAAAACAAAATAAAAATAATTATTTTAGTAATTATTACTAAAACAAAAGTCATATGTACACATTTTCGTAAGTTCCCTCTTACCTAGATTTGAGACCATACATATGAGAATATGCTCTCTTTAACTTCATGACCACACTATCTTTTTCATAACCACATTATTTTATTTTTTATATTAACTATTTTTGTTAATGTTTTAAGGTATATAATTGTATTACAGGTGTGTATATGTACATAAAAAAAATTACCCAATATTCAGTTTTATTAATAATTTTCAATCTCCACATAAAAAAATTTAAACCAAACAGCTGCAAATTCAAAGATTATCCTGATACTAAAAGATAATCTTATCCTAAGTCTAAAAAAAAAAGATCTCGCAAATAATTAAAAAATGAGTGGAAATGAGTGTGATTAAAATTCAGTATAATAACTCTTTTCTTTCCATAAAACAAATAAATTATAAAACAGAAATTTTACTTTACTTTATTTGTCTGTTTCTCAGCTACAGAATAAATTTTATTAATTATAAAACTGGTCATATACAGAACTTCAGTTATTTGATACACTATTGGAAATACAACTATGAAAATAAATATTTTATATAAATATTTCGATATAATAACGATTAATAAATAGTATTTAAAAAAGATACTTTAATTACATTAATAAAGCTGTATTATTTTTTTCAACTTATGCATAAATCAGATTATTCAAAACATTATAGAACCAACTGCTTACATAATAATTGAGAACTGCCTTCACAATAAATAATTTAAATACAAGAATAATTAATATACCTGGAATTTAGAGGGATTTGATAACAGACTTTTTCAAGCTTTTTTCAGCTATCCACTCTAACTCATTCAATCGATACATATGACCATGCAGATGTGAAAAAGATAAATGATCTTCAATAAATGTATTTTGTGCTAAACCAGCACTCATCAGTTGATCTAGACCATCATGTTCCACACACATATATATAATCAATGCTCAGTTTATATTAAAACAGAAAATCTTCAATCTTTAATGGACAAGCTTCAATCTATTCCAAGATGAAACATCCAAATCCCTCGTTAATGCCAATATTATTGTTATGCCCATGTTGACTTTAAGTCAGTTTGATCCCTCATGAATAGGAATTTGGATGAAGATCAAACTGATTTAAAGTCAACATGGACATGACAATAATATTGGTATTAACGGGTGATTTGGACGTTTCATCTTCAGATTTTCAATAGTATGGATGGCTGAAGATTTGAAGAGTGAAATAGATTGAAGCCTATCCATTAAAGATTGAAGATTTGCCATCTTAATATAAACCGAACACTGATTATATATGTGTGTGTTGGAGATAATGATTTGGATCAACTGATGAATACTGGTTTAGCATGAAATACATATATTGAAGATCATTTATTTTTTTCACGTGCATGGTCAAATGTATCAATTGAATGAGATAGAGTGGATAGCTGAAGGAAGCTTGAAAGTCTGTGTTCAAATCCTCTATAATAAATAAATTAGTAAACATACACAAATGTTTTAAAATAAAGCAAAAAATAATCACAGTATTTCTTAATTACAAAACTTTTAACTTTTTTTTAACTATACTGGATAGAGAAAGTAATTCCTCAATAAATTATCTACTGAAAACTTTAATGACTTATTTTCATAAATATATATATTTTTGAAAAACAAAGATAGGAAATTGATATTTTAATAAACTAACAACAAATGAAAATTGTAATGATTTATTTTTAAAAACTAATCTCTTAATAAACTGACAATCCAATATATATATATATACATAAAAGTAATGCATATTTATATAAGTTTCCAACAGCATATGTATGCTAAGACATAGGAGGTTTATAATAAGAGGAGAAAATCATTAATAGAGGAAAGCTAAGAGCAATGGAATAAAGATATTACATCTGAGTATCTACATAATTAAAATTATTTAACAAATTAAAATAACTCAAACTTAATTTGAGCTGGATTAGGTTAAACATTAAGTAGGTAAACAGTTTCTTTGTATAGTTTCCAGCTAAATGCTGGTTTAGATTTTATAAATATGTGCAAAAATCCTATGGTAATGCCTATCTATGGTAAAGCAATTAAAATAAAATATAATGAAAGATTAGATTTTCCAATTAAATTCAAAAATTTTTAAAAAATAATTCTACATGCTAATATTTATTCTAAATATCTTACAAATAAACAAGAATAATATTATAAAGCTTAGAAGATATTTTAGATTAGTTATCAGATGAAGAGAAATGGAATTGGCCAAACTAAATATGACATGAGCTTTTTCTCAACTTAATTCTTATGCATAAATGGGAAAACTGACAACATTTTATGATAAGAGTAATTTAGGGTGACGTTCTAAACTTCTCTTACATAATCTTCTAGTAGTAATTAAAAAAATTATTAAATTTATAAATATATAAAAGTTATAAATGCAATAGGTTTTATAAATAATAAACAAATATTTACATATAAATATAGATGATGTCATTACTATGAAACCCATTATTTTACAATCCTGATTTTTGAGTACTTTTTATTCAAGCATCACGGTATTTCCAAAAATGTACATACATACATACATACTGCTATTTCTGTAGCAAAACCATTAATGAAAAAGATAAATAATTTTTTTAAAAAAATCAGTCAAAATGTGTTTGTGTATATGCTATATGAATGTGTATAATAACATAATGTATGATTTATTAAAGCAATTGTATACTAAAAGTTTATTTTCAAAACAAATGAAAGCAGAAGAAATATGGCAAAAGCTGATATATATGTCAACATATATATCCACAGACCACGATTTTTGAAATAGATATAAAAAGGACATAACTTTCATTATACTTTTTTTCTATATAAAATGCATTTTTTTTTTCATAATAATTCAATGTGAATAATGAATTTATTTTTATTTAATTAATCATTTTTTAAAAAAAGCATATTCAGTAAATTATTATAGCTTTGTTCAATTTAAATTTAAAATCTGTTTAAATTTATTATTTTTTTAATAATTTGTTTAAAACAAAAAGTATAGAAGGTATTGTTTGCACAAGTATTCTAATAATTAATTTCTAGTATTAGTCACCAAAGTCAAATAGAAGATGTTAATCGATAAATTATTAAAAAAAAAAACAATTTTTATTATTTACTGAAGTTTGTGATTAAAAAAAAAACAATTCAAATAAATTATTGTAACTATTTATTATAATTTTTAAAACAAACAATTTTAAGTAAAAGTGACAATTTGTTATTCAAAATAAACAATTTCAATTAGTATTTGGATGAAAGAAAATGGTGGATATCATACTTTCCTAAATTATCCAAACAAACAATTTTTGCTATTGATTATAATTTTTAAAACACAATTCGTTTTAGAAGCAAACAATTTTCATATGAATTAAAATTGATAATTTCAATTTGAACTATTATTTGAACAAAAGAAAATGACATTTTCACCAATGTCAATCTCTCCTGCCTACAATAATTTGTCTTCTAAAACAAACAATTTTCAAAATGAATTGAAATTGATACTTTCTATTTAAAACAAACCATTACTGTAACTATTATTTGGATGTAACAAAAAAGAATATAATTCATATGTAAATTTGCAACACCACCATACTTTGGATGTAACAAAAAAGAATATAATTCATATGTAAATTTGCAACACCACCATACAGAGATGACCAGATGTTGTATATCATTCATAAAAAAAAAAAAGAGAGATTTCATTTAGATTACATTTCTTAGAAAATATCATGACAGATTAGAAATAATAAAAACCTCTTCGTTTCTTAAAAATATTTGTCCAGCCGATAATGTAATCTAGAAAGACTTTCTTTTTGTTTATACAATTATACTTTTTATCTCTGTTAGATTGTATTGTTTTCTTATAAATATTCTTTAAATTTTAAAATGGCATTCTGATTTCTATTAGTTTGTATTACTTTTTCAAAAAGTGATGCAATAAACTCTAAAATTATATTCATATTAGTTAGTACTGTTATATACTGTATACATTTCTGTGAGTTTGTATAGCTTTTTTTTAAAAATTAGAAATAACATTTTAAAATTTTACATTACTTTATTCTGCTTCTTTTAAAATACATTACATGTTATAATTATGCTCACATTAATTTACATAAAATTTCATCCACATTTTATTATGAAAATGTTAATTTTATGAATTAACATTGGGATGTGATGCACTGTGGCTTCTCCTTATACTGAATCAGGAACCTCTCAGCCATTATGCCCAGAGAAACCTATTAGCCACTTTACCTTCCCTTTCCATTCCCCACCATAAGTTTTCCCATATTCTTCTCTATCCTGCTCCATACCATTTCCACAACATAATCTTTGTCAACTCCATAGCCTTTATATCTAAATCTCCCTTATCATTTCCCAAACCCAGCATAAAAACAATAACCTACTTTCTGTATAATTACTTTGTTTATATTTATTCTTCCACAACTTCCTTATTTGTAACCTTTCTTTTTTCAGGCATTTACATTCGATTAACAAATGCCTAACATTTTCTATGTCTCCTTTACACAACTTATAGACTAAATTATCTACATTTTTCCATTTATGAGTATATTACTTTGCTGCTAAAGATCCTGTTCAAGCCTTATACGGTTCCTTGCTATTATCATAAATTAGCTCATACCCAATATTCGTTTACTTTTATATGTATTTAAAACCCTTTTTACTTTCCATATACTAGTTCTCCATCTCTCCAACTCCCTATTCTTTATTAATGCATCTATTCTTCTATCGGCATTCCTTATCATTATAACCCTCAACAATTCTCCTAACACAATCATCCCACCTTTTGTATAAGTATACTGATATAACCAAATCTTCTGCATATCATACTACCTTTCTCACCCATCCTGTTGCTTGACCTTTACTCATAACCCAATAGAATACTGTTTTGGCTATTCTCTTATTATTCATAAACTGCAATTTACCTAATATTTTCATTTTGCATCTTTCATATAAAAACTTGACCATCCCATTTCTCATTGAAATGCCTTGCCTCCTTTGCTTTCCACATATCTGCATCTAATGCATGCCTTCCTACTTCTCTTTACTTTTTCTAAGTTATCTAATATCCTTTATTAATACATAATGTATCATTACTATCTGTTAACCCTGGTATTGCCAATCCCTTCCATACAATTCTAGCTACATCATACTTATTATATGAAAACACTGTTAATTTCTTTATCAATCCCTTTCTTTTCTTTGCAGCATTTACCAATTTTTTCTCCCATTCATCCAAACAATTTTTCTGATTACTTAAGACAACCCCAAAATAATTATACCTATTAACCACACTTAACTTTATATCCCCCCAAACAAATTCTTTGTCTTCTCTTTCAATTTTTCCTCACTAAATTTAATCCCCATCTCTTTACCCACCCTTGCACATGTCTTCACCATAACTTCCATATCTTCCTTTCTTCCTGTACACAAGAAGACATCATCCGCAAATAAAAGACCCGATAATGTATATAATCCCTTGCCACCAATTAATGGTATCTTCACCGCTCTTCCTAATCTTTCTAGTGCTCTCTCCATTCTCTCAAATACAACAAAAACAAAATAGTTGACATAGGGCATCCTTGCCTTAGTCCCACCCCATTTTTAACTTTAACTGATTCTATATTCTCTAATTGATACTAGTAATTATTTTCATATAATCTCTTAATAATATCCACTAAAGCTCCATCTATTCCCAAATTTACCCATAATCTATTTACTTTATCATATGCCTTTTCTATATCTATACAAACCATATATAACTGTCAACCTGTATTTCTATTCATATCCATAAGCTGTGTAACTACAAATAACCTATATCCTATACACCTATCCGATCGAAAACCTCCCTTTCATTTCTCCCACTATATTATTTTCTTCCATAATTTTGCAACTTTCCAGCCACCATATATGCAAAAACTTGATATAACACTAACGTTACTGATATCGGTCTGTAATTGCTTAACTTTCTATGATCCTTATCCTTTACTTTAAATAGTAGCCTTACTCTTGTACTACTTCCAACTACCTGGAAAATCTCTCTTCTGTGCCATCTTATTAAAACATGGAAAATAGTTTTAATTTTGCCCTATGCCCTAAATTCATTACCATCTCTGCTACCCATCCATCTTTCAATTTATTCCCTGCCTCATTTAGTTCATTTTCTGTAAACCTAATATTTCATTACTATATGCTTTCTCATATTTGATATCATTCTATCCTTCACATCTAACATCTTCCATCTCTACTATATAACATCCTTTTATTAATAAAAAAAATCTCACACATCCACAAACATAACATCACTTCTCTCACACAATATTTTCAATGAACTTGCCCTATCTAACATATACCTTTTGTCAAATCTTGGTAATAATCCAACTATTCCTACTCTTCCTTTGATCTTACTCAAATTACTTACTAATCAATTCTATCAAAATATATAAAATGCGCTAACACACACAAGCACACAAAGCTAAAAACAAATAAAGCAAATATATATTATTTTAATATCTATTCATTAAATGGCTAAGCGCTTTCAAGGTTCAAGCCCTCATAATCATAGCCGTATTACAAAATATAATAAATTGACTTGGAGTGATGCAAATTTATGCAAATGAAAAAATTATGCATTATATATTTGCTTTATTTGTTTTTAGCTTTGTGTGCTTGTGCGTGTTAGCGCATTTTATATATTTTGATTCATAATTAGCCACAAAGTATAAACTATTTGCTTAATCAATTCTATGTACTTATCTATTACTCTCTCTGATGGCTCTGACAAATTATTTGTCCCTACCATAACATACACATCTCTACTTTCTTGTTTCTATCTTAACTATAACATCCCTAATTCTAGCTCCAGGCAGACATATTCTTATATACCTGTTTCTATTTTCTCTTGCAATTATATCTCCAGACTCTGTAATTAGTAAATCTCCTATCAATACTGTCTCATAGTTTACTTCCCCTACTTCACCTGCAAAATTCTCTACATCTTCTGGACTTCCTTATCTATTTCTTCCTTATCATTTCCTACTCAATAATTCCTTTATCTGCACACACTTCATCTCTAACAATTTTAATTTTACTTGTACATCCTTACCTCTTACTTATTCTTTGGCTAACCATCTGCATTTCACTACTTATTTTTTCATCCAAATCTCTTGCCATTCCATTAAAAACATACTCTATCCTATCTTCCTCGTTTTATCAGTATGGTTTGGGTAGCTTCACCTGGTATGTAATACTCAAATCTATTATGTAAACAAAATTCAGACAGTGCTATTAAGGAATATTGTACAAAAATAATTTTAGCAATATATCTTCTAATAATAAAGTGAATATTTCTTAAAAACATCAAACAAACATTTGAGTTAAAAAATGATGTACTGCATCAAAAATAAATGAAAAATTGTGAACATTGTATTAAGTAAAATAGTTTACTTATTTAATTTTTATTTAATATCTCCATAATAATAAAATTTTGATAAAAAAAAATTATCTAACTAAAAAACTTAAAATGATATTAATAAATTGCAATAAAAGTAAAATTTAAAATATACATTGTTATTTTAAAATATATTTTTTATTTGCTTTATTTTTATATGAATATGTTTGTTAGAACAATAGAATATAAGACTGACAAAATTTCAGTTTTGCAGCAAAAAGATGTAATTATAAAAAAAAAAGATTAGTAATTCATAAAATACAATCACATCCAAAAAACAAAAGAAAAGAAAAAGTACATTATGTTAACTCAAATGATTTTTTTTTTTAAATTACTTCACTTTAATTTTAATGATTTGGACTTAATAATAATTACAATCTCAATAACATTAAAATCAATATGGCTATTGAATTTAATAACTGCTTAAAATTATCAATAAAAAATGCAACTGCAATATCTTTATTAATAAGCATTTATTTTCTATATTTGCATACAGATTACTAAGAATATTTTTGATTGAAATAAACATCTCACAAGCACTATTTCTTATGTTAGCACATAACTGTTATTAAAACAGGCAAAACTTTCCATGCAATAGGGCCACTTAGTACCAACCAGAGTAATCAATGGATGCCAGAAGGTTTGTGCACAAAATCCTCATCTAGTGCCTACTCATCCAATATCCCCAGACTAGTTTCTGGCTTGTGGACTTCATCAATGAGGAGCTTTGTATCTGAGAGCATTGCACCTGGATCTTAGGATCTAATCCAACTCTCCAGCAGCCACCTTTTATCTCTACTTAAGTTACAAAACTATGAGAATAAAATTGAAACACAATAATATTTTCAACTGTATGGAGAATTTTGCCTGTTTTAATAAGGAGTTATGTGCTAACATAAGAAATAGTGATCATGTGATGTTTAGTGGTTTAACACCAATCCTGCCTAATAGGATAGAGGTGGCTATAGCTGTTAAAAAGCCAAAGACACTAAAATGTATGGGTACTGAACTGGGTTCAGACCTATATGACTATATAAGCTATTGAGCTTAGATTGAAAATATTATTGTGTTTTCAATTTTATTCTCATAGGTTTGTAGTTAAGTAGAGATAAAAGGTGGCTGGTGGAGGGTAGCATTAGATCCTAAGATCTAGGTGCAGTGCTTTCAGATCCAAAGCTCCTCACTAACGAAGGCCACAATCCAGAAATTAGTCTGGGGATATTGGATGAGTAGGCACTAGATGAGGATTTTGTGCACAAACCTTCTGGTATCCATTGATTACTCTGGTTGGCACTGAGTGGCATTACCATATGGAGAGTTTTGCCTGTTTTAATAAATATTTATCATTAATAATCACCGATTTTGAATTTTAAATGTTTGTTTTAAATAAGATATTCAAAATGGATGGCATATTTTGAAATTATAATAATCAGTCAAATATTTATTCACAGAAAATTATTATAAACTGCTTATATTTTTTATATAATTTTTTATTTATGATAAGTTTTGGAAAACCAATTGACATAACTAATCGAGGTAAGTTATACTTAAATTTTCCATTTTTATTGGTTCAATTACTGTATTTGAGAGATTTTGTTCAAATTTGTAAATTTCCAAATATGAAAAGAGTTTATAAATAACAATATTCAATTTCTAAAATTCATTTTAGAAGTAATAAAATTATTAATTTATTTGGTTTATTAAAAGCATATTTCTCTGTTTGGCAGACTGGGTGGTATATAGCAAATGTTAGCAACCAAATAAAATTGTAACATTATTAATTTATTTATAATAAATAACAAACATAATACTTCTTAATAATCAATAGAAGCATGCATCGATCTTTTACTTGAGAACCATTTCTGTAAACAGCATTATTTCTGTACCATATTCATATAATACTCATTTTTCACATATATTATACTATTTAAACTAAAGGCTTAAACTGAAAAACATTAACATTATGAACACTGAATCACAAACTATATATTTTGGAATCGTAAGGTAATAACCAATACCACACTCTAGAATTCAGAAGACAAAAATATAAACAAATGTTTAAAATTATGTTACATCATATTTTTATTCACCCTTCAAAGTTTAAAGCGTACATTTATCATTCCTGTCTCTTTATATATGTAATCTACATAGCTCTTATCATCCTTCTCTCACTATATATGTAATCATAAGGAAATGGGTGTATAGACATGGATATCTTTCACAGATGTAGCATCATTCAGAGATAAGATATTTGATTAGGAAAAAAATTTTTAAAAAATAAAAAAATTGGAGCTTTTAGAAAAGTGGATTAGAATAAAAGATAATGTTGGTAGTGAAATAATTTTTAAAATTATTGAAAAGAGATTTTTTGTGAAGGAAATTAGAAGATGAAAGAAAATTGGACAGAAATTATGAACAAAACGAGTATAGATGTAAAAGAAAATGAGACAAATCAAACGAAAAAATGAATACAAAAAAGAAACTTGATATAATTGTTCGGAGGGTATATTATGAGAAAAAATGGCTTAAAGAAAATTGGTCAAAGTTGATGTAACTATAATAAATAAAACTGATTTAAAGTATGTCAAAACTCACTTTTTGACATATAATTAAATAAAATAATCAAGTGGCTGATTGATCAAAGTCATTGTGACATTCAAGCTCTAGAAGTGATACATAGAGCTGTGGTCCATAAATCTTTAGTTCTTGAGGCTGCCATTCCAACACAATGCACTAATTCATGCAGGATGTATAATTAAAACCAATTATATTTATTAAAAAATAATTACATTAAGCGACTTTAGAAATAAAATAAAAATTACTAATTACAAAAACTTAAAAACAAAGCAATAAAAAATGCTAACCTGGAGAGTGAATCCAAAAGAGCCATTTCTTCGTTCTATGACGATAGTCCTTCTCCTCCTGTCTTCCTCTGCATCAGTTACAATCGCTCGATCATTCCTAACTTGCTCTAGTATTTTGGCCTGAAAAAAAATAAAACAAAAACTTTGCTGACTATACACTACACATAATTGCAATGATTATAGCTTCAGATGCAAGTGATATTTATACAGATATTTGAGACTAGATAATAGCAATCAGATGCATATATATATATATAACAAAACAAAATGCTAGAATTAATTTTTAGAATTTTCAATATAAATAAATAATAACTATAGTTATTATCTAATTAAATGTTGGTATATTAAAAATCATAGACTTAATTCCAGTTTTTTGTTGTGTTATTGTGACTGATATTATATATACATTTAAATAAACAGATGTTTTTAGAGTTCTGGTTTTAAAAACTATGTGGAGCCATCAAAACCATACTAAAATACTAATTAACAAGCTTAACATTTTCAATATTAAAAATGTTTTAGTATAAATTAATATATGTAATTTGAGATTTTTTTAAAAAAAAAACAAACGAATAAAATAGTCAACATAAAATGTTATGTCTAGTTTTAAAGTAATAATTAAAAAAATATGTAATTTGATGAAGAAAAAGTGCAATAAGAAGTTGTGCCCCCTCCTCTTTTAATAATTTAAATGAACAACAATAAAAATGAGCATAAAATACATATTACAAGTATAAAGAAAACAAAGTAATCAAGAGGTTTTTTGTAACAAAAAAAAAAAAAAAGTAAATCGAATATTTTAACTAGCGATATGTAGCATGAATGTCCTAAAGAATTGCTAAAAAGTGATATAGATGGCTGCTATTCTGCCATGACATTTCCCTACATACAAATGCGACTGTAACAGTTTTGGGAATGTGCTCCTCATCTTTTTTTCAGATTTTGCACTTAGCTTAAGACTGTTCAACAGTCTGCATGCAGGCTCATACCAATAGATTGCCATAATGTAGTTGATGATGGTAAATGTCAGAATCCCCTGGTGTGGCCATTTATTGGAGTGGAAGATAAACCAGGTTTGCATTCTCTTAAATGAGGAAAATGAAAATATCTCAGTCTTGGTGTAGCATACAGAAATAACTACAATCAGATTTTTTTCCATACTGAACATCTAGTAACCATTTACCCGAGTCTCGTGATTTTTTTGACTCAGAATGTGGATGATGTGATCCTGCAAGATAAACACTTTGCAACTTTGTAGCATGCACCCATAGTTGTATTTCTCACAACTAGAATCCACTTTGCCTATTTATATTGGTTCTTCATCAGTATTCACCATTTGGCCTCCAGCTTTGATAGCATAACGTGAACAAACTTCTCTGTAGAAGTTGAACCATTTCATTATTACATTAAATTTGTCATTCAACTTGCTAGCTATCTTTATAGCTAGTCCATGATTAAAAACAAAATTAGTTACAAAATCTTACAGATTCAGTATGCTCATTAACATTTCTGATTGAGTGGTTTGGCAGCTTCGATTTGGGTAGCACAAGATCAGTACAAATTCTCCCTTGACATTCTTTATTTGCTTCTTAGAACAAGTAACCTGCATTTATCACAAGACATTTCAAAATCCACTTTATGATCATACTGCTGCAAACAATATCTTCATTGAAATTATTCCATATGAGTCTCATAAGCATGGTTAAAGTGAGGATATATATCAAATGAAGTGAAATTTTATTGCATATAAAAATGGCATGCATTTGACATGACATGCAGTTACAAAATAAAATAGTTTCTTATCTATTTTAAAATTATTAAAAAAAATTAAACAATATCCAATATTTTATTATTGTAAAAGAACACGTAAAATTTTACATTGACAGTGTCTGATTGTCACATTTTATGAAAATATAGAAAATATTAAATTTTTCAATTAGTATTTTCAGTATGGCTTCCATGGCTCCACATGATATTTAACTAGAAGCTGTAATGTAGAGCATATATTAATATTTTAGATGAAGAGGAAGATATTATTTATTAAAAGCAACATAAAATAAAATCACAACAATCAGAAATAAAGAACATTTAACTTATAATCAATCATTTTTAATGGACACAAAAAGTAATAGATTCAGGAAAATAACAGTACTGGAAATCTATTAAAAGTTATAGATGACAATTTAATTATTATTCTCTAAAATACTTTAGAATTCAGATATTATAATTAAATTATTCTATATCTAATATTTCTAAAATAATTGTTTATATATATATGTATTTAAAGTATATATATATAATTTTAATATAAAAATTGCATGTGTTTAAAAAATTGGGGAGAATATTAATTACAGTAATTAAGCTAAATTATTTTTTCATATATGCTATGTCAAATTTTTTAAAAAAATTGTCACTTGCTTTAGGCAAATTTTATACTTCTATTGATTTATCAAAATATAGGACATTTGCAAAAAACATTATCATTAATGTTTTTTGAAAAAAAATTATTAAAATTCATTTTTAGCCCACTATGAATTTTTATGCAAGGATTCACCATAGCAATTATCATCAATTTGTATCCACTCTTTTGATTTATAATCAATTATTCGCTTTTATGATCTTTAAAAAAAATTGAAAACTTTTTTTAAAATGGTAGCCATTTTATTAGACTGATGCCATCATAGAACAGTTCATTAAAATTAAATCTTCTGAAAATAAAATGGTGACATTCACACTAAAAATGTATAATAGTTTATTTATTAAACAGTATACAATATTATATTTTGATTATAGAATTAAAATACAATTAATACACTTTCTTTAATCAGTGCATTCATTTATGACTTATCCAAAGTAAAAATTTTCATTTTAAGGATTACAAAATAAAAAAAAATCTGTCAGTTTCATTGAGTACAACAAGTAACATGCTTTGATCATGTACAACAATAAAGTGTATTAATATTTAATTGCAAATATATATATGAGGTAATTTATATTCACTCAATCAGTTTTATGGATTAAAATATTCATCAGCATTATTCTGTCTACAGCAAAATATAATAGTCATTATAATTCTAAGATATTTTGAGAAAAAAAAGATTTCATGTAATATGCAGCTAATAATCAACTTAATATGCTCAAAAACTACTAAAATACCATTCATTTTTTCAATTTTATATCAACAATTCCATAATTTGTTTGTGATTTATTCAAAATAATAGTTGATTTTATCGTAAACATAGATCAGCAAAAAAAAAGTTTCAATTATTTGCATACACTATTAAAACTACAGGTAACAAGTATACATTACAATTCTTAATATGCATTTTATTTAATTTCACTGCATTTATGTATAATAAAAAAATTTGAAATTTAAAAAAAAAAGAACAGCATTGCAAAAAAAAAAAAAAAATCAATCTTACTAGTGAGAAATTATAAAAATAAAAAAACTTTAATAATTGAACATAAACTGCATGAAAAATAAATTTTAAAGTGTATATAGTGTTCTGGTTTTTTGATTTTAAAATATGCATTGTGGTTAGTTGCTATTTTTTTCTTATTACTTTATTTTAATTCAAGAATTATGATTCAGGATATATTCTGTGGTTATGTAAAAACAAAAATTGTAGATTGGCAAAGAAAAAATTATACTTATTTTTTTTTTTTGCTTTTAAAATTCAAGCTATCGGAAAGTTTTCATATACTATTATCCAGAGGCTTTTTTTTTTTTTTAATAATAAGCTAGGTAAAATTTTTATTCATTAATTAACACATTTTGCAATTTAAATTTTATTTTTTTATCATTTTTTTTTTATATATCTTGAATTTAAAGTAACCAATTAATTTTTTCCCCATAGAAAATCATTATAATTGTTATGTTTCTATATGATATTTTACTTTATATTGGAAACCAATTGATTTCACTAACCAGGGTAAAGGTATTATTAAAAAAAAAAAATTATCTGTTTAAAAAAGTGTAACAAAATTTAAAAAAAGGCTGGTGGAGAAGGCATATTTAAAATTAATTATGAAGCTAACCATTTTAAAAAAATTTGTAATTTTCAAAACATTTTCTGTTAAATTATAAAAAAAACACAACTATTTTTTTATTTTTAATACTAAATTCCATACCATAAAATAAAAAAATATATTTTTTTTTATCAAAAAAAATTTTCAAATTAAAAACAAAAGTATCCGCATAGAAAAATATTAGATCAAGATAGATGACTTGGTAATAATATGATAAAATAACAGTTGTAGAAAATAATGGAATTGTGAAAAAATAACATGTATATTCATGGCACATTGACACATACATAAACAATGTATCAAAAATTCACTGCAAATGCATTAAAAGACTAATAAATAAAATGATGGGAAAAGTCAGTTTAACACTTAACCATGAAATTATTTTATTTATATATACCCAATAATCAAAAGCAGGGGCATGAATTTTAAGCAAATGGCTGCCAAAATATTTATAAAAAACAATAACATACTTGATTATGTAATGATCTTTTATTTTGAAGGACAGAATATAATTTGATTGAATCAATAAAATAATGTAGCATGATCTTATGCACTTGTATTTTTTTAAAGTTATAAACATAAAAAAACAGCAACCACTTAAACATAAGCACTCAAAGTATTATTACATATATTTAAAGTTTTTATCAACTGAATCACAAGCGCCAGTTTTTTTTTCTGATGTTTTATTATAACATTAATATCATCTAAGTTCTTTATTAATTTTTACAATGCTTTTTTACAACACACTATAACAGTTTCAATTGCCACAGAAATCTTCTTTAGAACTTCTGAAGAAGATTGCCAGGGCAATTGAAACTGTCATAGTCAGTTGTAAAAAAGCATTGTAAAAAGGAATAAAGAATATAGATAATATTAATATTATATGGATTTGGCAATATAAGCAACAAAAAAAGATTATAAAAATGAAGAAATTACATACATGGGAAAGCAAAAAATTCACTTAAAAAAGCGTATGTGCTAATTAACAAGAGAGCAAAATTTATGATGAAATTTCACCTTAGTTTTTCCCCTAAACAAGCCATTGGATTAACCCAGAAACCATTTTTTATATCCAAACCTCCCTGCAGGTGATTTTTGGTTGTTAATCTACAGACAAAACAAGCGTGGTGAACACCATGATTGCCATGCGTGAAGATAAGTAAAATTTACAATCGTATGCAGAAGCAATCAAAACACCAAGAAGTCAAAAAAATCAGGAAAAGATAGGCACAGTGAGAACATAAGCAATTTAAATAATGGTAAGAAGGCAGGGCAGAATCCAACACTTCATAAATCGACAGTTAATGATATAATGAAACTAGATATGCTTTCAGAAACATCCGAAATTCAAATTAATATTTTATGAAAGAAAACTGGACAGAAGAAAGCCTAAATAAAACAGCAGAAGTCTTCAACTCAAACATCCCACGAGATTTATATTTCTCTTTCAAATGTTTTTTTACTAGTCAATCAATTATACTAGCGATCAGATATAAACTGCACATTATATAAGTTTCCCAAAGATCTACTATACAAAGCAATTAATGAAAATAATTTATGGGATTCAATATTTCGAAATGCCGATCATACAAATCACAGATATATTGTAGTGGAATTTTATAATGAAGAACAAAAAAAGAGATTTGAAAAAAAAAATCAAAACACTATGTAAATTTGCACTAATATCAAGGTAAATTCAGACAGAGAAAATATTAATGGAATAATAAAAACATGTATTTAAGTTATATTATCAACTTCAAAAAACTAATGCAGCTTTTTGGAGAAGTGATCGGTTTCGAAACATGTATTTAAAAAACACTCCAATAATGATTTTAAGTAATAGCTATCAATTTAAAGTACATTTAAATAAAAACATAAACTCAAATGACATTCCAATGCTTATAACAGACCAAGAAATGACTGTTTTTTTAATAATTTATGAAACAAAACCGCAATGCTTTAACTGCAAAGAAAAAGGACACATTTCAACACAGAAGAAATAGACAACACACAACATGAGAAAGATGTATTAGTCCAGGAAAAAAACAAAAATTCAAATAAATGATCAAACGGATACAATACAATACACACAAAATGAAAAAATATAAGTATCTCAAAAGCACATAGAAATAATGGACACAAACATACATATTCATCTATCAGAGCTAATCATAAATAAAACCTTGGAGGATATATTAAACACATTAATATCGACTCCACAACAAATAGACTTAGAAATAAATAATACCTCAGGTAAACGTAAACCCTGATGCCCTCCACTCCAAAAACATAGTAGAAAACCTGACTTAGAAAAATCTGAATTAAGCGAAGATGATTTGCCAACTTTTGATGACAACAACAAAAGCATTAAAACAAATTCTAAAAGACCCTCCCCCCCAGACACTAATACAGAAGCTTCAATGGATGAAGAGGCTGACATAATGGAAAAAGTGTACCACCTTATTTAAAATATGTCTTGAGACTGAAAAGTAGTCGCCTAGGATGGATTTGATAAACAGACAGTAAGAGAATGAAGTCAGATTAATTTATTAAGAAAACAAGGGTAATAAATTCATACAATAAATAAAAACAAACATTAGGATAAAAATAGGTTCTTTAAATGTTCGAAGATTAAACTCGATAAAAAAAAATTATGAATTAAAAAAATGGATGCATACTATTCAGCCACAAGTAATAGGATTAAGTGAAACAAAAATATATAATAGATCATAAATAGATCCATGGAACATATCTTAAAAGTCATGGATACACCACTTTCTCCAAAGCAACCTTTTCACCCTCAGCAGGGATAGAAATTGTATTTAGTAAAAATTGTCAATTTAGATCATTTAAAATTATATATATAGATGCACAAATGCTGATAGTAACATTATATCATAAGTATTTAACATTTAATATTATATTTGTTTACATCCCACCAGATCATAAAATAATCAATACATTAATAAATACATTAAATACCAAATTTGCATCCAAAAACGATCCCATAATATTAATCGGGGACTTCAACAAGACATAACAAATTTGTAATGAAATGATTACACTTATGGGTTTTTCCACTTATGACAGAAGGGTTTCTATCACAGAACTGTATCATTTAATAATGGCAGATATTCATCAATGATTGACCTGGTGTTTTACTCACCAGTACTGCACCATATGATGAACTTATCACTGATAAACACGTTTTCAGACCATGCTGCAATCATAGTAACTCTTAAAAATGACTTTACACACAAATAATTAATAGCAACCAGTAAAACCCTTAGAGCAGTGATCTTCAATCTTTTCACACCTGCGGACCGGTAAAAATAAGGATAAAGTTTCGCGGACTGGCAAAAATAAGGATAAGGTTTCATGGACCAGCAGAAGTCTATAGATAAATTTTCTTAAAGATGTAAACAGCTTAGCCTTAGATGAAGTTATATATATATGGAGTTTGTATAATAAAAAACTTTTTTTTTTAAATTTTGAATTTTTTTAGAAAAGTAATAAAAAGTTTAATTCTACCCCCCCCCCCTCATAAACATCTGTGACAACTAAAAAAACAAATTAATTTATGTATGCCTGATTAGATTTTGTTCTGTTTCTTTTTTTTTAATTAGGTAAAAGTGCGATGAAAAAAATAAATAAAAATTGTTTATATTAATTAAAAGTTTAAAATCTTATTATTTTGTTATTAAAACTTCCTTGCCAGTCTAGCGCGGACCAGCAAAAAATTTCTACAGCCCAGCACCAGGCCGCGGACCGGTGGTTGAAGACGACTGCCTTAGTGTACTTCTGTCCAGTAATACAATGAACATCTATTTTTCAGAAATATATATCCTACTATTCAAAATTAGAGACCTTAAAATGGATACAGTTCAAACCTGTACAACATTTGTAAATATCATATCGTGTATAATATACAGTGTAACAAGAAATCAACCAGTACCATCAAAAAAAGTCCTGGCTCTTCCAGATGACATTAATAAGAGAATCATTTGCAGCTCTATTACAGCAGAAGAATGCAAAATTGTAATGGCAATGAGAAGAACATATCAAGCAGCATGTGAAACACTCAGAGAATACTAGCATGAAAAAAAAAAGAAAATATAATTAAATTATCCCCATACCTGGTCTAGACAATATATTAGATGGGCATTAAGTCAAGCACCAGTAAATCAGGTCCCTACAGCAATAAATATGAATAATAAAATCATTACAGGTAACAATATGATGCAACCATTATTATCATCCTTTAAAACAAAATTACAAAAGGGATTAAAATTTACTCCCAAACATAACTTCTTGGCAGTACCAGAAGATAATTTAAAATTTACACCTGAAGAATTTGTTGAAAAGCTTGCATCAGTACTAAAATCATGTCATCCAGGAATATAATCATTTAAGTAAATTTACCTCAAAATACTTAACAAATTTTTTAACAAAACAAATATATAATATTCAAGGACTTTATTCAATCTTTCTGGTCCCGTTCATGAAAAAACAGGAAAACATATCCACACTTACAAATCTCAGACCAATATCAATGAGTCCACTTGGCATTAAGGGATTAGAATCAGTGATCAAGGAAAAAATTCAATCCTATATATTGTCACAACTCTCGAAATTGCAGTTTGTCAAAAAGAGCTCTTCAACAGGTCAAGCAACATTTCCATTTAAAACAGTAATAGATTCAGTCAGAACTATTAAGAAATATAGTCCAGTTGTAGTGAAACTAAACATAAAATCTGGATTTGATACAGTACCAATTGATCTACTAACTAAAAAAAAATATCAATACCAACTTCACTAATATACTTGATTACAAATCTACTTCTGAGCAGGGAAATACACATTAGCCTCAATGGGAAATAATCACCATCTTTTAACCCATTTTGTTCAATTCCACGAGGATTGCCATTAAGTGCCCTATTATTCACATTATACATAAATCCATTGATCAAAGCAATAGAAAACAATTTAGCAGGAATATTTATCAAAATTAAAAACAAATATTCCATGTGTAGCATATATGGATGATATAACTGTGTTTCTAACATCGAAAAAGCAAATTCCAAAATTGATAAAAATTCTCCAAAATTATACAAAAAAAGATAAGCTTGAATTCAATATGGAGAAATCAAGTACACAGTCAATATATATAAGACACTATCATGAAGAATATTTCCAAGAAACACGGAGCCCTTTTTGGGTTTTCCTTTTATTAAAGCAACATGGAAATGCGCTTACATCTCCAAAGAGAACTAATAAATAAAACTGAAAAAATAATCAATTCTCTCTCAAAATCTTATATGTCCCTATAAAAGTGGCACTTTTTAACCTTTTTAGTAATGACTAGTTTCATACTACATCCCAATAATTATATATAGCAAGGTCTTCACATTAAAAATTGATAGCTTATGTAGAAAACTATTGGGAGCGGGGGGGGGAGATGTCTACAATATCAATTAAATGAATCCAAAATCCCCTAGTGCAAAATAGATTAGGATTACACATAATAAAAATATTTCAAATTCAGAAAACCATCAACTTAATTACATCATGCATAAGGCTATTTCGACATCTTGGAAGTAATCTATAAAATCACACAAACAGACAAACCACCACCAATTACTGGTGTTTTAAACACTCTTCACATTACATTGCTAAATATCAAAAGTTCAGTGATCTGGACACAGAAAACTAAGTATAGGTATTGGGGAATATACATGCTAATCTATCCTCATCTTCAATGACAATAATAAACTTTTTTTAAATATAAACAACAAAAAAATTAAGTACTGATCACTAGAACCAAAATACTATGGCTTCCTATTTAAACTAATCATGGAAGCATTATCGACTCTAAATTTCTTTCATTATAAAAGAAACTGCATTAACATTGATGATGTGTGCAGGTTTTGCAAAAGAGAAACAGAAACTCAGTCACATACATTTTTTTCTCGTCCTACATTAGATAATATTCGGACTGGAATTCCCAATTTATTCAAAAATAGAAAGTATACTATACAAACATTCCTTCAATCCTATGCAAAAAATAACTTTGCATATATTAGAGCCAGTACATTTACACTATTTTCACTATGGTGTCCAGATGTACATTTACATGTAATACAACCACAAGGAGGTATCCAAATATCTTTTGGAACAAAATAGAAATAATAAGATTAAGGGATAAAAAAATTTCATCAACAACCACTTACACATCCAGATGGTCACTAATGCACTATGCTTAAGCCTATAAAAAAAGGAGAGGAAAAAATTGGACAAAAATCTAATAAAAACTTCATTACATAAAATGATCAAGCTGTAAAAGATAGAATGAAAAATGGACGCTTGAAATGCTTTAGTGTTGGACAATAATATATATATTTTTGGTCTCTTTGTCATTAATATTTCTAATGATAAAGGTATAATTTTTTTAATATAAATTTGTTTATATATGTCTTTTTTCACGATTCTTCATGTAAATGTCAAGTTGTCATGATGATATATGTACCAGTATTCCAGTTTTTTTTTTTTTTTTGTATGTACAATTATTAAGCTCAATAAAGTTCCTTTCGAAAACTAAAAAAAACATATTTTTAAAATTTTAAACAAAGATTCTTCAACAGTTTTTTTTTGTAGCATCAGAAGTGATTTTAATAGGTATTTCATTGCAGCTTTTGCAGATAATCCTCAAGATGTAAACAGTTATACAGGAAATAACAGAAGTAAACTAATAAATGCTACTGCTAAATGTTGATTTTATTGTTATTTTTGACTAGTTTTTACTATTATTTTAAGAATTTAAGATTGAAGATTAAACAGGCTTTTGATAAGCTATCTAATGCAGATTTGATAAGAAAGATTTTTTAAAATTGAAAGCTAAATCTTGGGATCATTTTTATTATAATTATTGCTAAGTTACATAGAAAGATAATCTCCACGTATAATAATCTTTATTATATATGTAATCTTGGCCAAAACTATTGTTCTGCCTATGCCTAACTCTTATTGAATTTAATATCCAGTCAGAAATAAATTCTGAAAACAATAAATTATCAATAACAAATAATATATATATATAAATAATCAAATAGTTTATTGTTCTGAAATTCTAAGAAGTTGGAGTATCAGAAATGGCAGAGCTGGGCGGCCATGAACCATGGATCTTGAGCTCCAGAGTCTGCCATTGAACCAAACACAATCATATTAACAAGTGTTCAAGAGACATAATAAATGCTGATAGCAATGATATTTATTAATTTCATTCCTATTTTTTTCTCTACAATCAATATTTGCATTCTGAGAATGTTTTTCAAAAAAAAAAAAAAAAAAAAAGAATATCATATATTTTAAATTCTATGACATAATAAAATGATTTATCAAAGGGTATTATCAGTCTCTGAATGAAATGATATACATAAAATATGAAGCATATATAAACAAATATATTAATTCTTATAGCAATTTACAAATAACAAAATTAGTGTTGTTACCAACATATGAAGACATAATGAGGAAAGAAATCAAGATGCTTGTAAATTTTGTACTTGCAAAGTCTTCTTTAAAATTAATGAAATTATGGAAAGATACTTTTCACACATACATTGACTCACGTGAAATAGAATTAACTAACTTTGACTACTTAACCTATTATAATAAACTACTAATGCTATTTCTTCCAGATTAAATATATATGATCAAAAATTCTGATATGGAGAGCTGATTTATCTACTGATCTAATTTAAAAAATTCTAATAGAAACAAATTAACACTTGGATTTAATGTCTATGATGATGAACTTTTTATCAAATCTACCTAGTGTTTTATGTAGAAGAGCTTACCCAAATTAAGGGCTAAATCAAAATCTTCAACAGGGAAAACTGTTAAAGACAAATATATCCCTCCTATAAGAAAATAAGTTCCTTATATCCAAGTAAGATGATAGCCAATCTTGGTGAAGAACCTATATTGTTCTGATTGCATTAGAAGACACTTGGCTGTTTATGGAGACTAAAAAAAAACAATTTGATGAATCTGCATTAAAAGTTCAGATTACTTTAAAAAGTCTATATTACTTATCCATGGCATTAGTTTATAAATTCATAACACCAAGATAAATATTGTTTTGATAGAATGCTGCACATCAGTTTATTATATTAATTATTAATAATAACGTGAAAGCTAATATATTAATATATTAATATATTTATATTAATTATTATTATTAGTGAGTTTAGTTAAATTCTGTTGGATTTATGCAAGTATAGTTGACATAAAGCATTCACACAATAGTTAATATAAACTATTTTTATTAAAATCTAAATCAATTAAATACCAAACTGAATGAAATTGAGTTAGATATATCCAATTACTTTGTTTTCTTCTCTATGAATGAACACCAGGACTTGATAGATTAGAGTATAAGTCTTTCAGCTGTTATGTCAAGTAGAAGAGCAAATCTCTCCTTATTACTTAGATGATGCAATGTATAATCATTAAAAATTCTTAAATGGGTAGATGTATATGTGATTATTACATGTTGAATCTTTTCAATAATACAAAATATCTGCTATAAAAAAAATTGATGGTTTTAGTTCTCTAAAGTCTTAATGTTCTCATATATTACAAATTTGCATCTAGTAATATTTTAATTTATGAATACAGAATATCTTGTTGTATTAAAACTGACATTACTTAGTATCCATAAATCAGTGTTAATTAGCATTATTATTAAACTAACTCTAAAATTAAAACCAATACAGCATTACAATTCCAGCTTACATAATGCAGTTCAGTAGCAAATTCTTTTTCTCTCATCACAGTTATGCCATCTAGTATATGGATTAATGATCAACAGATGTCAAATGAGTTAAAAATTAGAAACTGGTCTGAGGATATTGGATAAATCAGCACTGGATGGGGATTTTAAGTACTGCCATTTGACATCAAAAGCTTATATTAAGTGGTGTAACCATGGTGAGAGAAAAAGAATTTGCTACAAATTCTAGATTTCAAACAAAGTTTCATTAACAACTTATAATCTGATCTTTTGGGAGTAATCTTAAAGTTTTTTTTTTTTTTTATGTAATTAAACTTTTCATTTATACTTTTTCAAATATATTTGTCAGTAGTAACACACAGATTTGTTTAGAATATATTTTGAATATTTTCACCCTTTCTTCTTCAAAATTGCTAGCCTGACTAAATGACAACCTGAAATGATAAAACAGAAAACTTTAGATTTGGGAATATTGAATTTTTAACTAATTAGGCTATTCTGCTAGATGCAATAGACAATAAAAATTTTATATATTTATCTAATAAGCGACTTTTCCTGATTTCTCCATTTTTTTTTCTTTTAAAGACAAGGTAAGATTAATGAGTGGTTTCCAAACATTACTGATTATCACACTAAACTGACTTATTAGGTTATTTGTCACGATCATTTAAGCAGTTTTTTGAAGTTTTCTTCTTTTCACCTTTTTTCTCTACCTAAAATTTCTCAATTCATATATGTTCATTCATATATGTATGATTTGCTACATTAGATATATCTTATCATTTCTTCTATTATCTTGTTTTGTTCTTTTACTTGTTTTTTATGGGCTGATCAGTTTCATTGATATATTTTACAATCTTCAACAATCACATGTATTTCATAGAGGAAATTCTTGTTTTTAGCATTTCATGTTTAGGTTTATAATTTATATTCATTTTTTGATAATACAGCTTGAAGATATTTTCAGCATTAGTTAATATAGCTGGCCTTTATTTTTACAGTTAATTTTTATAAATTCTTTTCAGTTTATAATTCTTTGTGGGTGCAAAAAAAAAATTGAAATTCACTTCCTTTCAATATATATTTTTTCTTAGGAATCTAATTATTTTCCCAGATATTTTTTTGCTTATAATAGGAATGGTACTACATAACCTATTTTTACTTTATTAATATACTTTAATATCTTAGATAGTTATATCACCAACATAACAACAACAATAATAATATTAAGCCTTAAATCAATAAAATACAAGCCATTTCAAATAAACTATTACATAATCATTTTTAGATAGTTGACACTTTTGAACTTTTAGACCAGACTTTTGGTCAGAAAACTAAAGAAGACTTCTTTCCTATTATATTTCATAATACAAAAAAAAATGTCCATTTACAGAGTCTAGGTGCAATTTTAAACATTAAATATGATTCATACACACAGTGAGAAACTATTACTAACAATGAATGAGTAATATCTTATAATATTCTATTTTCACATAATAACACCCCACATGATTACAAGTTGACAAAATTTTTTGAACATGATTATTGGTAAATGAAATTCCATTTTCTTTCTAGAGGTATGATATAGCAGTTTCTTTCTTTAGTAGTGCACAATAAATTCTTTTATACTCAAAAAATAACTAGCACAATATTGAGACCATATAAATTTGAATAGAGAACCTACAATAGCTTAGAAAACATTAATACAAATATAATGTTAATGTGGCACCCATGGTTACAGAACTATTCCAAATTAATAGTTGTGAAGCAATACTAATTCAACGCTATATTTTATATCTTTTCCCTCATTACAACTCTCCTACATCTTTAATAAAAAGCACCAATAAGCTGCTAATAACAAATAAATATTACATTTAAAGACATATTAGATATAATTTTAAATTTCAAATCAACTTATTTAGACATTCTGAATGAAAATGCATTTAAAAAAAAAAGTCAAAAAAGTCTTAAATTTGATAAAAATCAATTTAAGTACAGCAAATTAAGAAAATTTTAAAAAAAGATCAAATAGAAATAAAACAATCATGTCAGTGAAACTTGTTAATTTACACATCTAAATTTTTTCTTCCATTTTATTATTAAATGGGTGTACATTTAGTAACTCTAAAAATTAGAATTTCCCCTACTATCTCCCACTTTGTTTTGTGAATTTCTGAGTTTGCTAAATTTTTAATAGCTGATTAATAGTATTACAAATATAATTACATTTTTAATATTCTACAATTGTAAATCCATTTACACTTACCTGTTAAATTAGATGAGCCTGATACTTCATCATCATTGCCATTTAAATCATGCATGAATGTTGTGACATTAGGGAAAAATAAGACAAAAGAAGGGTGGGAGAATTGAGAATTTCATATAATTATAAGTGGAAATGTAGTTACGCAAATATACATTTCTATTATCACAATGCAAAGAAATGATCAATGGTGTGATTGGCTCATAATGATCAGGCCCTATAAAAACCTAAGTGACTGAAAACATTAAAGTAAAAAAAAATGGTGAGAGTATGAGAGAAAGAATACTTATGATTAACCTAGTTATAAGATTTAATTAGTAGTAAAAATTGTTTTGCCTATTAAACTAATTTTTGCAGTGATGTAGCATCTTTATGTGAAATGTTGAATGTATACCACTATCTTTATTAAATATAAATTTTGTGCATATTGCAATGAGAGAGACAATTTGTTATGCTATATAGATTATAATTATCTAAAAATAACATCTGTTTGTATTCTATTTATCATTTTTATAATAGAAACAGAAATAGACAATTTGTATCCTGTCAATATAAATGTAAACACTCATATTAACACCACATAGATAATTTGTATGTTTCCGTTATATGTTTATTATTATATATATAAACATTTAGTGCCGTGTTGACTTACATTGACCAATCAGAAGATTTTAAAAATAAAAATACAATGGTTTTATTCTATGATATGTTGGTTATAAGATCAAATTAATAATGCCAAGTTTATATCTGTTTTGAGCTTGAATTTCAACTTGAATTTCATTATAAATCAAAAAGTCAATCCTTATAACATCTGGGATAGATTTTCTGACAAAGAGAAATTGGGTATTTACACTTATATTGACAGCTCAAAACATTATGTGTTTTTAGTTTTTATTACATATTTATATTTCATGTTAAGCTACTTAAAAATATAATAAAAAATACTATTTAATTTGTTTGGATAATTCTGTTAGTCTTAGACATTCCCATATATATACTGTATATACAAGTTTACTTTTTATAATACAAATGAAATAAATACAGTTGCCATTATATACACAAAGAATACAATTTTAATTCATGATAAAACTCTCCAGAAAAACTTTAATCTGTGTAACTTAAAGATAAAATATGTTGCTGGAAAAAAAACAAACAATAATACTGATAAAATAGGTTCACTTCCATTATAAAAATATTAATTTTATTTTCAATCGTAATTTCAAATCTTGTTATGCAGGATTTAAATTTGAATTCCCAACAATAATACATCAATGACTCAGATATAATCTGATTGTTAATCTGTTTGATACCTTAATTTAATGCAACAATAAACAAATTGTGTCTCTCAAAGCTACTCTATGTGGATCTTGAGACAATAATAGTTTCCTTACCATTTCCCCCAACTTCTGTACAAATAATCTATAGTATATCGATATTATAATATTTTATTTCATAAATGCATTAAATATAAATAAAAACCAGATATTTTGAAACTTTAAAGTTTTAACTTTTAAATGGTACATGTCAAAAGGACTGTTATCATATTTGTTTGATAAGAAGTGTTTTGACATTTGATGCCTATGTCACTCACTGCATTATCCATTGTCTCCATGGCATGGATTCTGCATCATCATTCTTCACGCAATACATACAAATTACATATTTGTGGCAGTAGCCCAACATAATGAATGGAGCACAGATAAGTACTTTTCTGATTAACAAATAATTAAGATTGATTTTTGAAAATTATAAAACTTTTGCTTAAAATGACTGAGCAATAGAAGAGTATAAAACAGAAATATTATAAAGTTATAATTTTTTTATGGTTTATAAGAATGATATTTAAAATATTTTCTGTGGCTCTTCAATATTTGAAAATAAGCAATAAGTATTATTTGTGACTCTTATTACTAAAGAACTTGCCCATCCCTGATTTAATATCAATCAATTATTCATATTAACACAAATGAAGTTGAGTACAATGATCACAGGTGGATTAATCATTGCAGTCAAACACTGAAAATGAAATCTGATGAGTCTATTACTTTGTTTAATAAATTTTGTTTGAGTAGCAACTAATGAGAAAGTCCACTAATTTCAAATCTTCCAACCAAATCTATATTCAGTTCACCTTCATGAAAAATAAGCAGACCAGTCAAAAATTCTAATAACAGAAGAAATATCCCTCTTAATTTTAAATTAAAAAATGTACAACTAATAATTAAAAAAATAATAGACATAACGTTGTAATGTTACCAAACTTTTGTGTCCAGTTTTCATTTAATTGATCTTTTTGGTAGAAGGCATTCACATTCACTGAACACACATTACTTTTGATGTTTTTCTTCTATTTAAGCTAATAATTCCAAAAATTCAAATACTCTTAAGAATTTGGATCCAAGCTATCCTGTTCATCTAATTACATTGAACAAAAATTAATCAGTGATTATATACTTTAGTAATCTCAGCTCTATATTAAGAGAATTTTTTGGCAAAAGAATGGCAAGTAATCTGGAAATTTTAGTTACCAGAATAATGATTAAAAAAATTCCGTTGATGAATATGATTACTACTTACTATATATATATTACTTTCATAATCTAATCTGTGTAATTCCTATGTTCCGAGCATTGAGAACAAAATAGTTGCCCAATCTCACATGGTAATATTCTGGCTTACAAAGTAGTTTCTGCTTGTAAGTTTATGGCTTACAATAATGTACAAATGAAAATATTTTAATTTCTGTGTTGTTTTAAACTTGCAATGAAAAAAGTGGAGATGACTATCAGAAATGGTCAAGATATATTTATGCTAAATATATAAATTGCATCACAAATAAGGCATTTTATTGAGGTTAAATTATACTCTTTTACCACACTAATGTCCTAATTACATTATCCAAACTAAAAATAAAATTGTATTGAAAAATCCTTGAAAAAAAATCACTCTGATTTAACAACTCAATTTAATCATTAAAGATAGCCAGGGAAGTAAATGGATCAATAAAATGCTAGGAGTTGGATTTTTAGTCTTATAAAATGCCAAGGAATGTGATGCCCAAATTTTTATAAAGTAATCAGTTTATCACTTGGGTAGTCGTAAGAGTTCAAATATTGGAAGAAATAGTCAAGTTATAATCAGGTTTCCATGAATTCTATGAAACAACTAAATATCTCAAATAGGAAAAAAAAATATGAATATGTTACAAATATAAAAAAAAAAGGTATACTGAAAAAAAAAAACATCAATCATCAAAGGAAGCCATGGAAGTAAATGAACTGATAGAATGGTAGTACTACAATTTTAGTTTTATAAATGCTAAAGAGTATGATGCTCAGATTTTTTACAAAGTAATCGGTTTATATCTTGGTAAGTCACAGGAAGTGGAGTATCCAGAGTGACAGAGCAGAACTATAATCAGATTTCCATGAATTCTTAAGAACAAATAAATTTTTCAAATGGTCAAAAATACCCTCCAATAAGATCAAACAAAAATTGACCACAATTAGCTAAAATAAATCTAAAAACTATATTACAAAAATTAAAACAACTATGTGTATATATATTTTTTGTAAATATTTAATAAATAAAAATACACTAATATTATTTACATGAAAGAATTCAAACAGGCTTCCGCTTTTTTATTACAACTTTGACATAACCCACTTTTCTACTCAAGAGTTAATAAAATACTAGTTTGTGAGAATAATTTCATTAAAATAAGGAAATTTTATTTAAGTTCAGCCTTTAAAAATTCACAATTGAATGTTATAATAAAAATTAATAATGATAATATATATATATATAATTTTTCTAACAAAAAAAATGCCCTACATACGTCTATATATTTCCAATATTTCTATAATCTATATAATGTTTATGACTCATTATAAAATAAATTAGAAAGCAATGAACGGGAGAATTGGATTAACTAACATAATAAAAACAGATGTGATGAAAAGGAATTTAAATTTTTTATTTTATTTGTTTTATAAAAATAATAATAATAAAAACATTTGTAAACAACATTATCCGTTCAATTTTCTTTTTATTAAAATCTACAATAACTTAATTAATTTCCTTAAAACGATACAAAATCTGCGTCTAATTTAGCCAATGTATTTTTCTCAGAAATCTATCAATAATAAAAAAGTCAATACTGTACAAGAATGTTAAATTCATTGCCTTTCTCCCTCTCCCTATTCCATTACTGCAATCATTATACCAGTTAAATATCAAGTACTATAATATTGATATAATTTTAATTTTTCATAAGTTGATAGCTGACTAAATAATATACACAGATTTAAACAGCAATGGTTCATAATAAGAAAGTTAGGCTGAAGATTTAGTTCATTTAATGTAACTACCTGTTATGCTCTTGGCTCAGAGTTTCAAATCTGTATTGGATAAAACTTTCACTTCCCAACAGAATTTTTTTTGTGTGGCTATCCCATGGATACCCAAGATAGACAGTAAATGGGATCTATATCTTTTTAAAAGTGAATAAAATAAGAATTGAAATTGTTAAAAGTTTCACTACCTTTTATTTGGCAAATCGTTTCTCTAAAAGACAAGCTGTTAAAGAGGCCTTTGATTGTGGTGAGATATTATTATTTATTTTTTTGTATATACTAATTAATGAATGAAAGAATATTTTCGATTTTCAGAAATGAAATTAATAATAACAAGTCACTTAATTCACCAATTTACATAATATAGTAAAATAAAAGCAGCTTCCTACTCAACTGCCATCTACTGTAAATTTAAATAATCACTGGTTACTAGATGCATTCAGTTACCCATCCTCAGATATGTTTATGGCTTTTGTCGTTATCATTGTATAATTCCATTTTCTTTATTCAGTATCAAGGCCTGAAAATCAAATTAGTCTAAAGTTTTTGAATCAAAGTCAATCTATTAGAACAGGCAAATGCATCTTATTTCAATATTTATATATTTCGATACCTTCAATCTTTATTCATTGTAGTCTCAAGCTTAATTAGTAAAGACAAAAACTAGAAATCAGTTTGAGAATGAGAGATTTTGTGTGATAAAGCATGCAGTAAACTAACTTCTTACGATAGATGACAATAAACTAGGGAACTGCTCTTGTTTTGTGTAACCTGGATAAATAATAAATTTGCTGTTATTATTAGCATCCTAACCAAGGAAATAAGATGCTACAGTTAATAGAGAAGTGATGATACTAAAGTATATAGATACTAAACTGGAGTCAGATCAATATAACTGTTTTAGCAAATTGATTTGGATTCAAAACCTTAGGCTGATATGAATTTCAGGTTTTTAGCTTGATTGAAAGATGGAGTTAAAAGTGATTTCTGAGTGCTTGACTATATCACTTCCAACTTTTGAATCCCAAAACCTTACTGTTAAAAGCAAAAACCAGAAATCGGTCTGAATATTATTGGATAAATAAAATCTATTTTTTTTTTATAGGCCTAATATTTTGGATAATCTGAGACTAGTCTTTAATCTTTTTATTATTCTTGCTTTATTTTACTTTTTTTTTTTGTTAATCTTCTATATCTTTTCCCATGTAGGTATCTTTTTTTTTTTTTACATACTGATATGTCTACTTATATAATAGTTAATTGCTATAAAATTTTGGTTTCTGGGATTCATTTTTATCTTGTTTTTTTTTTTTACTCTTGTTTATCTTTTGATTTATCTTAGTTTCAAACATTCTTAATAATGATATAAAGGATTTTGTTCAAGAGTAAATGCTAGAGAAAGGTGATAATAGCAAGCTACTATTAGTGAACAATTGTTGTTTTACTCATTGTGTCCTATTCCTGATTACACCTATCTATCTTCAGAAAAAGAACTCGACATGAATAAATTCTTATAAAATTTATAATGAAGCATTTTTTTATTATTTATAAAATGCTGATTTTAAATATCAAACTTTCATTAATGACAAAAGGTAACAGAGTGAATTTGGATCACCACTATCATTCAACAAATATTCTGAGAATTTATTTTTTTTCTGCTTGATCAGATTTGCATATCTTCATGGTATAAATACATGGCTTGTATACATTTTATTTGTTTTTGAAGAACATGATGTGTTTGTTGGATAATCATTATATTGGTATTAATACATTATTTTGATTGTTAAAAAAAGTTGAACTACCCATGTTCATCATTTGTGTGTATGCTTAATCAGTAAGAATCAAATCTCATTGGGTGGTCATTATTAAGTGATCCATTTGTCATAGATTGGAAAGAATCACAATAGTTGTTTTTCCATGCTGCTGCATTTTGTCCTGATCATGCACATTAACTGAGCTATTACATTAATACATCTATTGCTTTCACTCACTGCTAAACATCACGTATTTCTTCAGGCAGCAATGTATATTGTTGACAAATGAGGTGTTAATAGTGACTTATACTTTAGTGTGATTATGTTCTTGTGATGATAATATATAGTTAGAGTTAAATACCAATCAATCTTTGCTGAGTCAACATACTTTTCTTTTGATATTTATTTTTGTGACTAAATGATGCTTTTTTTTTTCTTAGAGAATTCAAACTACTATCAGAGGCAGGTTTGTAGAATTGTCAAGAGATTTTGGAAAAGTAATTTGTGAAATGCTGAGCTTTGGGCTGTTGCTTCTTCCAATGACACTACAATTTTAAAATAATCAGGAGAGGATGTTGTGTTGCTTGCTAGTGGAGTTTAATATTAATATAACAGATTATTCAAATCTGACTTAAATATCCTGCCTTCCCTTTTACACAACTTCAAAGTGCTATTTATCTCACTTAAAAGCTTTCTCATTTAAAACACTTTACATATCTTTTAAAAAGAATTATTACAGAAAAATAATTATTCTAAACAGTTTCAGATATTCTGTATTTGCTACCTCAAATTCAAATTTTGTCCTGCACTGGGTCTTTGAAAAACTCCAACTGCTTTTGCTACATATTAGGGGCTAGACATCTGCTCTGCCTACAGGCAGAAAATTTAATGTCTGGCAGTAAAAAAAAATATGAGAAAGGAAACAAAATGACTAAATGTTTAATAATATTTTAGCGCCTTTGGGCAGAAAACTTAAATATTCAGTTTTTGTTTATTTGTTTTGAATTTTCTATATATATATATTTGCTATTCAGTAGAATATTTTAATCTCAATCTAAAATTCAAGTCTGCAAGGTTAAACATAATATATATTTAAAAAAATTTGATAATTCATTTTTAGCAGTTAAAAATGTGCTAAAGATTTTTAGATTCTTAATTACTATTAGATTTGATTTAATTCTGAAATTTATGAAAGAGAATAATAAATTAGATTTTTTTTTTTTGAAAACTACTTTAATAAAAAGTAGGCCAATAAATTTTTAAAATTTTCATTAATTAATTTTTTATAAGGGGATTTTCTCTTCAGTTTTAAAATACTGCATAAAAGGGCAGAAAGGAATTTAATTTTGAAAAAAGATGAAACTAAAAACAGTTAATTTTATACTTACATGTATATTAGTTTAGAAGATTCTGCTGTCTATACATAACAGAATTAAATTAATTTCAAAGTAGTCCACAATTTATAAATATTCTAAGAGCAGTCTTCACTCTAGTTTATTTAGAATCTTCTACTGTGAGCATAAATAATCATTGAACATCAGATGATGTAGTGTTATAATATTTCCATTCCCAGGTAAGTTTCTCTGTTTTACTTTCACCATTGAAAGTTCTAAACCATAATTTACATACTTATATATCTAGCAATCAACTTTTTACTCTTGTACATTGCACAAGCTAATAGCATGAAGTTCCAATAAGTCCCTAACCTTTTTAATCTGGATTAATTCACTGTTTAATTATATAGATCTGATATGACAACAATTTCTATATATTTTACAGACACCATTTTAATGCTAACTATAGTGATATTAATGTATTTAGAAGATTGAGTATTCTTAGTTTACTAATGATCAATGATTCAGTTATTCTGTCAGTTATTTTTGATATCATGCTCCAGCAATGGTTTGGCATGGCATTTATTAGTATTTAACCAATGTCCTATATCAGATTATGCTGACTTCACTGTAATCTTCATAGCTGACTTGAATAATATTCATTGTAGTTGACTATTTAGATTCCTAACAGTCTTTAGCCAACTTGTGAGCAGTTTTCTCAACTGATGCATTTATTATTTATAATGGAGCACACAATCCACACACTGTAATTTCATCATGGAATTTTTTTTGTTTCACTAATGGTTGTTAACTTCTACAATGCTTATGTAGTTAAATGAATCAAACTTTTAATAAGTAGTTTGATTTTTTCATTTTGGTCATATTTCGTGAAACAGATTTGTTTTTATATAAAGAAGCTCCAGAATGAATAGTAACTCCAATATAAACCCTTATTTACTGATTCCATCTTAATTGTGGAATAGACTAGTGAATGTTTATAATGTAGCTAAATGTAAAATGCTAGAATCAATTGTTATGGGAATGGCCAACCATGATAGAATACTAACAATGAGAATTAATATTATTAGTAGCCTGTTCCTAATTTCTTTCACCTGCTTTCCAGCTCAGAATTTACTAAACTAGTAAAAAATAAATGCTGATTTTATAGATAATTTTGCTTTATAATTTGAAATATTTGTATTCTGCCTTGAACAAAGTCAGGAATTACATTTTCTTTTGTTATTGTTTTGTAGTTATTTACTGAATGCTTGTGTAGTTGGTTAGAGAGTGGATTAGAATCAACACTGATTATTGCAGTTGGATGTAAAATCAGAGGTTTTGTGGGAATTAGCTTTAGTTTTATAAGTGAGGGTCTATGTACTATAAATATTGTTAATTTTTATAGTCACCACAAAGTCTTTTCATGGTGGAATTCATAATCACAAACTGGCCATTATAATTTGTTTCAATTATGTTGTCAATTTTATGGATAATACCACTATCAACTTTGTCTAGATATAACAAATGATTTCATTATTCCAATGTCTACATTTAAAAGTTAGAAAATAAAAGATGTATCATATAGATTATAAATTAACTATGAACATTTTATGAACATAATAACATCAGAAGTCTCTCAATGCTAATAGAAAAAAATTTATGACAAGTTTTGACAAAATGGTAATAGTATTTTATTCCCTAATTAATCACACTTGGCTTTGGGGGTAGAACTTAAAATATATATATTTCAAGTCAAAATATACAGGTAAAGTACTTCAAAACTATTAATTGAATATTAAATGGTGACAGTTTAGCCACTTAATATATTCAGTTAGTCTAAAAGTTTTGTAAATAGTAATAGTGTAGGTAAAATTTCTTTCTGGTTTGATACTTTTATATGGTTAACCATTATATTGTTCAATACTATTTTTTTATTTACACTAAAACTAATGCAGCATAATGATATGTTTAGATAATGATTACACTTTCAGGCATGGGCAACAATCAATAAGTACATATTTACATTTTTAAAAGTTTTTAATACTTCATTCAATTATTAAATCATTGACAAAAGTCAACGATTTAATAATCCAACTAATCATATACAAAAAATTGACACTATATATAATAAAACTGCATAAGCCATCATAATAAAATTACATGAGCACTCATAATAAAATAGCATAAGCCATCACGTTGGCAGCCAGTTATTTAGAAGGTAATATGATGATAAAATATAAACACACTATGTACAACAGCTCAAATCGAAGAATCAAACTGAGGCACATCCATCATTGCCTTTTTTCCTAAAATAATTTTATCTCTTGTGTTCAGTGAAAAAATTTATTCATTAGAGTAAATTTAAGAAAATGTAAACTACCATTTGTTCATTTACATTTATAAAACCACTGTAAACCTTATTGCCCATTTAAATTAATGATGAAACTTCAATAAACTATTTGATATTTTTAAGTGTGCATGGTGAATTATCAAGAGATCCTGTCAGAATAAAATTTCATACATGTATAAGGACTCATTAATATGACATAACTTCTAATACTAAAACCCAAAACAAATTGTTAAGAAGCGATAACTGAACAAATTTATTAAATATATCAACTATCATCATAACACTAATAGATTATCGTATTTAAATCTATTTGGCCATTACAATAGTTGCAAAGATAGCAGACTATTACCAGCAATGACAAAAAACTATTATCATACTAAATACTTTATAATAGAGCTTGAACAAACATATTTTGAATTCTGATAATCTGGCATCTTTTAATATGAACAAAACTTATGGCAAACACCACATAATATGCACTGTAATATAATGCCATTTTCAGTGTTTACATTATGCTTAACAGAAAAAGTATCCCAAGATCTATCTATAATGTCTAGATAGGTCTTAATAAAATCACTATAATAAAATGGCAATGATGATGATCAGAAAACTCTATACTGATAAGTTCATGAGATGCGATTTAGCAAAACCTTAGAGAATAGGCCTTTATGACTAAAAAAGAGCTAATGAATTGTTATTTGATGCAAAAAAAAAAAAAACTGATAAAAGAACTTAAAAATATGAAACAGCTTTACCTAGAAGAAATTTTAAAACAATCAAAATGGAACATTCTTCTTTGACTAACAATATTACTTGACTTTTTCAGGTTCCAAAACCACTTCTTTCCATTCAGATATGGAACTATTCATTATAAGTCTAATATATGAATTTTTTTCTACAGTACAGGCTTTTTCATACCTGCACTCCAATATGTAATATATAGGGGGTTTGAACTCAGATTTTCACACAACCCTCAACTATCCACACTATCTCATACTGCTGATACACTTGATCACACACATGTCAAAAAGATAAATAATCACCATCTTTTCGACATGTGTGTGATCAAGTGTGTCAGCAGTATGAGAGCTTAGTGTGGATAGTTGAGGATCGTGTGAAAGTCTGAATTCAAATTATATAGTCTAAATAATCTATGGGAAAGTCATACATTGCTACAAAATCCCTCATCTCCAGCCCAGTTTCTGGATTTTGCCTTCATCAGTGAGAACTAAGAATTCAAAGCTGGAATTAAGGCTATTATATAGTGAAGTTTTCCTCCTTTAAAAAAATCCATAAGATTCTAGATCCCAAGTCAAATTATTTAACTATCCAAAAGAGAAGGGGTCTATAATAAGATGTGAAAATGACAGCTTTCAAATATACAGAAAATGATCTGATATCAGATCTACAAAACTATGTAAGTTGACTTGAGTCCAAAACCAACTTTTTTAAAATTTTGCATATTAGTTCTAGATTTAATCCTAAATTCTTACTGATGAATATAAAAGCCAGAAACTAGTTTGGTGATGTAGTACCATGCTATCCAATGTCCATTAATTATTCAGGCTTCTAATAGAAGACTCAAGAATAAAGAAAACTTTTCTTGAATTCTTACAAATAATAAATGAGCAATTAATGAGTAATTCTTTTTAAATGCTTGAAATAAATTTAAAAAAAAAAAACATTTATAAAGTTCATATTGTTATTGAGTGACCTGCAAAATGGCCAAATCATTAATAAGGTCATATTTTGAAACCAATACTGCATAAATATCAGTGTTCAACCTAAACTTAATTAAATAATTAATTTGAGAAAAATTTCTACTTCTAACCAATTACTGCCAGTAGTCAAATAATGTGATATGATTAATATCTAAAAATTTGTCCAGCAGAACCTTAATGTACATTTTAAAAATTATTAAATAAATGTTAAACACTTAATTTTCCATTTACAAGGAAAGAAGAAGGTCTTATTAACAACAAGGAAATCAATCATTAAAATATAAAATTTCATCAAAAAATTTTCTGAAATAATATAAAGGCAGTATTTTGTTTACTAGAATAAATTAAACAGAGAAAGGAAGGGAAAATAATTTATGCAAAGTTTGTATAAGAGAATGGGTTAATCAAAACATTAATGTTTAATTTTTCCAAGATAATTAAATACTTGTTTATAATACAAAACTTATCATAATATTAACTACACATAAATAAAATTGGAAAAATAAAGTTTTAAAACAGGAGAAAAAAGCAATTTAATTATGTCCATTACATAAAATTTCTTTAACTAGATTAAAAATAAATAAATTAATGATTGGATAAATAATTAATACAAAAAGGAATGTTGTAATTAAAAAAAAAATCTGCTTAATCTAAACAAAAGATATTTTTTAAAGCTTTCAAATATAGATTTTTTTTATTAAGCTCCTCAATTAAAATCTATTTTTTTCTTTTCCTTAGCCTTACTTAATAGGCCCTTCCAATATGTTTATAAATTTTCTGCCTAATCCAATTCTTTTTCCTCATGATAATTTTCTGAATGAATATTGTATTTTACCTACTTTTAGTATTATGACATTAATAATTACATCCTTCTAAATTACATTTTCTAATCTCCAAAGCACATTCCTTACAGCTTCTGGTATATTCTCTTCTTTTACCATACTTGTCTAATTAATATTCTCACACATTTTCATATGCTTTCAGAAGCAGTTTCTTTCATTCCCTAGATTAATTGTTTGTTTACAATTAAAGATTAGTGAAGAGAATATTCTGGAAAACATTAAATGTAAGCAAGAAAAAGTCAAGTGATGTTTTGTTAGTATATATCATCTTGGATAAAAGATGAAAAGAGATTATACTTATTACAAAACATGAATTCCCTAAAATATAATAATTGATCTAATGTCAGTGTAATTATAATTAACTCAAAATTGTATATACTACTACTAAACAGTATCCACTGATTAATCAAAATTACAATAGGTGGCTCTGGAATAAGATAACTGTTTCTGAAAACAGGTTAAATATAAACAAAATTGTGCTATTTTATTGCTATAATCTTTGAAAAAAGTTGCACTTTATTAAAATGATCTGTATATTTAATTTAACAATATAATTACTAAGAGCTAAACTAAAAGCATTTAAAAGATAATTGACAAATTTTTATATACAGATATAAAATATATATATATATATATACAGACAGACATACATCTGTATATATATATATTTTGTAATATAAAATTTTCATGTAGAAGGTATTGGTATGCTCCCTATATTATATATTTGTAAATACAAGGTCATAAAAGCAATGTCATGCTATATATGATTTGCTTTATTATTATAATTTTGCTTTTAAAGCCTTGGCAATGCTAAGGTATGGTAGACCTGAATTTGGTTCAGTCCCATATAATTATTTAAGTTAGATAGCTGGAGTTAAAGACATTTTCATGTCTGAAAATTTCAGAGTTTCTAATTAAATATTATATGTTAAATAAGTGCTGGGTTTTGAGTTGATATTTTAAATCTAGTGTCTGAATATTCTAGCTTCTCACTGAGGTGAGTCAAAAGCTCGAAACCAATTGCTCTGGCGATGGGAATATTCTAGATAGAGATTTTAAATATTTTTCTCTTACTGCACTTATCAATTAAGAGTTTGTTTGAGCTATTGATATGCTCTCTGTATTACATATTTGTAAATACAAGCTCACAAAAGCAATGTCACGCTTTATATGACTTCCTTTATTGATTATTACTAGTTAAGTTTTATTTTATTTTAATTTCTTAATGTTTGGATGAGTTCTGTTTACTAATTATTTATCAGTTCTGATAAGAATTTTTTTTTAATCTTAGCTATATTTATGTCAGTTTTATAGACTTCGTGAAAGTTAGAAATGGTTTTGAATCTGTCATTTTCGAACAGACAAATAGGAGTATATATGTATTTGGAGACTAATTGTCAAATGGGGAATAAATATTATGATATTATGTGCATTCTATTGAATTTATAGGAATTTCTTTTGATAAAAATGCAACAAAAAATACTCACCCCTTTCCTCCTCCCCACACTTTCATATCAATACCATTAATTGCTTAAAAACATCATTCTTAAATACAGATTTAAAGAATTTCAGAATTATTCCATATGTTTAGCTATGGTCATAAAATATTTAAAAAAAAAAGCATGTTGGAGAAATAATGAACAAATAACCCAACTTTAAAAGTAATGAAATTGTAAACCAGAATTTTAATAAATAAAAATAATTGTTTGTTTAAATAAAAAAATTTCATTAAGAATTTCAAAGTGCTCTGTAAATTTTTTTATTCTTTTTTTAAAGTTCTATTATGTCAAAAGAAAATAAACTGTTTTCAATTCCTATTCTTTAAATGGAAACTAGAGTTAACGATCAGTCTTCATTCTAAAGATTACAAAGATAAATATGGATGCTAGTATCAAAATGGACTTAACAATACTAATTTACTAATATAAATGATTTCAGATTAAAAATTAGAAAATGCTATGAAAATTTTGAGTAACATGCAACAGTGAAAAAAAGAATATTAATTACCAATAAGAATAATTAATCATCAACATTTCAAGTTCAAACTAATAAGATAAAATCTCTTCAATTCCAAAATATAAGCAAATAATAAAACCACAAGACATTAGAAAGAAGTGATTTTAATCGATGTTTCTATGGTGGTATGCATATCTATTTTTAAAAAAAAATCTCATAAAAAAAATATTTTCTGAAAGTCACAAAAATGACAAATCAGGAGAGAAAAAGGACAATGATCAGATAAAAAGTAAAAATTTTGATAGTTCGAAAAAGCCTATTATTAATTCAGTAAATAAAACTTCACAAAAATTAAACTAAAAAAATCTCAACTAATGGATATGTTTTAATACCATAACCAATAAAAAATAATTGTTTCAGCAACTTAAACATTTTATTAAACACTTAGATGTCTAAGAATGTGATATATGAACAAATTTATCTAGATGATTTTCAAAATTGATAAAAATAAAATTTGGATCTAAACTTTATCCAATGTTTTCCAAAGAAGCATCCAAGGTAAATTGCAGAAGTATTTGAAACACTTCAATATAATCAATAAAGTAAATTTCAACATATATCTATCAACTGATATATATTAAAATTTTATAAATTTGACATAAAACTTAAAATTATTTTTAAAGAATACACACCCATTTCTTTAACATATGAATTTTGAAGTCCTTTTTAAACCATAAACTACCATTATATTGAACCTACAACTCATTTCACTAGAAAACAACCTGTTCCAAAGACTCTTGAAGTGACTGGTTCTGTCAAAACATATCAAAGAAGTAACCCCACACTTTTGTGATATCTTTGAAAAAAGGTCACATTTTATTAAAATGGGCAGCAGATTTAATTTAATAACATAATTATTATGACCTAAACTAAAATCATGTAAAACATAATTCACATAACATTAAAAAACAAAACAAATATACAGTCAGACTTAAATCTGTGGATATATATTTTAATAAGTAATATCAAATTCTCAATTAGAAGGGTATTTATAAATATACTAGTTAAGTTTTATTTTATTTTAACTTCTGTTTGCTAATTACTATTTATCAGTTCTAATGAGAATTTTTTTTTTTGTTATAACCTAGCTAATAAAATGGCTTCTGGTTTAAAACATGTAAGAATGTTGTTTAAAAAACTAAAAAAGAAAATACAGAAAAGATTAAAAAAGTTAGCAGACTTCAGACATTTGTTTTTTTTTTTTGTCCAACCCAGGGTTGTAAAAGTCAACTAAAAAAATTGAATTATCTAGATAAGTTTAGTTTCTAAAGAGGAAATCTAATCATATAAACAGATATAATAGCAGTAGTCAAATGAACTTTTAACACTGAAAAACCTTAATTTATAAAATCCAAATAATAGTAATAACTGATTAACAAAGAAAACTATAGAAAGAAACTCTAAAGAAGAAGTAGCTAATTGATTAAAGAATTGAATGGAGGGGGGAAAAAATGTTACAAGAAACATGATAAAGGTAATTTTAAAAAAACTTAAAAATACAAAGGCAACATGCTGCAAAAATAGACAAGACTGGAATAAAATTTACCAAATATTCTCGACATTAAATATATCAAATGAATAAGGATCAAGCTGAATATTATTTCAACTGCAATAGTGGTAGTCTAGTCTTTATAAAAATGATCGGCTGAAAATTTGTAATGATAGTATTCTTACCTATAGGTATGCAATGAACTATTTCCATCATCTAGTTGAATTACTAAATGTTATTAAGAAGAAAAAAAAACTGTTAGTAGTAACACAGATGAAAAATAATATTTGAAATGTTATTTTTCTCCTATCTTCTTCAAGGGGATTAAAATTTGAATTTAAGAATTTTAATCAACTATGCACAGATTTTATATACTTTTCTATAGGAACCTCATCATTTCTCCATTTATTTTATAAAGATCTATATATTTTTTTACCAATTAACCCAGAGAACACATTATCCATGAATACAAATGCATATTTTTCTTTCAACATATATGCCAATTACTTTAAGCTTTAATAACTAAGAGATGCCAGAAGTGATTAATACAAATGTACTCGATTTAGTGATTCATTTGATATATTTAGTTTGATATACATGGTTATTTTTTTCTTTGTAATTAATGACAATATTATTCAATCTGTCTATTAAATTTGACTTATCTCAGTGAATTTTCGAAGATATTCTTCCTAACTAACAATAACAAAAGTTGAGCAGCAGATAATAAGCCTACTTTTATTTTATTCAGTAAATATAACATGGACCTACATCCTGTTCCTAAAGATTAATTACTGCTGAAATGTTTATAGAATCAAATGCTTTTTCATAATCTACAAATTAATTATACTGTTTATTTAAAAATTGTAGCATTTAATCTATTCAAACAAAAATAATATACCATATAACAGAACAGGAAATAAGAGAAATAAGCCACATTATATGTATGCCAACATAGTCTCATAAAAAAAGTTATGAAAATGGTTGTGTGTACATATATACAAGAGTATATAATCCAATTATCTGTTAGCCACATATTGCTGCGCCAAATGTATTGGTATTAAGGTGTTAAAGAAGAAAAAAATATAAAGATTTACATTAGGCTGCTAAATATAATTGAATGTATGATGGCATCACTCTTATTTAAAGATTCAAACTTCGAAACCATTCATGGCCATACTTAATATACTTTTGTAAATATAATTATTTTGATTTAACCTATAATACCATCTTACAGAGGTTACCCAAAGAGCAATATAATGATGAAGACTTGAATGTACAATTAAAGATTAAGATATTAGAGCATAATAATCTTGGATATTGGATCATGATATATTAGGCCTCTTTCTGCATACAAATCATTGCAAAATAAAGACAATTTTTCCCTACTTCTCATTATCTTGGAACACTAAATGATGACATAACTTTTACACCAAGTGAATTCACACAAAAAATTGCATCAATGCCAAGCTAACGTCATCCAGGTTCACATAATACTCCACTTTTTGTCTATGCTCATTTAAGCCAATTTACAAGTAAACTATTATCAAATTTAGCTAACTTCTTATCTAAAGAAATATACCAACTACATGGACTATATCCAATATTATTGTCTCATAAAAAAAAATGGAAAAAATAACTGAATTAATAAACTTGCATCCTATATCAATGAGTCCATTAAAAATAAAAATTTTACAATCAGTGATTAAAGATAAACTGGAACAATACATTTTACTACACTATGAAAAATGCAATTTGCAAAAAAAAAAAATGATGAAGCTATCTTTCTATTCAAGACTATATAGATACAGTGAGAAAAACAAAAAATATAGTTCAATAGCAGTCCAACTTGATATTAAATCAGCTTTTGATATGATCTCAGTTAATCTTCTGATTGATAGAATGGCAGATATAAAAGCCAAAATCAATTTTGTATATCATTACAAAGTTACTAATAAACCATTAGATTCATAAAATCACATAATGGAAGGCATTCATCTGCTTTTAAGCCTCATTACTCAATACCACAAGTTTCTCCTCTTAGTACCAAGATTTTTCACCTCATATATAGAACCTTTATTAAGAAGCATAGAAAAAGAATTATCTGGAACATATATACCAGAGATAAAAAAAAAATATACAATGCATAGCCACATGGATAACATATCAGTTTTTCTTAGTCAAAAAAAAAACAAATTCCTATATTAATAGATATCTTAAATAAATATACAAACAAATACAAATTTAACATGACAAATTCATGTGCTTGGTGTATTTATACAAGAAAAAAATATAATAATTTCTTTGAAGGAATATCTAATCATTTTTTAGGCTTTTCTTTTTATCTAAGTAACTCAGGAATGTGATCAGCAATACAAGAAAAGCTTAGAGAAAATTGAACATCAACATCAGATCAATTCTCTTGGGAAATTATATCTATCTATCTATCTATTTAAAATTATCATTATTTAATCTTACTAATAATGACAAGAATAACTTACTATTCACCAATAATTATACATACAAAGCCTTTTCAATTTACATATATACTCTGGGGAAAGAAAATAGCGTAATATCTTCATAGGCAAATTTTTTTCCAAATTTGGAAATATTTAAGATTATTCTAACAGACAAGCCACCATTTATGATTGGTTACTTAAAATCTCTCCTTCATTCACCGCTAGCCATTAATAATTTAAATTTTCCTCTGCCCGAAGACAAATATCACTACTGAAATGTGCAAGCTTTATTATATACATCTATGAATAATAATAATAGATAATTGACCTGCAAATTCAAGCACTGGTTCCTTGAACCAAAATATTTTAATTTCCTAACCAAATTAAATTTACAATAATTATACTTATATAAATATAAAAGATACTGCACAAATGTTGATTTTAAATTTGGTTCTGTCATAGAAATATAGAGACTCAATTTCACTTATTTGCTGAATGTCAATCTTTTGAAAACATATGCTTAGCAATTCCAAGTCTATGCTAAACTCCTAATTGTATCGTACAAACATTATTTAAATCATTTTCAATGGAAGTATTCCCTGAAATTAGAGCTTTGACATTTATTCTGTATGTACTTTGGCACCAAATGTACTTTTGTATGTAATACTGATTCTAGATAATACCAAAATATTTTCTGGACTAGAATCAATCAAAGCAAGGAATAAAAAGATTTCCACACCCAATATTTACTCTGATATTTGGTCCTTACTGCGGCAACATCTGAGATACTAGCATACTATCTTCAATTATCAGCACTACTAAGAATAAAATTGTTTTTTTTATAAATATATAATATATATTATTTATCTGTAGTTCCATATACCATTAATTGTAAGGTTGTTGCAGGTTTTATTACTATCCTAAATATGTTTTATAAAAATAAAAAAAATTATGTAACATTTGATCAATAAAATCCTTTGAAAAATAATTTTTTTTTTCCTATTTTAATAATATAACTCTTGTTTATTTATTTTTAAGGCACAAATTGTGAATGCTAAAAAGTTGTGATTACACAGAAGCCGTCATACATTGAATCATTCATTCAGTTCAAATTTATATGAATATGAAATGTTAGAGAAATAGAATACACAATAAGTATCTGCAAAATCAGGAACATTCAAGCTTAAAAAAAATACATGAAGAGAATTTAAAAAAGAATAGCCATTTTAAATGATGACAGAAGATAAGTTTTATTTTTACTTATGGTAATATTTTATAATTAGTAGTAAGAAATATTGTACTATAGTATAAATATATAAATTTCAAAATTATTTAAACAAAAAATCTTTTTAACAATTTACCTTTAAAATCACCAAAAAAAAAAAAAAATTATAAATGAAAAAAAAAAACCAAACTTTTGAAATTTTTTATCTACTATATTTCTAATAAACCAATATTTACTTTTTATAATGTTATAAATGATTAAAAAAATTTATTTTCTAAATATAAACAATTTTTAAAGATGTTTTTAATATTGAATGTACATACTGTTATTAATGCAATATGTAACCAAAAATATTTTTAAAAAAATACAGTACATGTCAATAAATAAAAATAGGCAGTTTTAATGGGTTACAATTCCATTTAAAAGTTAATATTAAATTCTAAGAAAATTTTGTATTCTTTCAGCATAAATTCAATCCATCATGTCATTTATCTAAAATCAATTTGATGAATGATGTTCCCCTATATCCTTATCTGTAACTTAAAAATAAATCAACAGAAAAAACAAAAAATAATTCATAATTAGTAATATGAATAAGTGATAATGACAAAATAAAGATAAAAAAAGTCTATTTGTAATTCATTAACAAACTAATAAAACAAAGTAATCAAATTTATTATTTAAGTTCTCTCTGCTTGCAACAAAGAGTATTATTATAGTTTTTTTTTAAATTCTCTACTAAACTAAGAAAACAAACTGGACCAATGAATCATCATAGGATATTAACTGCAGAGAAAGCTATCAAACATAATTGGTCAATTAATCAATTGTGAGTAGATATCTTTTTTTCATTTTCATTAGTCAAATAGTCATATGATGTTATGTTAAATCAATCTATCTCTTGGAATTTTCAAAGCTTAAAAATCAGTCTTAGAAATAGAACAGAATAAAATTTCAAGAAATAAAGAGAAGACTACATTGATGAATCCCCAAAATTTTCAAATTATTTTCTTCTTGTAGAAAATTTCTAACATTAACTATTTAAAAATGGGATAACTGGATAAAATCAAAAAGGAACTTATTTTTTATTATAATCTTGATAAAATTTAAGATGATTATTAATTTCAGTAATAATTTATTAATCATTAACATTCTTTCTTTATTCTAACTGTAAAGCAAGAGTTTAGTTGAAGGCATTTCTGAATCTTAGATGATACATTTTTTGGTTTAAGTTTGAACTGTTTACTTGAGATTATATTGCTCTTTGATTAAACATAGATTTTTAAGTTATGAAAGCATCAAGATGTGGGCAAAATGAACTAATTATTACTTTCAAACTGATTTGGAGTAACAATGCAGAGTAAAAACAAATGTGGCATATTTCAGATGTAATAATGATTAATGAACACTACATTTTTAAATGAACAAAAATATTTTGAAAGTATTATTTCAACTTTTTTTAAAAAAATTGAAAAGATTTGTACAATGGTGCACAATAATTATTGAAAAACAAAAAATATCTCAAATGATCTATCATTCAAATTGTTCAGCAATTTAATCTAATTTGAAGAAATTTTTGGCCCTACTTTGAGACTTTTTCCACAAAAAAGTTAATAAAGCCATTTATAGCTTAGCAAATATGTGAGATACACTATTTGAAATTTTGTGGCGACAGACACGTTGAGGTAATTTTCATTATCGTTTATATGACATAAATGTTGTATACATTTGTAAACCATATACTGTACTATATATGTTTACAAGATAATTCTAGATATATATGTATTTACAAAAACTTTTTTTAAAAAAATCACACATTGAATTATGAGATTAATTTCTCAATATTATTGATAAACAAAAAAGTCAGATTTGAGTAACAGCTGTTTTACAAGGCGGATGCGATTTGTAAAAAAAAAAAAAATAGCAGTAGGCTATAGGAAAACATTTTCTTAAGAGAAAAAATTAAAATTTGCATAAGCGAACGTTGACACATTTATATTAAACAATAGACGTTTTTCCAAAGTTATATTAATATGTTATATGAATAATCATTTCACATAGAATTAAACAAAATGACAATATTATTGACAATAAAATTTGTCATCATCATTAGCTGTCATTTGTAATGTAAAATGATAGAATTTCACACGACAGTCAAAGCACATATTTTAAATGTTATTCCAAAAACAAAATATATTAAAAAATCTTAATAGGCAAATTATACGTACTTAACACAAAATATTTAAATTTACCCTATTTAATTAAAAAATATATTATACACATAACTTTACCTCAGCTTTTTCGATGTTGGCAAATGATGTGCTGTTGTACCGTTTTTTTAATTTCTTATTTTGTTTTTTGCCGAATTTTGGAGAGGCCATTCCTCCGATAACTATACGCATTCCGTTGAAATCGGTAGCTACTGTTAAGTTATTGGCTAATCGAGTTCTTCAAAATAAATGATATTAAAAAAGTAATCACGATGTAAATCCATGATACCTTTTTACACTTCCTAATAGACTTTAGACTAATGTTGAAAATAATTACGCAAATTTTGGTCTTTTAATTCATTATTTTCGTTGAACACTGCGCTAGAAAAACAGATATTTACATGTTGACATTGTTAAAGGTAGTATTCCAAAATCTTTACTATTTATAAGGATTCAGACGCTATTTAATTCGTCAAAACAAGAGCAGATTTCCTGATTACTATATAATTTTATACTAGGGAAGAGCAAATACAAAAAAAAAAATGACTTAGTTGAATGAGGCCATTTTGACGAGAGCGATAACGAGGTTAGCGATTATCAAACACGAGTCAACATGGCAGCGGTGCGGTGTGTAGAACAAAACAATCTTGAAATTAAAACCAAGTCGATTGAACAAACTTTGGTTCCTTTAGTTAATCAGGTAGGATATTCATTTGACACTTTTAAAATTCTGTTGGCATTATAGTGACTGAGAGAAAATAATTAGGCATATTCATATAAATTTATAGCGTTACTCTATTCATAAATTTGACCCACAAGCATACCTTCATGTTTTTGTTAATTTTCCAAGAATGTCCTTAAGTGGTGCATATGTAAAAAAGCTAAAAATAATAAAAAACAAAACATTTTTTTTTCGAGTTATACTTGACATTCCATTATTTTCTGGCGGGGCTGAATTATTTGTGAACATAGGACATTTACTCTCCTCCCACCTTTATTATTAATGCTTTTTTAAAAAATATCCAGCTTTAGTTTTTTTTATGGCAGTAATTATTTAATTCATTGTTTCAAAATGATTTATGACTATCCCCACAATTATATCATGATTCTATCAAATAATTTATCGGCAACATTTTCCCTCTTGCCTGAGTCATCCTTTTTTACAAATGTATTTGCTTTAGATTTATTTGACATACTTATATGTTGCTGTTAATGTTTATTATATTTTATCGATGTTTTATTACAATATTATACACATATTGGGAGCTAGTTGTTATTAAAATATCGGATCTAAGTATGCAGGTCACTCTTTTGCCTAGATTGACACCTTGGGATGCTGAGATACGATTCTCGTATCGAGTTGAGAACGTGAATAACTCGAGATATTCTCAATAGTATTGTTTGGACGATTTTTTCTCCTATCTGTTATTATTTTTAACTAATAATAAAATAAAGTTCTTGATTTATAATTAAATGTCAGCATAAAGATCAAATAATGGATTTTTTTTTATTTTAAAGCTAAGTGAAATACTGGCATGCAAAACTAATTCTGAAAATTATATTTTTTATATCTTCGCCCTTTCTATTTAAAAATATTAATTTCAATTACTATACTGTACTTACTGATGTTTGAAATGCCAGTCTTTTGGCTGGCATAGTTATATTATTCGTTGACAATTTGATTTTACTAGATAACATTTAAAATTAACTCTGTGTATAAGTAATGAAATTATTTGCATTAAGTAAATGTCATATATTGTACTATATATATCACAAAAATGCATATTGATTCATGCGCATTGTTACATCGAATGTCTCTCCTAGTGATTTAAAAAAAAAAAAAAGTTGTTACGAATCTCATTAATAATGTAAGCATTGCTTCGCGGGAACTGTTGAATATATTAAATGTAAAAATCAATGTTGGGAAAAATTGTATAAACCACGAGACAAGTTCGATGTGGATTTTCAAATATTAGCGCGATAAATAAATATTAATTTTTGCATTGAATTTTGTATTCAAAGTTATTAAATATTTTGTATGCATTAATTACCATATAGATAAATTTAATGAAATCAAAATGATTCGAGTACTATATCAGCTTTAGTATGAATTACATTGGTTTGAAGATTTGAGTTCACAAATTAATTATCCTGTACAAAATAAAACACGCTTTTAACATTTTGTTTTTGCAATGAATACAATTTTATTAATACTTCCTTCAGAGCTCTTTTTTTTTTTTAATGTTATAAAGCGTTTGTTGAAATTTAAGGCATTGCTGTAAACATCAAGATGCCAGAATAAATTATGCTTGAGTTGGAAGCGGAAAAGAAGGAAATTCTGCTATACAATATGAATTTGGAAATAGAAATGAAGCAAAACGAATAAATATTTTGATTTTAAAGCCAGCAAATTTTTCTATATATCGAAGAATACTAACACATGGATATCATTAGAGGGAGTTCACCATTCTAATAGAATATCTCTTTGGCATCTAGCAGTAGAAGAATTCAATATTAATAGTAAAATTTGGACTAGGAGAGATTGTGGAACTAGTGTGAAGCTGAAAATGAATCACAAACTTGTATCATTTCCTTGTAGGAATATCATCAAAAATAAATCTCTGCTTTTGAATGTAATTAATGGTTAATTAACTGTAAATAGAAATGAGAATTTGGCCAGAAAAAATCAAAACGAATATCAAGATATAGTTATAAATGCAAACAAAAAAAAAGATGCAAACTTTAAAATGACAAAGATCTTTTGAAGAAAATGAATGAAAAATTCTAAGGAATAGTCAGGAAAGGTAAGGAACAATATTGCAACAACTCTTGACAAGATATTTTATTGAAATTGAAAGACCAAAAGGAATTTCCATTCTTGAGAGAATTTGATGAAAATGGTAAAATTGTTTTAAGTAACAGTTCAGAGATCGAAGGAATACACAGAAGAGCTACTACTAAGCACCCAGGATATTCTTGATAGATCATCTATGTAAAATGTTTTAATCTTGGATGATGGAAGTTGCCGCACTCACCATGACATTATTGCCAAAAGTTAAAATCACAGGAATTAGTAATATAGTATTAACAATTTATCAAACCCCCCCCCCCCCAACTGATGAAATAATAAAAATGTTGGCCAAATTATGCCAATTAATCTGGAATACCATTGAATAGTTTACAGATTTGATGAAGTCATTTTATATTTCTGAAAATCAATCAGCACTATCAGCATATAAATTGAAGAAAAAAATCAAGGAACAAAAGACATTATTGCTGACATATGCAAGATTCTAGAATGAAGTCTAAATATGATTATAACAACTCTTTTATTGCATTTGAACAGTTCCAGAATGTTAAATCAGTTTCAGTGAGATGGATTTGTTTAGATATGTGGCTGTATATTGTCAGTCTATCTATTCAGTTTGTATACTAAGTATGTAATGAGAGGAGCCAGATTGGAAAATGTGAATTCAGGATTAACAAAAAAAAAGCATCAATAATCTTGGATATAAGAATATTTCTTCTTGTGCTCTAGCATCATCCATGTAAGTTTGTAATCAGTAATTACCAATAAAATTCATCCCCATTTTCAGATCAATTTCTAGATTTCGCATTTGAGGACTTAGATATGTAAAGCAGGATTACTACAGTTACACATTCAACAGCCTGAAGCTTAATAATAAAAAAGAAGTTAGAGATGGCTGACTCCCAGATATACAATTGAATTGGTTCCAGTTCGGAATCCCCAAATTCTCTTTGATAAAAACAAAAACCAGAAATTAATCAGGAAATAGGAATTAAATTGCACTGCTATTTAGTAGTTCAAGCTTACAATAGATGAGACTAGAATACAGAAAGAAGAAATCTTGTTAATGTCATAACTTGAAAGTTAATTAATATTAATCTTAGATATGATAGTGACACTATGTTTAACATTAAAAGTAGAAAAGATCTAAAAATACTTATTAGGAAAATGATAAATATGAAGACATATTATTCAGAGGACAACAGCTGACTTTAAAATTAATAGCATAGACATAGAAATCATTGATATTTGTTATTATTATTCATTACAGATTAATATTAGGAAAATAAATGAAAAACTGAGAATTTTTTTTTTTACAGGAACATAAAATAAATGTCAAAATTTTTAATTCAGTGGCATTTTATATAAGTCTCTATGGATATGAAAGTTAAAAATAGTAGAAGGGTTTAAGAAAATTATTGTAGTGGTGTTGAAGACTTGAACATATACAGGAAGGAAAGTAAGCAAATGGTCACTTTATCAAATTGACCAAATTAAAATGAAATTCATTGGAAAAATATAAATTATGCTAAAAGCTGATAAAAAAAAGCAGCAACTGATAATGAGATGTCCAATAATGAATATGCTTTTAAAGAACCTCAAATTGAAGATTGATCTAATAAGTATTTCTGTAGAGTACATTTATACAATCACCAAATGATAATGTGAACTTGATAGTTCTATTAAATAACTACTTATTTCATTGTTTAGTTTTTTTGGTGATAAGTTTTGTTCTCATTTTGGGATTTAATTCAAAAACTTTCAATAATAAGCTTTTTTTTTCTTTCTCCCAAACCAATTAGTTAAGGTATAACTTAGATTAATTTTATAGTTCATCAGTTTGATATCTTTTATTAATAGGTCTTCCATTATGTTTTATTTTTTGGTTTTTTATTTAAATAACATTTTTTCCCCAACATATATCGCTTTTCAATAAAATAATATTGTTTTTGAAAAATAAAAATACTTTATTAAATTTTATATACATACCTTCAAAAGTAACTAAAAATAATTTTAAAATAAATAAATTTTTTAAAATGCTATAGTAAATAAATAAATAAATAATACTTCTGTTAATATATAACTATAAAAATAATATAACAATTCATCAATTGTTAAAACAGAGTTTCTTTAATGTAAATAAAATAAAAAATAATTATTGCCAAGCGCTTTCAACGCTTACAAGTCCTTATCAAGGCAGAGTAAAAAGTTCTATTTTCTCCTAGGCGATGAATTCAACATTTCATTGTATTCATCTTGTACTATGAATTCAAAATTAATTAGCTTTCCAATTAGTTGTTCTTGGCCAATACAATGAAATGTTGAATTCATTGCCTAGGAGAAAATAAAATTTTTTACATTGCCCTGATAATGACTCATAAGAGTTGAAAACACTTGGCAATAATTATTTGGTTATTATTTTATTAATATTAAAGAAACTCTGTTTTAACAATTGACGAATTGTTATATTATATTTTAAAATGCTATAGATAATGAATACAAAAAGGTGATATCATTATCACAACTTTACTGTTTTTAAGAAAGTATATCTGAATAAAAATTATACTATGATTGTGTATTTCCTTCCTTTCTCAAATAAAAACGATGTTAATTTAATCATTTATTAAATATCATAAAGATTAATATTTTTAATAAAAAAATTACCTATTTTTCTAACTTTTTTGTGTCCAGTAGCCAGTAAAAATATCTTACTACTCGTATTTGTCTTTGCTATTGTAAAAATGCATTTTTTTGCAGGACAAGTGATTTCATCTTTAGATTATAATTATAATAAAGATATAGTAGTTTTTCACAGATAAATTAATGAACTTCAGCTCATAATAATGATAAATCATCCTGAGATGTAGCTTTTCAGAGATTGTATAGTAGCACTATATTGACGTATTTCTTAAGGAATAAAAGCAAAGGTTAAATGATGCTATAACATTCTATTTGTAATATACTGATTTTTAATAAAAGAAACAATTTTTTTTTTTACCATTTCCTAATTAATTACTTTTAGTCAGTAGTTAATTTAAAATAATTATATTTATTTTTTTAATTTTGCTGAAAAGTTTGTTTTTTATAACTGAATTTGTTTTTCAGTCTTATCAACAATAAATGGGAGATAACTTGGAAAAGATATTTTGAAGTACATATATAAATCATAATAGTCCATTTTCATTTGATACATTTTTATCTGAAATTTTTTTTTTTAAATCTTCATTATGAAATATTTGTAACTTTTACTGAATTAAGAATTAATATAAATTTCTGTATTGATTCAATACAATTTTAGATCTCGGAAGGTATTACCAATTTTTGATTTATTAAAAGTTATAAATATATCTTAATGAAAAACTTACTAGTTTTGCAATGTATTTTATTTATTTAGTTATACTTTTTTTTTTTTGCATATTTGACATTCTAGTAATAGATAATAAGATTTTAAGGAAATTTCAGCCATCTTATAAAATATAAATAGAGCAAAATATATTTTTTAATGATTTTTTTTTTTAGAAATAAATTAATTAATTGAAATAGATATTTGCATTTTAATAAAGATCCAATAAAATGAAAACTAAAGAATTAATATGAAAAACACAGAATTTTTTTTTTTTATGTCTCAAAGCATAGGCCAGGAAGCAAACCCCAGGACAACTGCTTGTAAGGCAGCTGTGCTAACTACTCAGCCACTAACGCTTGACAACACAGTATTTTTGTTTGTGAAATTAGAAAAAAAAACTTGTTTTATTATTAGATTATTTTATAAAAAAATTTATTGACTTCAGCGCTAAAGCTATAAATTTCAAAATTCTATTAATAGCTTGAATAAATATATTTTTAAATTTAAAATAGAATAAAATTCATAAGAAAGTTAAATATTATGAGAATTGTAAATTAATGGATTTTTCATTAGTTATGGTAACATTGAGTTATTTGCATAATGCAGGTAATGTCACTCTCATTTGTATGTGTTCTATATTTCTTTATATGGTATGAGTTTTACTTTCTTGTATTTGTGTATATTAGTCACAATTTTGATAGGAAGAGCATTTGTTATATCGTGATTAGTAAAGATCCCCTATTGTTTAATGTAGAAATAGAATGGTAGATTTGGGACATAAAGTTACATGAATTATATCCGCTTCTATAACATTTTTGGTGCTAGAACTTCTTATAAACTCCTGAACTGTAAGCTGTTCAATGATTTATTTATATATCATTAAAGAAATATTTAAAAATTGTCAAAAACCCAAATATTACGACATTCAAACTAATGATATACAAATATTGTATCTGCTTACTTTATGCGCAATGTTTTATATATGCATATGTAAGATCATAATAATATATGTCATCGTAATATTAAAAATATTTAAAACCATAATAAAAACAATTTTGACAATTTATGAATTTAAAAATATATACATTTATAAGTATGCTATAAAGAAAATTTTTATAAAAGAAATGTGTAAAAATTTTGTTATTAAAAATTTTAAAACTAAAAGATAATAAATGCTGATGTTTGATAACATGAAAATATTTTCTCTGGATAGAATAAAATTGTAATACTTAATTATTACATGTTTTTGTAAGCAAATTGCATTTTGTATATGTTTGTGACTCTGTTTATATATAATTTATTTCCAGATATATAATTAGCTAAATATACAAATTAATGCACTCTCTATAAAGTTTAGTGTTAACTGTGAAATAAGATATTAGATATTTTATATGGATGACTTCTTAGCAGTAAAATTATTACAATTTATTTTACAAGTGCTGAACTTTCTGCACTCACAATTTTGACATGACTCATCTCAGATGAATATTTCAATGATTATTATTAATCATTTATTAAGCTAGAGATTAATATCCCTAACTCGGATGTAAACTTTAAACTCAGTTAAAGATTACTATATCTGCTTTTTAGTTAAACACATAGATGGAATAAGTAATTAAACTATGACAATAAAAGGCTTACTGAACTGGTTTCAAGGAAACTTTTTTCATCAGCTGTGCCAAGGCATAGATATTGTTAACCACCAACCAAAATTAAAAGAATCTTTTTTAATATAAAGCAGAGTCTGTTTGCTTTAATAAAAGTGATAGACATAACACAATCATTATACATGTTTGATTTTACTTGATTAGTAAACACATATACAAATATATTCTATCCAGATACTGATCAAATATAATTGTCATAATAGGAAGTTAAGACTTATGTGTTAGAGGATGCTTTTTTTTTTCTGTAACTTAAATTTCAATTTGCTATAATAATTTATAATTGATTAGTTTTACATAATGTAATCCTATTTATGAGAAAATTGATAATTGTTAATATTAACTAGATAATATTAGTGTCTGATATTATTAATTGTAGAAAAGCAGAAACATTTTTAATGCAATGCTTGTAAATTACATGTATTACTTTCAAATAAAGTAAAAAAATCTTTTCTTTATAAACAGTTTATCTATTTTTTTCTTGCTATAAACCATGGATTATTTTTTATTTAAGTATTATTGAATTTTTTATATATATCTTTTTACCATATTCACTATTTTTTAAGTATTAGTAATCAATTGGTTTATTGTTTGGAAATTCGTAAGAGGTTAAGAGTATTGGAAATGGAGTTCAAGCACTAGAAGTGAAGGTTTTGGGCAATATTATGTTCAGTAATCACCAGAATCTGCTATTCAGTCACATTACATCACATCCTGAAGGAAACTGTTTTAATTATATGTCTCAGAAGTTTTTTATTATTTTTATTCTCTGCATTTTACATAGATCAATTTTTGTACAAATATTAATATACTGTTTTATGAACAAGGACTTCTAATGCAATGGTTTTATATTTACTGCCATATCCAGTTTCCCAGATTTTAATGTGAGTTGGGGAATTTGAAAGCTTTTTCATGTTCCATTCAGACTAAAAATTTTTTCCTTCAGGTAGTCTAACCATTCAATATTGATGGATAAATGATTCTTAGAGGGATTTTGAATTATCACTTCTACAATAGTGAATCTCAATAATGTTATAATATATCATCACTTTTAAAATGTTAAATAAGTAAAAATGATGTCATTTTATTTATAGCTTAATTTATTACATAAGAAATAAACTACTACAATTGTAATTACAACAATGGAAGTTTCATCAAGCTGAATATTTTAAACCTTTATTTTACATTGATTTGATTTGATTTTTCCCAAGACTAGTACTTAATTATCTTAAGTAATGTTTTTTAATTGCTATAAATTTATAATATTGAATATTAAGGATAACAAAGGTATTTCTTACATTAACTAAAATGAGTGCTATGTGACTATCTTAGAAAAATAAAACTAAGTCAATTTAAAAATAGTGGACATTTAAATTTCTTAGAGGATAAAGCAATAATGGAAAATCATTCATATTCTTAACACTTGACTATTGGCAAACCACCATCATCATTATTCTTCTCTAGGAGGCAGTAGGAAAAAGTTTAGCCCTATAGAAGGTTGTTTTAAAGCCTTTTTCTCTATTTTTTTTTTGCAGTTATATATATATTGATAAACCTTATAGTTATTCTTTCTGATTCTTTTAAAATATTATTACATTTTTTATATGATTATTTTTTTCTTTTTTTAATTTTTTTCTTTTTTTTTGTGATTTAAATTTTTTTTTATTATATTTTTCTTGCTATAATTATTTTTACTTTTTGTTGTAAATCAATATTAATTTATTTTTTAAATAATGATTTTATATTTTATATATCTAATGAAATTCTTTGCTTTTATAACTTATTTTTTTCTTATTCTGAATCAAATTATATTAATTTTTATACATTTTTCCAATGTTTTCACTATTTTTATAGTTTTATCAAAGATAATATAATTTATATATACTTTGGGTCATCATCATCATCAGCCATTATCAATCCACTGTAGGATTGTCTCTCCAAGTTCAATCCATGCTCTCCAATCTCTAGTTTGGTTTATTTTACATCACCCCTGCACACTTCCTTCTTTCATCCATCCATCTCACATATGGACTCTTTCTGGCTTTTTTATAATCTGAAATCTGGTTTGATATTTCAATTGTCCATCTATTATCATCTCTTCTAGCAATATGTACAACCCAACTCCACTTCAGTCTCTTAATTCTTTTGTTAATGTTAATAACACCTGTTTGTTCTATTACCCATGTGTTTCATTTTCGATGTCTTCCTGTTACTCCTAACATGCACCTCTTCATACTTCGTTGAGTGGTTCTGAAGTCTTTTTATTGCTTTTCTATTAAGTATCTAAGTCTCAGATCCATAAGTAAGAACTGATGAAACACATTTTAAAAATGTTCATTTTCAAAAATATATGCATGTTTCCTTTTAGTATTAAATTATTTCTACGCAAAGCAATCCAACCAAGTGTAATTCTACTATTAACTTTATTCATTATGTTTCCATCTGTAGTAATAATCTGAACAAACTATTTGTAGTTGTTAACTTCTAACTCATCGTTATAAATCTTTATTTTTATCTTTTGAGAAAATCCATTGAACATTACTTTAGTCTTCTTAATGTTTATCTTTAATCCTACTTTCTTACTTTTATCTGATAACTCAGCAACAATTTCCTGAAGCTACGAAGCATTATTTGCAAAAACAACTACATCATCTGCAAAATCTAAATGATTTAAATAATCTCCATTTACTTTTATTCCTTTAACTTCCCATTTTAATCCACAAAATACTTCCTTTGCTGCACTGCTGTAAAAAGTTTGAAGATATAGAATTACCCTGTCTTATACCCTTCTCAATGTTAATCATTCTCATATCATTATGTAATCTAATTGTAGCTATTGCATTTTTATAAATATTCTTCAGAATATGACAATATCCTGGTTCTACATCTTGATGATCCAATTTTTTAATTACTGAAGAAATGCTTATAGAATCAAATGTTTTTTTATAATCTACAAATCCAAAGCAAAATGGCAACTCATATTTATTGGTCCTTTCTCTAACTTCTCTCAATACTTGGATATGATCGACTGTACTAAAACCATTTAAATTCAGCTTGTTGTTTTGGTTGGTTGAAATCCAAAGTTCTCTCTAGATGAGTTGTAATTATCTTGGTAAAAATTTTGTATAAAACTGATAAAAGACTGATAAGTCTATAATTTCTAATATCTTCTTTATTACATTTTTAAAATATTAATATTTATACTGTATTCTTCCAATTATCTGGTACATATTTATCATTTAGATATTTGGCATATAACTTTGCCAAACATTTTTCTATTTCTTCACCTGCTTCTTTTAAAGATATCAATTATAATTCCATTATTATCTGGAGCTTCTCCTTTTTTATAAATTTAATTGCATTTTTCACTTCTTCATTTAAATTCCTGGTCAATTCAGAAGATATAGTAGTTGTATGAGGTACTTTTCTTTGTCCTTTATTGCTACATAATTTTTGATAAAATTCTTATACACATTTCATGATGTCATCTCTCTTTTTATTAATAGTTCCATCTTTTTTTTTTTTTTTATTGCAGATGTAAGTTTTTTTACCAATACCAAAATGTTGTTTTATACTCTTGAGTCTTATTCTTTTCTATAGCTTTTCTTGCTTGTTCACAATTATACTTTTTTATATCATTATCAACTCTTTTTTGGATCATTTTACAAAATTTGAGATATTCAATCTTTCCTAATGCATCATTTTTTAATATTTTCATAAATTTTATTGATCAATTGCTGTTTTTTTCTATCAGCTATCTTTGCTATAGTTTTTAAAAGTATCAATTATTATTCTATTGATTTCATTCAAATCTGAATCATGGTCAAAATATGCTAATATTTGAAAGTGATTTGCAAATTCTATTTTAAATTTATTAGAATGTTTCTGATGATTAGGAATATCAACTGTGAATATTGTTTTTCTTTTTAATAATTTTGTCTCTAGTTTTGTACAACTCATTAATCAATAATCACTTCCTATGTTAAATTTATTTAGAGCATTACAATCTTGAAATATGTATTTTTTTTTTTTGCCTGTTTTAATAACAGTTAAGAGCAAGCATAAGAAATGGTGATCATGTGATGTTTATTGGCTTAAAGTCAAAATATAATTCAGTTCTGCTATATCTTAATTTGGATGCTTCCATGTCCATTTCCTTTTAACATTTTTCTCAAAAAAAGAATTCATAATATGAAGTTTTTCTTTTTCTGCAAATTCCACAAATCTATGTCCTCTCATTTTTATTACCATAATGAAATTTACCTACAGCACTCTTCCTCACAAACCATCCTCAATGAAACTCAATTTCTGAAAAGCATACTACATCCTTAATCCTGATGTTTCTGCAGGATCAACTCTTCTCCGGCTTAACAATCATCTGCTAATCAAGAAATTTAAGAGATGGTTCCTTGAACCCAAATTCTTTGACTTCCTGTTGAAGATAAACCTCAACGCATTGCCCACTAAACATTTTTTGTACATCATTGAGGATTCTCAAACATAGATTCCACTTGCACCCTATGTCTCAGAGAAAGGAAACTTCTCTTCACCTCCTCTGGTACTGTATTTCGCTTCAACCCTATAGAGACCTTATAGCTTCCATACTAAATGACAAAAAGCCTTCCTTATCTACTCTCATTGACAATATACTGGGTGGATCCAGCCCAGAGATACGCTCATTAACATTCTTATTGTTTTCGTTATGGTACACCCGGTGCTGGCTCACCTTTAATCATGCACTGGAGCACCCTCTTGATTTATACATTGACAAAATGGAAAAAATTCAGAAAAGGGACCAGAATTTGGCCCCCTCCTATATCTACGATACCACATGGAAGCTAATTGATTTGCCTCCCTAAGGCGGATCCCTTTCATACCTGAATACTTATCTCCTATCATGGAAATGATTAGTATTATTATTTTAATTTAAAAAAACAAAAAAAAAACAAATAGAAAGTACCTATTGTTAAATAAGAAATGAGACTTTTCCTATAGTAAAGAAATATATTGTTAATTTGAATTTAAAATAAACAAAATTTGATTAAAAAAAAAACAAAAACTTTTACATAAGTAAATCTACAACTACAGATTACTCATGTAACCAAAGCAATCCAAACTATGTAAAACCATGTAACTAATGCACAGCATGTAAAATTTCCTGTAGTCCGGTGTAAAATAATAAATCAACTTTTATATATGTAAACCTACAACTACGGATTGCCCATGTAAACTCAGCAATCCATGCTATGTAAACTCTTGTAACACTTTAAGACAAATAAAGCTTATCATTATAAAAAAAAAAAGGTCCCCCATAACAATTATAAAATGTTGTTTGGTCTAATCAAAAGCATTTTGTACATCCATATTAAAATCTTCTACTACTTCATCACTATGAGAACTTGTTGGGGCATAAATCTGCATTTGGTATCTGCTGTTAATTTGAATAACAACTAATCTTGCTATTCTGTCCAATAATACACCATCAGTATCCACAATGTTGTTCTTCCACTTTTTATTTATAAGAAATCCTAGTCCACTTGTACTTCAATTATTTGTGCCTTTGTAGTAGAGCATTTGTCCACTTTTTAAATCAATTGTCTCATCACCTTTTTTTTTTTCTAATTTCACTAAGTCCAATAATGTTCCATTTAATATGAGATAGTTTTTATTCCAATTATTGCAATCTTCCTTTACTTGAAAGTGATCTAAACAAAAGATTATCATCAGATGGTGGCTTGAGTCTACAATTGGGGATTCTTAGCACCCTTCGCCTTCAACCACCAGCCACTGCCTTGGCTAGTGACTTTACAGCTTCCTGAGCCATGATTTATTTTTGTCTGTTATGATTGTAAATGTCTTTTAGAAAAAAAATTTTTTTCATTCACACACACACACATTCATTATGCCTTCAAGAAAACTCAACTGATATTTCAGTTAAGAGCTATCAGGCAACTGAGAAGAAAAAACATCGTGTTTTTCACTCAGAAGTAAAAAGTCAATAAACTTTGTGTACAGTCATATATATGCATTGTATATATTTTTGTCTAAAATAGACAAAAAGTTTTAAAGACTTAAATATATATGGAACACCATTAATCTGGATACCATAATTTAAAAACTTTGGTTATCCAGATGAAATTGCAAAAAGTAATCTTTAATTTTTCGCAAATTGCATGAATTAAAATATAATTAAATAATATTTCTTAATTAATTTGGGATTAGACACACAGTTAAAAAACAAACAGTATAGTAAATAATTTAATATGCATAACATCTGGAAGCAAAATTAATGAAAAAAACAAATTCAGAAAGGGTCTATAAATTAATAAATGCACTTGCTGTGAACTGCTTGCTTTTTTATTTATTTATTTTTATTTAATTCATGATCATTGCTGTAATTGTCACTTTGGTTTTAGTTCAGGGCAAGGGATTAAACAAAGAATTAAAAGTCCTGAATCAAATCCAACCTGTCTCTTCTTTTTTTTTGTTTTCACATCACATGATGTTCTAAGTAACTTATCATTCATTTATTTTATATATAATGCTGCATTGAGGTTTTTTTTTTTTAAAAAAAAAAAAAATGTTACATCAAATTGCTAAATGAAAGAAAAATATTTGAATAAAAAAAGAGCTTAAATTTTTCAAGGTCTTTATTATGAAATCTAGCGTTTTTCCAGGAACAGTAGCTGGTTCATAACCAATTTAGTTGGTCATTTAATATTTGTCAGTAAATAGTATCAATATATTATCATGTAGAGAATGAATTGAATTCAAGCAATATTGAAAGTTTGCCATATAGTCACAATGCCAAAGAAAATATATTTTGCTCTTGCTATATTATTGCTATGAATTATTAAATAAATTTTTGTTTAAAATGATTCCAAGGCATGAAGTTAATGATGGGTGATTTTTTCTAATTGTTGAATAGTGAAAGAAAAAACACATGCTGAGCAAACACATCCATACAGTGTATACACATTGAATTGAATATGTATGTATGAGAATTTGCTTTTTCTCTCAATTTATTATTTATTATGTTTTTTATAGATATATTATTATATTTTTTATTAATTATTTTTATTAATGTTATATTATGTATAATTTAAAAATTAAATTGTATCATAGATATGTATATTAGATATACTATATGTACAAATGCTTATTTTAAATGATAACTGTAACAAATTTATAATTAATCACAAATCATTAACAGTCTAAGACAAGTTATAAAATGCTTTTTTTATATGATAAAATGAAAATGTATTTTTTTTATTTATTTAGAGAAAGCAAGTAAACACACACATTCCCAAGCATTCATAGATTTGAGTATGTACATATGTGAATGAGAGCATTCATAGATTTGAGTATATACATATGTGAATGTTCTCACTATGTACATTTATATGAAATGGGGTTTTTTATGATTTTTTTATTTCTGCATAATTATTTTTGTTGATGTTTTCTTGTATATAATTTTTTTATCAAATTATATCAAGGATATGTTAAAAAGGTACTTTGGTATTATTCCTGCTATGATGTATTACTCCTGTGATGTATTATTCTAAATTTGCGATATGATTAAAATAACGCCTCCAAGAAATATGTGGATAAACTTAATCGATAAAATTTGTCTGCAGATTCTATGGAGGCATTACTTTAAACATATCGCAAACTTAGAATAATATGTCACCGGAAGTAATATGTCATACCACTTGTATTATGAAAGTTCAAATCTAAGAAAATTAATGGAGATATATATTCATTATGGAAAAAGGAAAAAAGTCATTACAATATTAAATAAAACAAGTTCTTGTACCTTTTTCGTACAACACTCATGGCATCAAAGCAATCCTTCCCTCTCCTGGAAAACTACAGCACTTTGTGTCATCAGAAAGGCCAAGCATGTGTAATACCAAACTTCAAATCTAAAAGAAAGAACATCTTATTCCCAGTGATAGAGAGATGTACTCATTATGGAAAAAGGTGAAATATGAAAAAGAACCCTGAAACATTTTTTAAATGAAGAGCTGTAACAAAATTTTAGCTGTAAGTTTAATGTTATAGTTTAAATATTTTTTTTAAAAAAGAAAACAAAGTTTTAGCAAAAAAAAAAATAAACACAAATATATAAAGTTTTACCTGTAAATGTATTTTTAAATGTAAAACTGTATTATTCATAAATAATGTGATAAATGTATTATATTGGGATGGTGGGAGTGGAGGAGGCGTAATATAAAGTTTTAGTTTTTTGTAAAATTGGCGAACTGTGAGTTTAACATTATATGTCATAAATATTTTTTAAAAATATATATATATAAAGTTTTAGCAAAAAAAACAACAACTCAAATATATAAACTTTTAGCTGAATTTTTAAATATTAAACCATATTACGAGGGATGTATTATATTGTGTGTGGGGGGGGGGGAATCACTGTGACTGATTGAACTGTTTAATATTTATTAAAATGGAAAGGGTCAGTTTATTTGACATAGATTAGTCATGTCAGCATTCTTGATTGCCATGACATCCTAATGGAAACTTTGAATAAATTTTACTGGATGCAAACATCATCGGAGCAATATATCATAGCAGAAATAATACCAAAGTACCATTAAAAATATAATCTAATAAGATTAGTATTATCCTTGAATTTCAAATATTTAAATGAAGACTTATGCCAAAGTATCATTAAAAATATAATCTAATAGGATTAGTATTATCCTTGAATTTCAATTATTTAAATGAAGGCTTAGCACCAAGAAGATACAATTCCAGATGGATTGCTGTCTTTAGCATGTAATTATTAAATTTATATCAAATTTATTTTTATATCAATGTATGCTGTTATGGTAAAACAAATTATTGATGTTAGAAATTTGCTATGAATTTAAAAATAAACATTTTCTTATACCTTTGTTCATTTTTTATATCTTTTCTTTGATCTTGAAATTTGCCTTGTGCTACTTATTTAAAGCTTTGCATGATTTAGTACTGTGATAGTGTGGCAGACTGGATTTCAAGGTCCATGGATCATAGCAACTTAGATTTGTCATTCCTGATACTCACATTTTTCATGAACTCTTGAGCAAATAAGCATTCTTTTTTTTTTTTCACAAGTGTAAAAACAAATACAAAAGATCACATGACATTTTGTTAAAAATAGTAATAGAAATTATATCTGGGACTAAGTTAAAAAATTAATATCTTTTTTAAAAACTAATATATTTTCTATGCAGTGGTTTTCAAATATTTTGTCCTCAAGACTAAAAATCCTTAGAGATAATTTGTTTACATTTTATTTATTGATAGTGATAGAATTAACAGATACATTTTTAAAATGCTTATCCAATTATTTAAAATTAACAATAATAAATCCATCCCATGACCGCCTTAATCTTTTTTAAAACTAAAAAAAAATTATATCCGCTTTTCTTCCCAAATGCGAATAATGGTATTAATAAAATAATTAAAATTCTTATTTTCTAAGATGGTTGACATTCAAGTGCTCAGCTGAGGTTTGATCATGAAACAATTAGTTTTTAGTACATCACTACCATTTTGTGTTTACAAAATGTTGTCTACAGATCTTTGGAGGTTCTTAAGACAATATCATGCTGCTCCCTTTATTAAAACGGTTTCTTAATAATACTAAGATATTGAAAATATTTGTGAAGATGTAATGCAAATATTTTTAAAGCCTTAGTTGCATTATGAAAATGGTTTTAATCTTAGGAGCAGCTTAAAGGACTTTCATTGGTCAGCAGATCACATTTAAAAAAAAACATTGCAATGTTAATTTTAAAAACTTTTAAATCCTTATATATATATATATCAGTTACATCATGATTTTTTTTCCCACCAGGATTTATTATATATACCAGATTAAATGCTATTTAAACAATTTATTATCAAAGACTATAATTTAAAACATGTGTAAACATTATGTAATCACATTAAACATTTTTAATATTGTGTAAACATTTTTTGATAACGTTAAAAAAAACAAATCTGTAAAATTATCTTTTAAATCACATTTAATTTCTTCTTAAAGACCCAGAATTGTTGCTCACCATCTGACTACTGTTAAAATTCTTGAGTTTTTTTTTTTTTTTGCTTTTAAATCATTTACTTAATCAGATTTTTCATTTTCTCCAACATATTTAATTTATTTTTGAAATATAAACATTTTATTACTTAGAAATTGTTGGAAAGGCCTTTCATAAGTATCTACTTCTGTCCTGCATGAGCAGTGCACTGGTAAGATGGCGGATTCTGGAATTCAAGACCTATGGATTATTGCTCCAGTTCTGATACTTCCACTGCATGGACTTATTATTAACTCTTGAGCAATAAACCATTCAATTATTATATTTAATATTTTAATGAAATGAATTCTTATTAAATGCTGAAGAGAATGAAAACTTCAGATGATAGTGAATAGCTATCCATATTGCTATTGCTGAAATATAATGTTTATGTGTCAAGATTTGGGTTTAGTGTAGGACAGATGATATAAAAACCCATCTGTGGATGTTAAATGAATAAAAAATGTTGTTTGCAATAAACTGAAAGCTATGAAGTCAGGCTAATATTTTGATTATTATTTATTTTGGGTGCCATCCAATTCATCTGAGAACTGGGAAGAAATAGACTAAAATATGTTGGTATTCCTTCTTACAGTATATCAATTAATTAAAATATCCAAAGAAAAAAGTACTACATAGTCAAACGATATTTTTCCAGCTCTCTTCTAATTCTAGTATTTTCTTTCAGAGATCTTTTATGCTATGTATTAAAATTCAAACTCAGAGATTCAGATGTAATGACTAAAAATAAATTTAATTTTATTAGTAAACATGTCAATAAGATATGAAAATTGTATTGTTCAGTCTGACACATAAATATACTATGAACCACTTTCGTATGATATGACTACCTAATTGTTCTCATCTGGATATTACTAAGATAAAGTTACTACTTTATAACCCCAACCATTGAGAAAAATTAAAAATTACTGAGGTTTCTTTTTTCACATATTACTATTTCAATTGGAAATTCTCATTAATTTTTACAAGCTTGATTAATTCTAGAATTGGCACATGAGATAAAGACATTAATTTTTATTTATGTATTGCTAATGAAACTGATTATAAGAATTTATTATATTAATTGTTTTGAGACCAATGGTGTTACTTTGAAAACTCTTATAAATATGTGATCTTATTCAAAGTATTTTTTTATTTCATTTCTAAAATCAATATCAGAACTTATTTTATTAATTGATCAGTTGATCTTAACACTAATTGTATGTCCTCTATATGGAATAAAGCCATTTACATATATATATGTGTGTGTGTGTGTGTGTGCGTGTGTGTTCTTAGTTAGATACTATTGACAAATATTTACACATTAATATTATTTTACAAAATCATGCTTTAATATTTGAATACAAGTATAATTTTTATGCTTGTAGTTTAGATGTAATTATAAAGGATTTTAACACAGACTTTCAAACTCCATTCAGTTATCTACTCTATTTTAAATAACTAATATCCATGACCACACGCCTGAAAAAGATAAATGATCTCCAATATATGTATTTTATGCTGAACCAGCACTCATCAGTTGGTCCAGATCATGCTTTAATAAATATAGATACTCAAGTATAGTTTATGATGAGTAAAGTACAAGAAATAATTACTTTCTTAACATTTATTGCCTTTAACTCTCAAAAATATATGTCAATCACTACTTGAGTTACTCAAGTAAAGTCATTTTCTATTTACATCTCAAACAGCATACATGATATCTCCAATGCAAAAAGAACTTACTCTTTTACTATTTATAGCATAAAACATAACTTAATTTCTATGGATTCTTTATCTCCATTAAAGCTTATGACCTTACTGATGATCTTTTATTTATCACATCAGCAGAAGGACTAATGTGTACTTATTTAGTTCATTTGTGCCCGAGTTTATTCCTTTTTGCTTTAGTAAATGCAGGATTGTTGACTGCCTAATTATTTCTTCAATAACAACAAATAAAAGTACACAGGTGGATCTTAATTAGTTTTTTAAAAATTAACATCCTATTTACTTCCATCATAGTGATTCACACCCACAGTCAAATTATCAAAGCAAGTAAACACAAGTCATAAAATTAACACTTTTTCAATAATAATCCCAAGAATGATGTCATATTATTAAAGACATTTATAGCTTTCACTTTATTCCAAGATTGTGATCAGAACTATGCTGCATTGACCAGACACACCAACATCTCACCCAGCAGCAGCTCATGCATTGATACTATGGAACTGCAGCACTCCTATAACATTCATAATGAGTGGTTTTTTTTAATTTTTTATATTTGTATGTTATATAATCTTTAAGATTAATGTCTGTAGCCATTCCTTATTTTGTGAAAAAGTACAAACTGTATGCTTCACATATCCAATAACATGGTGTTTAGTTGTAGTGCACATGTCCAAGATAAGAAGCTGCACATCAGTAGTAATTAGAGATAGCACTGTCACTCAAATAGTGCGGATTTTCTATTTTCGATAACATTCAATATATTGGCTTAATGATGAGTTATTTTTCTTTAATTTTTTTTTATACTTGTATATTATATAATCCTTAATCTTAATGTCAGGAGCCATCTCCTACTTTTTGAAAAAATTACAAAAATCATTGTATAAAATGGATTGTTTTTGTATAAAACTGTACACTTCACATATCCAACAATGCAATGTTTCACTGTTGTCCACATTCACATACGTCCGAAATAAGAAGCTTGCACAGTGTTGACCCTGTTGTGCAAATGTAATGTAGTTTTTCATTTTGACTCTGCATGCGTTGTTTTAAAATCCTGTACCATATTCTTGAATGTGATGAATTAGATAAATATCATGCTTCTAGCAATTTTATTTAATTCATAGTTGTTTTTTCAGCTTCTATTATTTTACAAAATATTTAATCACCTCCTTCGGCTCCTTTCATCCTCAAGAAATAAGTTCTGTGATTGTAAGTGAATTTCAGCTTAAGTTTTCATAGTTGTCTCTTCATGGGAAAGTTACAGTTAATAAAAGAGGGCATTCAACATCTGATATTCAAATATCTCAGATTTGAGCAACAAGAAGTATTTTTCATGGCTTTAGTTCTGAATGGTACCAATGGAAAAGTTGGTATTGTGACTGTGAAGTAAAAAATGCATTGGTTTGCTTTCCATATTTGCTGTTTGAACTTAATGTAATGTGGACAAAAGACGATTATAGAAATATAAACAAAATGAAAGAAAAAATTGAAAAACTTGGTGAAAGAATGTGTTGGAAATGTGGTTTCACTGTAGCTTTTAGGAAACTTAAATATTAAGGCGAAACTTAGTGAGACATAAAGACTTTCAATCAATGAGCATAACATAAAGGTTAAATAGAAATATAAAATTTTATCCAAAATAATAGATTGTATTTTTTTTTGTGGAAACTTTGAAACTCCCATATGTGGACCTGATGAAAAAGACAATCTAAATTAGATCCAGATTTGAAGAATCACTTAGAAAGCAGTACAGTCTTCAAAAGTATTTCCAAGACCATTCAGAATGAGATACTTGATTGCTTGCTACAAATAACCATGAGGAGATAAAGGCAGAAATTGGAAAAGCTTTCTTTGTAACTGTCATAGCTGATGACACAACAGAGATTTTGGAACACCCTCAAATTGCCATTATTCTACAATACCTGTTGAATGGAGAAATATTTGAGCAATTTTGGGGATTCTTTATTCCAGAAAATCAATCTGTAGATGGCATATCAAAATGTATTCTAGAACAATTAGACATAATCCTTCAAGGAAATGGACAAAAACTGATAACTCAGATGTTTGATGGTACAAATGTCACGAAAGGCTAAAAAGATGGAGTTCAAGCAAAAATAAAAGCAGATCGATTTAATTTAATAATGAGAAATGCAGCAAGTATTACATGAAATGCAAGAATATTTTTCTCTAACATTTTGGCTATCCCAACATTCTTCTCAATATCACTGAAACATGCATCCATTTTCTGTAAGGTGGACCTTTAACATACAGTCTGTAAACAGAGTTCATGAAAATTTGCAATCATTATAAAGATGCCTTATTGCAATTCACTCAATATCAAATGCAGATCAAACCATTGCAGAAGCGATAAGAATTTTAAAATACCTGAATGGTGATAATTTCATGTTTTGAGCTTTTTTATCAGATTAGGTCTCATTTTGAAATGATTTACAACCAAATGCAATCTTGAAATTTAGTATGTGTTAAAGTCAATGAATATATAACAGATTTTAAAACTGCTGTTTTAGAAATTTGAAGTGCTGTGATGATCCATCAAAGACACTCATGGCAGAAGCTAAAGAAATGTATGACTATATGTGTTAATATAATGCACAGATATTCTTCCATTAAACACTTAGGAGCTGCTAAATTGTTTGGCTAGAAAAGCTTTACTAGTTTTAAGATTGAACTGCCTCAGAAGAGATAGTACTGACCACTGAAGCATATCCCTTGATTGTTGACAAAGAAAATCTTGAAACTGAACTAAAAGTGTTCTATTGTAGATCTGATATGCATGAATATTGCAGATTAATTGAACTGCTGAAATTTATCTTGGCAAAATAATATAGATGCTGTTCTCAGTGAAATTACGAAACTGATAAAAATTATCTTGATTATCCCAATGATTATATCAGATCCAGAACACTGCTTTTCAATGCTGAAAAGAATAAAAACTTTTCTAAGGAGCACTAGGGATCCTGAAAGAGACCTGCAGTGCTTTCAATGGAGAAAAATTTCCTCAACAGTAATCCAGAAATCAAGGAGAAAATTATTAATCTTTTTGCGCAAAGTAAAACAAGAAGAATTGTAATTATTTAGAGTTTTAGTAAGTAAAAAGTATTTTTTTTTGGTTTACGATTTTATTAAGTTTATGTATAAATTTTCTTTTTATGTGTTTGTTTTGTTTTACACAATATTAAAACAATGTCTAAAAATTTTCTGAAACAGCACCCCCAAAAATTTTACATGAGCCACCACTGATCACACACCTCTACCAAAAAAATACAATTATTTTGAGATTACAAAGATTTAGAATTTTATATAATAATAACATTGTATATATGTAGAATAAATTATTGCCAACATTTAATAAAAATTATTTGTTTATTAAATTGTATCATTCTTTAAAATAAACTTTTGCAAAACTTAGGGAATGCAGGATTCCATTCTGTCTCAGTCCTCAACATTTCTCTATGATCACATATATATTATGTATACTAAATATAGGGGATTTGAACTCAGATTTTCAAGCAACCTTCAACTATCTCATATTACTGATACACCTGACCACACATATATAAAAAAGAAAAATAATCACTAATATACGTATTTAATGTTGCTTGAAAGTCCGAGTTCAAATCCCCTATATTTACAATTAAGTTCCAGGTATAAGAGTGCCTGTATTTCAAATCTTATTACGTATATTAGTAAAATAGTTTTATTATCATTTAAATTTTATTTCAATATATTAAAGTGGTTAAATCTTCTTTTCCTTTTCATTCATTTAAAAGTATTTTATCTGTTGGTTTCCAAGTAAACTATGGTCTTGCTTTTACCATAACTATTTAAATAAGCATTTATTTTTATATGACGCTATGCATACAATTGTATACATTCAAAGATCAGCTTTTCAAGCTAATTGTGCATGCGTCTTCTGTGAGTGTTAAATAATAAATGAATACTTCACTCCACAATACAAGATATAGTATTTATGCAGGAATAAAAGGAATCCTCTTACTCCTACAACTCAAATTCTTTTATATGAGCAAATCTGAAGTACTGTTTAGTAAAGCGTGAGAGTAGAATTCTCACTTTAAATTTCTATGTACGATGTTGTAATGAATGACGTCGGTGAAATTGTCTAGAATTTACTAGACGTCACTCTAAGTGAAACTTAATTATAAGTAAATAATAGCGTCATACGTCATATAAAAATAAATGCTTATTTACTTATAATTAAGTTTCACTTAGAGTGACGTCTAGTAAATTCTAGACAATTTCATCGAAGTCATTCATTACAACATCGTAGATAGTAATTTAAAGTGAGAATTCTACTCTCACGCTTTACTAAACGGTACTTCAGATTTGCTCATATAAAAGAATTTGAGTTGTAGGAGTAAGAGGATTCCTTTTATTCCTGCATAAATACTATATCTTGTATTGTGGAGTGAAGTATTCATTTATTATTTAACACTCGCAGAAGACGCATGCACAATTAGCTTGAAAGGCTGATCTTTGAATGTATACATAACTATTTAAGTTATCTTTGATTATTGTTTTAAAACTGATATAAAATAATTGGAAGAAACAAACATTTATCTCTAGTAGCTGACAAAATACACATCTAGATAAATGCTTTTAATGATGTTTAAATTTCTATCTGCTAATATATGTAATAATTATATTTTCAAATAATAATATAAATCAAGATATACTGAAAGACATATAAAATTAATATTCTAAATAAGTTTACATTTGTAATATTTATTCTTGGATCAAATTTAAAATATTGACAAAAGTTTTTTCGGAGATTTAATTAAAATTCAAAAAATAAAAACATTTGCAGTCTTTTATATAAATTGGCATTGGAACTTAAGAATGACCCAAATATAGATTTGTGATTTGAAATAGTAACTTCTTTTATAGATTTACTTAATATTGGTCATTACCTTGTAAATACTTTTTATCTGCTCAAAGTTTCAGAGATTGATATAAATGAAGATTATGATGATTTGTAAGTTTAAATTTTCCAATGTGAGAAGTGATCATCGATCATTTTTGAAATTGACATGGCAGCTTGGAAAAGAGATTTTTGGCTATTCAATCATAATATTGTTTGCTTTAGCTATACTATTTAAACTATGGCTCTAATATTGGAATTTCTCAGAAAACTTTTAAACATAATTTACTTTCTTGAACTGATTGACCGACTTTGACTTTTTGAATAGGAATTTTTCAAACTCTGAAAGGGAACTCTAACCGAAAACTAAAGAAATCGCACTTTTATATCTTTTGAAGCTTTTAATGTTTTAAATTTTCAAACTAAAAGTCTGATGATTTTAACGTATTTAAAATTCCTTGATAGTGTTTAATTAATAGTATCTATTCATCTATAAATAGATTTATGTTACCGACTGATCTATATATAAAGATTAAATAAGTATTTAAACTAATCCCCATTTAAATTTTATCAAATTCCTGATTTAGAAATTGTTGATATAATTAGTAAAAATTTTAGATGCCTATTTCTTTTTATTTTAAATCATAGTTATTTATTTTATTTTAAAATGATTTAAAACTGTATTTCTTTTAAATTGAAATGAGTGGAAATTTATTTAGAAAGTTAAATTCATGCACACCCACACATTCATATTTACTCCTTTCAATCTATTTATGAGGCTACTAATAGTTTTTATTAGTCATTCATTAGACTAGAGATTATCCACTTAATGAATAATATTTATCGTGAAGTTACTCTTTTAAATATGTCAATGCTATTTGTATTATTTTGTTTTATTTTAAATATAATAAAATCACAATGTCATTAATGACGAATGTGGTGACATGAGTCATTCATTGTCTCACTAGTTATTTCTGATTTATTTCTCTTTAATTTACATCCCTTATTACAAATATTTAAAAAAATCGATAGACATTAATGTATTGACCAATTTTTGGCCATTTGATCTTTTATTTAGTGCTTGTGTGAGTGGGTTCTCTCTATAAAAAGACCAAACAAATCATGAGAGTGATTGCATTGTTGTCTATTGTTCAATAACTTTCTCTTTGTAAACAGATGTCACATCAGAGTAATAATTAGATATCCATTAACTGATCAATATTGAATACCTTTCTAAATTTATTATGGGAAGGCTGATTAAAAAAATACCAAACTTATTTGGAAATATTTTAAGAATGTGAATAATTTGACTCCTATCAGAAGTGATTCTCAGGTTATGGATATAGTATGCTAACACTTTAATCAGTACAGTACTAGTTATCAGAAAGATGTATAACTAATCACTGCCAATACAAATATAAAAAATGCAGGTTACCTGTTAATAATTATAATTTTATTCCTATGCACTAGCTTATACTTTTATTGCTATCAGTTTACAGTTGAACATGGAGGTACGTGCCTTAAATAGCAGTCTGTGGGCATAAAAATGTTGAAAAAAGTTAATACCAAGGTAGTCAACAGTTAAATAGTGGAGGTTTTTGTTGTATTCTGTTTTATTTTTCTACTTAATCTCTAGATACTCATTTATCGCTCAATGACTAGACAGATATTGAGTTGAGTATTAGCTGCTTGATTGCTTTAGAAAGCCTCTATTATCAGAAATTTTTTTTCAAGCTTTACCTGAATTCAAAGTCCAGGGTCATAGTTACTGAAGCTAGATATTAACAATTATGGCAGTTTGCAAAAATACATATGAATCTAATTGAATAGAACAGTTGTGTTTGTGCATGCTTTTTAATTATTTAAGCATTTGACTATATAATCAAATGGCTGGTAGAACAGCAAAACCTTTTGGTTCAATTTTCATCTGATGAAAATTTTCACCTTTATATGTGATGTGATGATATGTTGGACTATTTTCATCATCTATTATTAAATGTTGAATGTACAGAAAATTATAAACTTTATTTAAATTTTTTAAATACAAACAATTTCTTAGTAATTACACCAGGGGTTCCCAACCTTTTTGCACTTATGAGCACATTCTATAATACCGGCCAGTTGGAGGGCGCCATTTGTTTTTTCAACCAGGGGGCGGACACCATTTATTTTTTCAATGTAAATTTATAGTTGGATATTGTTAATAATACACATAATGTACAAAAAAATATTTATTTCAAAAATAAAATTTTAACATATAATTAATGTTTGTATTTTTACGCTGTAAAAGTATAGTATGCACTACAATTTGATTACAATATAATACAATAATTTATAAGAAATTTTAAAAATTAAGTTTATTTGTATCAGATAAATAATTTTTTATCGTGTTCGGATAGCGGCTGGCACACGTAAAATGGTCTGTGGGCACCATGGTGCCCGCGGGCATAGGGTTGGGGACCCCTGAATTACACACAAATGAACAACCACAGGTTAGTAGATTACACAAAGTTTTGAGTGGTATTACTCTCCACTGTTATCACCAGTAACAATATTAGCATAGGAGTCGAACTTACACCTTTAGATTCTTGAATATTGAATTTTAATTAAGGCAATACTCTAAATAACTGAGCTATTCTGTCAAAGGCAACAGTCAGTAGAAATTTCATATATTTATCTATGAGGGTTGGTTTAAGCAAATATTTTCTCTTAATTTTTTTTTCAAAAGAAAATGGATCTCTTGTGTGTTCATGTCTCTAATGCTTAAACATCACAACCTTTTTACAGTAAAATAAACGTGTATCAAATGCTATAGTAACTGTTTTCCTATTTTTGTATGTCACATATCTTTGTATACCAACATCTATAAATCTAATATAAGTAAAGATCTCAATTTATCTATTTTTAAAATCACTTGCTTTTTTAAATAGAATGTAGCTTAGAGATAAAAATTTCTTATATGAAACTGGAAATTCCCAAGCCTTCAAAGGAGAAATGTTCCTATATAAAGGATCTTAAATTATATTGTTTGACTTTTTCTAAACTTGTGATTGATTTTTAAAAAAGATTGAAAATTAAATTTTATCGGAGATTTTTTTAAATATATAAAAATACCAAAAAATCCACGTTTTGGATTGACTCAATATATTTGTATTTTCTATAATTTGATTGTTAAAAGAAAATTAAAAATGAATGATTGAAACTTTTTATATGTAAATATATATATATATTACTAATAAAATCATTTATTATTTATAGTTAAAATATAATAATATTAGCTTATATAAAAAATGAAATATTTTTAAGACCTTTAATATCATTTTATTATTATTTTTAATTTTTAATTTATTTGTCATTATATTTATTTAATAATAGAATAGATTACGTTTTATATATTTTTTAAATTTTTGTTCACGTGTGTAGCAGAACTAATTGTTATCCCAATCTTGTTCCCCATAGTGGTATATGGGTATGTGTGGACAGTATTATTTAATGACACTAAGATTTACAGTTAAAATTCCACACTATTTATGTTTCATGATGATACTACCCATTTTAATCATGGCTAATACAGAACTTTTTTATACGGGCTTAATTTTGTAGTTATTTTAACATTTATTTTATGTCATACAAAATCAAAATTCGTGATACTTGCTTTTTTATAATATTTTGCCTCATGGTGATTAACTTAAGATGTTATTATATATGTCTTTTAATTCTATTGATAAAGGATGACTGTTAATGAGTCATTGCTTTCTATTGCATTCATTATTTATTTATATTTAATCCACAATTTCAGCTGTGCATTTCCGTATGTACTAAACGTTTAAGTAACCTTTATTAGTAAAAAGATTACAAAAATTTTTGGGTACACTTACCCATTAAGAATTACAAAGTATTCAATGTAACAAACAAGGTAAAACAATTATTGATTATATAAAGTACACATGCTTGATAACAATTATATCCATAAAAGGGTTCTATAATGTTGATTAATGTGTATCTGAACATGAGTATCTATGCATGGATCTAAATGGCCCAGCCACTGAGAAGTTATCCATTACCCAATGATCCCACCCCTGGGGCTCCGAAGTGAGGACCCAAATGCTTCAGCTGAATGGGTGGACAAGTCCAGCATTGCGCCAACCACCACAACAGGCAGCAAGGTCCAAGGCTCAAGTCCATTAAACAATAAATTCTTGACCCACAGCCAAGCCATGTCAAGACCATTCTAGATACCTCTGTCTCCCAATTAACAGTCCAAATATGCAGGGACCACATTCAGTCCACCTGCCCAGAATTGGAAAGCCAGCTAAGGAAAACTAACACATAGCGAGCACAGATCCACACTATCATTTATATTGTGCAGATTTCTGTTTTATTTGTAATACATAATTTTTCAATTGAAATGTATAGTACTTGCATATTAGTCCGGCAATAGATGGTAAAAGAATACAAACATTTTATTTTGTCCATGGATAAAATTTCTCACTTATATTATAACACCAGCACAAACAAATGGGTAAATAAAGAGCGAATTAAACATATTTACAATCTTCTAAAACCGAGAATAATTTTGTTTTTTTAATGAATATTAGATAATAAACCAACATTTTGACTAACAACTTTCTTCTAATTGGAAAATTATGTAATATTTACTTTAAAAATTATTTCCATTTTTAGATTATAAATGTTGTTTGATTCGGTTTTTATTTAATTTGTTTGTGCAGGCATTTTCCAGCACCATGGACTAATACATAAATACCAAATGTATTATGAATAATTTATTTTAAAAAAAATTATTTTCAGACTAATTATTAAATTCTCAATCTATTAATAGGATGCTCAATTATCACATGACCTCCTGCGCAATTAATCATATGATTAATACATGTTAAAAATGTATATATGTATGTGTGTGTGTTTACTTTCCATGGATTGTAAATGGAAACAAATACCATGAATATAGAGATTCTGTATACTAATCCAAATTATCATTGTTTACTTGCATTCATTCTGAATGATTCTTTTTAATCTCATTTAGCAGAGACATCATATATTAATAATTTTATTAGTTTTTTATTAGACTAAAGATTTTCCAATAGTTAATAATATTTCTATAGTATAATTTTCATTAAACCACACTCATGCAAGGTAGGGGCTGGTTTCTATCCACTTTTAACACACGATGGCAGCAAGTTTGACATATCAATTAAACTAATAATTTGCTATCTATATATATATATATTGATTAGTGATATAAAGATATATATATAAGAGATTGGGGTTTGGACCAAATGATGAATGCTAGTTCAGCATAAATTATGCATTTTGGGAATCATACATCTTTTTCACATGTCTTTAATTATATGTTTCTGATTACTTCTCTCTACAAGGTATTAAAAGCAGATAGAAACCAGTCCCTATCTTGTGTGAAAGTAGGTAGTGAAAATTATGCTACACAAATATTACTCACATCATCTGGTAGTTTTGATACTTTTAAGTTAATAGTTATTTCTGGATTCTGTGCAATGATGCAGGAAATTGCTTGACATTAATCTTTTCAGTAAATCCTTACATAAAGATTTCATATACTCTGGGCTTTCAGATGTAATGCATAACTAGTTATTGATTTTTTTACATTTATATATCCATCTAAAAATTTATATCTTTTTAGTCTTCACTGAATAATTATCTCATATTATGGATTTAAATCAGCACTTTCAGAAGCATAACCATTTCGTTGAGGATTTATTCTTTTAAATAACTGAGCAATTTTTTTATGCTTTTTTTTTCTATCATTTTAATTTTTTCATACAAAGAAAATACTTCACTTCTTCTTTTAGGCTGGGAAGAATTGCTATTATTATTATTAACTTTGTACTTTAAAATCACTGCAAACAAATTTTTAATGTCTAGCAGAGAAATGTACATAAAACATGCCTTTCCTTTCCTAAACTTTCAAGAGATTAAACTTTTGAGTTTTACATATCATCTAAAGAATATCAAGATTCCTTCATACTATCACCCTTTATAAAACATTTTGGCATCAAAATAAAGGTAAGTAAATAAAAAACGTTTTAGTTATTTGGTAACCAAAACATAATTACCATAATAAAAGTTAATATTTAATTTATTTAGAAACAAAATAATTATTATCATTAGCATTTCCAAAATTATTATATATAAAAAAACTATATAAAGAAACAATCAAAGTGTAATTTTTCAAAATAGTTATTTTTTTTGCATACCACCTGTAAATCCAATGTATACTAACCAACTGAGTTGGTTAGAGAATTTGCCATAAATTTGATGTTCAAGAATCTAAAGGTGCAAGTTCAACTTCTATGTCACTATGCATATCAGGCCAGCAATACCTGAAGAAGAGTGGAGAATAATACTACTTGAAACATTGCGTAATTACTAACTTGTATTGTCTATTTGTGTATTATTATTAAAAAGTTGTTTGTATTTGAAAAGTTTAAATAAAGTTTAAAATTTTCTATACATTCAACATTCACTCATAGATGATGGAAATAGTCCATCATATCTCATCTACAAACCGTCAATAATATTACTTTATTAATATTCACAATTATTAATGTATTGCCTTTTATGTAAATTACCTGCTCTGCTTCTTCCAGTGCTCAAACTTCTTTTGAAATTTTGGGCAATAAATCCATTCATTTATTGTTTAATTTATATAATCATCGTTTATGCCATGATAAGTTTTTAGAATTATCAATTTTAATAACTTTGCAGCCCTGTTAAACAGCAAGCTCATAAAATTATAGAAAATTTAATTTATTGTTTTGCATAAAGCATTGTAAATCAGTTTCCCCATATTATTACTGTAATCCATTATTTTAAACTAATTAAACCAGTTGTTGTATTTGTTTTTCAGTCATAATGTCTGTTTGTTTTTATTCTTAAATTTATGATTATTTAATAGGATTAACCTATTTCATAACTTATTTTTTATTTGCATGGTTTAACTTTATGAATAAATAGAATCGTAATCGATTTTTATTATTATTAAAGAAAGGAGTTTGCAAAAATTTGAATATATTATTTAAATAAAAATAAGCATTAGTCAATAAGATGATAGTGTCAGTGAGATGAGGGGATAGAAAATAATAGAAAAAGAGGGAGGGATTATAAGAAAAACATTTCAGTCTATTTGGGTAATAGATAGAATTTGTGATAACTTCACACCAGGCAACAAAAATAGGGACTAAAAGTTTAAGTGTGATATGATATGGCAGAAAGTTGTAGAACAGTTTTGTGCTTTTAAATATTTGGGATGATATATTGAATCGATAATAGCAATGCTAAAACAAGCTTTTCTAGGCAGTAATTATTTGACTCTCTGAAGATAGAACTTAGATGTATTATTTGGAATATTGCTCTAAGGGGAGCAAAAGTTTAATCAGTAAAATGAAAGAAAAGATCAGAGTTTCTAAAAATGTGAATTTAGGGCAGATTCAGAAACATAAGATTAGAAGACTAGATATATAAAAAATGTAAAAGATAAAGGGGCATTTATTGAAGATTATAAAGAGATATATGGATTTTGGTAGAGGGGGAAAAGGGAAAAATTGATAAATGATTTAAAAAAGAGATAACTATCAATCCTTGAAAAACAAGTATTTGCCATAAGACAGATGTTACTTGATAATAATAAAAGATGTATATAGTAGAAGGTAAACAACTCCACAAATAAATGACCTCATGAATAAAGGTTAAAAAAGAGTAAATTGAATGCTTTGAAGATGTGATTGTCTGTAGAACTGGCATATCAAGTTTAAAATTAATATATATATATATATATATTGGTAATATTTGTAAAAAAACAACAACACAGAAATTGACAAATGAAAGGGGTTAATAGAGATTGAAAAGAGCAAGTTAGATATGTATGAGTAAATTGAATGCTTTGAAGATGTGATTGTCTGTAGAACTGGCATATCAAGTTTAAAATTAATATATATATTGGTAATATTTGTAAAAAAACAACACAGAAATTGACAAATGAAAGGGGTTAATAGAGATTGAAAAGAGCAAATTAGATATGTATGTGTTGATCACTCTGTTCTGATTGCATAGCTCAGTGGTAGAGTAATGAACTTGGGCGCTTAAAGATTTGTGGATCAAAATTCATCATGCTATTTCTGTAGCTCAGATGTCGTATAGTCCTTAAGCAATTAACAATTCGATTATTAATAGCAAGTTACAATGCTATATATCTAGAGAGATTTTAAAATAATTCTGGATGGATTTGTAAATTTAAATAAAAAATAGTTGGGTCTGTTATTAACTCAGATTTGTCTGAAGAAATGAGACATTGGGAGAAGAAACCAGACATAACTAATGGATTAAAAAAAAAAAAGAATTTTTCATTGTCACAAGGAAAAATAGAAACACTCACCCCTTTGCATTTTTTTTTTTTTTTAAAAAAAAAAGCTAATTTTCATAACTTATATACCGATGATAATTATACCGGTGATTAATTAGATTTTTTATAACGTTATTTTAATAAATTATTTAATTAGTTGTAACTTAGTGAATTTTATTGGATTTCTTTTAATAATAATTTAATTTTTATAATTTAATTCTCCTCTCTTTTTTCTCCCTATTTTTTAATAGATATTTTAATGGTTTGAAATTGGATCCTCAGGTCAGGTCATATTTAAAATTGATATTTAAAAAAACTTGTTCAAAAAATGAAATAACTCTCCAATGAGCAAGTTGTAATTAGATTCTTAGAAGGTTAAATTTTAATTATTATTTAGTTCTTTTTAAAACTGTAGTTAAAAAAAATTTTGAGTTTCATTCACACTCTTAATCTTTATTGTTTTTATTATATAAAAAAAATTGTAAATGTATGTTTGAGTTATATTTCTGTAATATTCTATTATTCATTCTTGGATAATCTCTAGTCTAATGAAGGACTAATAAAAATTATTAATATGTTTGAGGTTTTTTTTTTTTTTTTTGTAAAATAATAATTGTACATGTTAAAACGTATACTAGGATCTCAATTAGGAATAATTCAATTTTTACATGTGATAAAAATGAAAAGACTTACATGTGCTAATCTGGTACAGAATTTTATAATGTATGGGATGGAGATGTGGATGAAAGTGAACCGTTACTATGGCAATAGAAATAGATTTTTTGGAATACAGCAATGAGAAGATCACATTGGAAAAAAGAACAAACCTAATGATTGGAGTGATAAAAGTCACTGAAGTCATAATTAGAAGAATAAATAAGAACAGAATACCAAGGGTGATTATTGATTGATTGGAAAATGGGAAGAAAAGAAAAGGAAGACTGAGAAATTTATTGAAAGATGATCTGGTGAACAGCAGGGATAGGACTGCCTATCAGAATCAGATACTATAGATATAGGTATGAAGAAGAAAAATAGCGGTCTTAGATTAGGACGTTAACCAATGAGAATCCTAAATAAGAATAATCTTTTTTTTTTTTGTAGTTAAAAAGATCATAAATAATGAGTTCAAGTTTAGCAAATCCAAAGTATTATAGCCAGTTCAGTTGTAAACTGCACTGTCTTAAATTAAAATCTGCAACATAATTCTGTTAATTCCTTTATAATAAGGAGTTGTATTTAGTTTTTATCTTACATCTATTTGCTGATATTTATTTTACTTTTTTTAATATGATACTATCTATATTGGGTAACAACAATATAGGATGATCATAGTCGAATCCATAGCAAACCATTTTCAACTGCTCTAGTACCAATAAAGGGTGAATCAGTCTCCAATTAGCCTGTTTCAGGGCAGCAGGTCTCTCATAGAAAAATAGTGAAAAAGAAAGCAGTATTAATCAAGCCAATCAATTTTCAGGCTGTGCGAATTTGAGAAATTTTTCCTCCTCATTTTACCTTCTAGTTAAAAAATAGCTTGGTATCCATTCACTAAACAATATTAGATGATTATCTGTGAACCAGATATCTGAAAGAAAAATTTTAAGTCTATTTGAAAAAATTTCAAGTTTACTCTGCCAAATTCATACCCAGGTTGTAGGTCCGGCAAGCATCTTTCATTAGGTCCTATTACTCCATATCTCCAAAACTTTTTACAGCAGTGCTGCAAGAAGTATTTTGTGGATTAAAATGGGAAACTAAAGGAATGAAAGTAAATGGAGAGTATTTAAGTCATTTAGATTTTGCAGATGATGTAGTTGTTTTTGCAAATAATGCTTCAGAGCTGCAGGAAATGTTGCAGGAGTTAGTAGATGAAAGTAGAAAAGTAGGACTAAAGATAAATGTTAAAAAGACTAAAGTAATGTTTAATCGATTTGCTCAAAGTATGAAAATAAAGATTGATTATGAAGAATTAGAAGAAGTTAACAGTTACAAATACCTTGGTCAGATTATTAATACAGATGGAAACATAATGGAGGAAATTAATCATAGAATTAAACTTGGTTGGAGTGCTTTTGGTAGAAATAACTTGATACTAAAAGGAAATATGCCTATGTGTTTGAAAAGAATGGTTTTTAACAAATGTGTTTTACCAGTTCTTACTTATGGATCTGAGACCTGGACACTTAATAGAAGAGCAATACAGAGACTTCAGACCACTCAAAGGAGTATGGAGAGATTATGTTGGGAGTAACAAGAAGAGATTGAAAACGCAATGTATGGGTAAGACAACAAACAGGTGTTACTGACCTTATTGAAAAAATTAAAAGATTTTAAATGGAGTTGGGCTGGACATATTGCTAGAAGAAATGATAATAGATGGACAATTGAAATTTTAAACTGGATTCCAAGAGATTGTAAAAGACCCAGAAAGAGACCACATGTGAGATGGATGGATGAAATAAGAAAATGTGCAGGGGTGTTGTGGAAAAGAGAAGCTAAAGATCAGAGAAGATGGATTAAACTTGGAGAGACCTTCATCCTGCAGTGGATTGATAATGGTTGATGATGATGATGATGATGATACTATGTTGAAATTTTTAAGTTAAAAGTGATTTTATATTATATATGTATAAACTGAGAACCTAATAGCATATGCAAAGTAAGATTATAGTAATTATTTTTTTTATAAAAACATTGCTTTCCTTTGATAAAAATGTAATATATTTATGCTATAGTAGTATGTGATAAATTTTACAAGCGCTATGTAATTTATTTTTTGTCTGAAAGGGTCCTAGTAACAATTATTTCATGTAATAAGTTTTATGTGTACAATGTTTACCAGTAAAAATATTATATATAGTTTTGGAGATTTTAAAAAAATAAAATGTATAATACTATTTGAAATAGTGTTGGGGGGGGGGGGTAATAGTGTTGAGTGAACATATTTTAAAAATAGGTTTTAAAAATTAGCTTTATTTTACTTTCATTCACATTACTTACACATTTTTGTAATAAATTGTATTTCTCTTCACTATTCAAACTCATTTGCATATGTGTACAATAAATAACAACAGTATTCATTCACAAAGCTATGAGTATGAGATTCCAACGTTAAATCTCGAAAGCGCTAAGCAGACCGCTTACACATTATTTTAAGTATAATTATAGCTTCACTAACGAATGCGAAAAAAGTCGCATATTTATAATTACATATTTTTATTTATGGTTAAAATTCAGTTATATATATATTTGAAAGCTCTAAGTTTAAATATAGGTATTAATATGAATGTCTCATGCATTAATTTGTAATTGCTTTTGATTTTTAACTTTTATGTTAAATACTGTAAATTACAAAATTAATTGATGAAAAACAGAATATGATTTATTTATTTTTAATTGAGTTGGTTTCGTTACAACAAAATAATACATTATTCATTCTAAAATATTAAGCCCACACAATTTGAATTAGACATTTGGGGTACCTGGCTGCTGTTTGAAAGCACTCTATGTACAGACTGTGTGTATAAAATATATATTTTTTTGATATCCTCATTGGATTTGCATATTCTGTTAGCTTATATATGAAAGCAAAGGGAAGATATTGGTTCACTAGTGGTGAAGGCTGTATCATGTCAATTTATTTTTTAATTGCATTCAGCATATCAGTGCTTAGCTGATTCATCATAGCTGCATGTGATCTTTATCTTCTAGCTTAGAGTATCTAGAAAATCTAGTTGTCGAGTATTGGATAGCCAGTTGATTTGTCTGTCTATGAACTGGTTTTCTGAAAAAATCTAGAACTTGATTTGGTAAAAATATCTAAACCAATTTGAACCTTAAATTATGGGGATCACAGGCTATTGTTCTAACCACTACGTCATGGTTGTCATCATATGACATATGTAGCAGCTGAAGCTTAAATTTCATAATAATGTTTCAACATTGATATTTGCTTGCCATAGTCATTTTTTTTATAACCAACTTTATATAGGTCATGGTCAACTGTCAATAGTAGTATAAAATGTAAGCCTTATGAATTTTCCAAGGTGATTTCAATAGATAGAAACTACTGACTACAATCTAAATTTATGAATGGCTGTTTTGATTTTCTAAATAGATCATTCTAATTTTTCACAATTATTTTCTCACATATACACTCTGATCATTTATTTAAAAGTTCTTTTGAAATTAAAGAACCTGAACGTCAGTTAAAATTATGGAATAAAAGGTTAGTATAAATTTGTTTGTGTTTGTGTGAGTTTGCACCTCTGCCTTAGCAGTGAAATCATTGGTTGTGGTGAATTTCAATTTTGACTAGTTTTATTAATTCTGAATTTCATGTAATTTATTTATGCTCATATACACACAAAAGTATTTTGGATAAAGGCACGATAAACAATTATATGATGTGAATACATTTTTGAAAATATGTGTGTGTCTTTATGCATGTGTGTGCAGACAAAAATGTCTTAGTATATATATATATATTGTTTGAAAATAAATTTGGTAGATCAAACTGCCTGTCATCAGTTTCTGTGATTTACCTGAAATATTTTTTTTTGTTGATGATAATTAGTCTTTTGTGGCACTCCATATTATATGTATTATATGCAATCATATTCGCTATGCACATTTTTTACATAAACCTTAAACATAATGCATTTCATAAACTTTTTCTCATTACTTTGACAATCATGTAACTATTCACTATAATGTAATATAAATTAAACATCATTAGTAAAGATCAAAACTCTCTATACATATTCCAACTCAGTGCAAGCCAGAGTAATCAATGGATGCCAGAAGGCTTATGCATAAAATCTCATCCAATATCCCCAGACTAGGTTCTGGCTTATAGCCTTCATCAGTGAGGGGCCTTGGATCTGAGAGCACATAGGTGCAGTGCTCTCATATCCAAGGCTCCTCATTGATGAAGGCCATAAGCCAAAAACTAGTCTGCACCTAGATGCTCTCAGATCCAAGGCTCCTCACTGACGAAGACCATAGGCCAGAAACTAGTCTGGGGATATTGGATGAGTAGGCATTAGATGGAGGTTTTATGCACAAGCCTTCTGGCATCCATTGATTATTCTGGCTTGCACTGAATGGCAATACATATAGTTTTGCCTGTTTTGATTACAGTTATGAGCAAGCATAGGATATGGTGATTATGTGATGATCATTAGTAAAGGTTAATAATTTTATCAATTAAAACCTTTAATGCATTTTCAGTGCAGAACTACTTAAAAAAGCAAATGCTAGATATTTAAAAGTGCTTCAAGATATAACATTGAAAAATTTTAATTTACTTTTGCATGCTCCAAACACATTAAATGATTTTCTCTTTTCACTGAGTTTGCACTATTACCTAAATTATTTGTCATTTTGAATCAGCTAATTAACATCAATAAGGATAGAATTGATCCTAAAGAATCTCCCAAATTGTGTACATCTTTTAATGCCAAGATCCAAACTAATAATATGCTTATTATGAAAAATCGAGGCCAAACATTAATACAGATGTGAAGCAAATGTTATAAATTTTTTTATAATCAAATGGTTTACTACTCAAAAGGGGTAGGTTGCGATTTATGAATCTTGGGGTCCAGGTCCACCACTCATTCACTATAACAAACTAAATGGCCAAACATGTTTATCTATATATCATAGCTAAAAAGGATCTTATAATTCTTATTCAAAGCATAAAAAAATATATAAACATGTTTCTGATTTCAAGAATATATGGATAGTTTGCTGTAAAAAGAATTATTGAAAACAGAAAATAAACAAAATGTAGTTTCAGTGATGAACAAAGAATCCAACAATGCTGTATTCATTTGTGAGTAATTTAAAATTTAGATTTACTTGCTTCTGATCACGTTTAAGTCTAATGTTAGCTTTTTAAAAATGGTTCTCGGAACTAAAAAATGCATTAGAGACTTGGGGTAATAAATATTATTGGAGTTTTTGCTATGTGTGAGAAGTATTTCTATTAGTATATGAAATTATAACCATTCACCATAGTAATCTTCCAAAATGGTCACTACTTTTTAAGTAGCAACCATTAATATCAAAAATATATTACTATCTTCTTTTTAGTACATATTACAAAAACATGAATCCACTGACCTTACTTTGTTATATGTTCATTATTTCAAGCAGTATGACTTTTTAATATGATAAAGAATGACAGTTGTTTCCAAAAAGAAAAATTAAAAAATTAATTTATATAATTACAAAAATTTATCTCTTGACAAAATATACTAATAATAAATTAGTGCATGTCTTTTATATTAGACAAAATATACTTTACTATATAGTGGAGCCACGAATTATACTATATCTAATTACATGACTTCAATTATATGTTATTCAAAGAAAAATGTGAACAAAACAAAAATATAAATAAACAAACAAAAAAAAAATTAAAATTTGAAAATTTTACAATATTTGGCAGCCATTTTTTATTCTCTGAACATCATATTTAATTATATATATTGATAAAATTTCTTCAGTTTCTGTTGAAATCACATAAATTTTATTCTTCCATTATTATCATTTCTGAATTTAATGTACTGTATTTTGCATAATAAAATATTTTCTGAGTGTAATGCTAAAAATATAAATTCTAGTTGAAAATGTTTTAAAAATATCAAAATAATTAGATATATTCTAATTTTTTTATTAATAAGATCACTCTTATGTTTCTATATAAGAAAAAAATTATTGGAATAAAAAAGAAAATTGCCTAGAGAATATTTATAGCTACACAAAAGTCAGTATAAAAACTTGTCTGATATCAAAATATTCCATTTAAATCTACCATTAAAACAAGTATTAATTGAAAACTTACAAAATAGGAGTGGTAACAAAAATGATTATTATTAAATGATGAAAAAATGGAAGCATAAAAAATTCCAAAAATATTTCTGTATTTCACACTGCATTAAGTATGACTGTTACAACACATGCCATATTGAATTACAAAGATTCATGTAAGACCCAACCATATCCATCTCTTATCTTTAGGATAAAGATTGATTTAATTTAAACTAAACTTTAATTGTTAAAATTACTTGAACTCTTTTAGGAGGAAAAAGTATATGTAAAAAACAGAGGTTATTTTCTTTTATCTTGAATATTTAAAAGCTACCATTATCAAGCACTAAAACTAAGTCAAGCATTCTAAATCTAAGTATTAAATATAAATAAAATAAGTACCTAAAATTACAAAAATGAAATTATAAATTATCTGATATACTGGTTTGTGTTAGGTAAATTTTTAAAAGTCAATAAATTGGTTACCTTAAGTCCAAGATTTGGCTGAGAAGAAATTCTCTGCGCATAGAATTATGTTGGTTGAAAATATACTATGGGAAAATACATAATTACCATTATAATTTATATTATTTATTTAAAGCATTAATAATTTGTTAAGCGCATACTCATTATGTAAATAATATATTTTAAGGCTATAACCTTAAGACTATGCACCTAGTTATAACAATAGGGACTGCTACAAATCTTAACACAAGATTAACAGCTTTAAAAGAAAGTAGGTTGAAGATACGAGTGACTGCCAGGCCGCTCTTGTCTTTTAAAGTCGTTAATCTTGTGTTAAGATTTGTAGAGGTCCCTACTGTCGCATCTAGGCACATAGTTTTAAGGTTATGGCCTTAATATATATTACTTAAAGCATTAATGTCAATAATATTTATTTATACATACATTACTTTATAATTCAATACATGCATGGCATGTTTCAACAAATGAAAAGAAATCTGTTCATTTGAGAGACGATCTTAACTAGAGCTTATATTTTGGGGTAGGGCTTATATTATAAGCATCCTGAAAAGTCATGCTAGGCTTATTTTCTGCTTAGGTCTTATTTTCTGAGAGTCACGGTAGCAATCAAGAAACAAATTAATCAAATGAAAAAATATTCAATAAATTTCTTATCTATCAAAATAGACAAAAAGTATATTGTAAAGAATGAAAATAACATAGTATATTAAAAAATAAATCTGAAAATAATGTTTAATCAAACTAACATACAATGATTATATATTCCATAAATTAAATTAGATATGATGATAAGTGCAGCTCCATTGCTAATTTGATATCATATGGAATGCATGTAATGATCACACTAACTGAATGTATTTGTTTTGTAATTATTCGGGGGAGGGGGTCTTTTGATTTTTTATGAATTGTATGAAATTTATTATTTACTTTTTTTATTTGTTTAATTTGTATCTCATTATGATGTAGATTAATGGCTTCATTCTATGGTCAAGCATAGACTGTACTATCACTATTAAACATTTATTCATTAATTTTCCCTGATTCTCAATTTTAATGTTTTTCAAACTTAAGATTTAAAGTTTACAATATATTTAAATCTATAGGAATGAATTATTGATTTATTTTTTTTACTATAGGAGAACATTAATTGCTTGATTTATATACATACATTGTATTGCTATTAGGGATTAAAATTACATATTTAATCGAGAATAAAAATTTATTAACCATGTATAATATGGAAAATTATCTGACATTTCTTATAAAGATGCAAACTCTTTGGTATAATAATTGTTTTATATATAACTATTTTGATATTTTATAATAGTGATAAAAATCATTTGACTATTGGAGAATGAAATGCTGGAATATATATTGATTCTTCAATTGTTGTAGTATATATATATATAAAATCAAAATGGCATTGAATAAAATTAATAGAATATTAATTGATAATGCAGACTCTTACTCCTATTATTGGTTTCTTATTCATCTTTTTCTGGTAATAATTACTGGATTTACACTTATTTACATTCAAATTTATTCTGTTGAAACTAATGAATTGGGAATCCAGACATCATAAAGTTTTGAATTCAAAGGCTACTAAGTTAGAAATCAGTCATAGAAGTTTTGCTTTACCAGCTATTTGGGATCCCTTAATTTTATTCATTGGTTACATTGTAATTTCTTGAATTAATAGAGAGTTGTTATTGGTGTCACTTGTAAAAATTAAATTTAAAATTCATAATACAGTGATTATACTAAAGGATTAATATCATAAATTATTAGGAGATATGAATATATTGTTAAATAAATTTAAAGAAAAGAAATATATTGAGATAAAAAATACATTTCAGCATATTTAGAATATAAAAAAAAATAAGATAATTTTAAAAAAATCACCAATTATATTCATAAAATTTTTTAACCTAGCGTATATTTTTAAAAAGCAAAAAATATGTAGTATGGAGAATTATGAAGTGAATTTAGCATGTATAATTCTTACATTGTAGAGATAAATAATGAAAATTTTTAATTTATATTTGAACTAGGAAGAAGCATAGAATTGAAGCAACATTTAATAATGAAAATTCTAATGTATTTGAGTATTCTAAGGAATTTAAACATTTTAATTATGACATTAGAATGATTGAAAATGTTGAATTTTATCAAGAAATTGTTGACTAAGGAAGCTCTTTATATGACAAAAGCAATGTCTGTTTTAAACGAAGTAAATGAAAAGGAAATGATTCTAGATTATTTTAAAGAATTTATTTTTGGGTATTTGATTTAATGATTGGCAATGATATAAAAGTATTTATATTAAAATAAAAGTATTAATTATAAAATAAAAAATAGATTTTGATTTATTAAAATTTTAGATAGGCACAATGTGTTATTTATATATTATAGATATTTTGACAATAGTCAGCCACACAAAAATGTTCGAAATATTGGCAATTTATATAAAAGATTTATAGTATTAGTTTAGCAACAACAACAACAAAAAAAGTTTCGAAAAAGAGTATATGAATGAAAAAATATTTTTGAACAGCCGATGTAAACTTGAGAAATTAGTATATATATATACTCTTAGTTCTTTTTTATCCTATAATTAAATATTCATAAGTATCATTATTACTGATTGTAACAGTCAGCTTGTGGAGTAAATTAGTCAGTTGTTGTATGTCCTATATATATTAGTAGGGAAGCATTTTATGATTAGTGAGATGTGCTTACTTTGAAAGAAAGTGTAATAATAATTTATATTTTAATTTGTGGTATACTTTTCTGTATTTTAGATTGCTTTGTTACTTCTTTTTTTTTTGTAGTCTTTAAAAACAGGAGAAGCAATGGGAGAGATGCCGTGAAAACATTTTTTATTCTACTTGCAAAATTATAATGTTAAAAACTTATTACTTATCAAAATTTAATAAATAATATATGTATTGCATTTTACCTAAATTAAATATTTTCTATTTAGACATCTATATAATATTCAATTTTTTTTACACATCTGGAAGTAGTTTGCAATATAATTTGTTAAAAGATTTTATATATTTTTTTTAAATAATTTTTATCAGAAATTATTTTTCTCTTTTATCTTATTCAAAACAGGAAAAATAAAATATATTCTGAAATCAGGAAGCATTATGGGTACTTATTTAAAATTTAAGTCACTTGAATCATTAAAGCATTTAAATTTACAAATGTTTTTTTAAACAAATAAAAAACTAAAAGTATGAAATTGAAATGTAAACATTTTAAATTTATTTCACCTCATGTAAAAAAAAAAAGTGGTAGATATAAAATTTTGCAAATGGCTATTTTCGAAATACTTATATATATAAAAAAAAACATTTATTTTAAATTTATGATGATATCAAGTGCGAATGAGAATTGATTAAAATAATTATGCATAAGCATTTATATTAATTGAATAGGCTAATCATTGTATATTATCGGATTAAGAAAAATTCGTAAGAAATATTTATTCGTGATCTGTTTGCTTTTTCCAGTTTTTCTCTCTAAAGTCAGCTTTTCGAAGTTATTTGAAGTTTTCCTGATATCCGAGGTGAAGAAATATTTACAGATATTTAAGATGAACCCTTTCTTCCTGAAAGCTCTGGCACAATTGTGCTACAATCGTAGGTAATATTTTACTATCTTATACAGCTTAGTTACTTAAAATACTAATTTGTCTATTATTCATTAAAGATTCCAAATTGATTGTGAAAGTAACTAAAAGCATTTTCAAATAATCTTGTAAATTATTTTAAAAGTTTTTTATTAAATATATACATTTTTCTATTGACTATTTAAATTTATAGTTTAAAATTAGATCCATAAAATCATTTAGATATTAAAGATGTTCATAAATTATTCACTTCTTAACAAGTCTTAATAAATTAGTCATCGTAGGAGATATTTTAATTAAAATGGTTTGCATTAATTAACAACACAGTTTAAAGAAAATCTTTTTAAAATCATTTGATTTAATACTTCATTAAAGCAAAGTGCAGTAAATTTTTATAGTGGCCTCTTAGGTACAATGAAATAATTGTCAATTCTTGGCAATGACATTAATACAATAATACTTAATAACATTATTTTCTTCAAATAATTCATTTCCTTAGAGTTTTGGCTATATAACAGTCTCTTTTAGTGCTATAATCAAATAAAATTATTTGAAAAAATTAAACTATTAAACATCACATGATCATCATTTACTATGTTTACACAAGTTGTTAAAGCAGTGACAAACTCACTATAAAGCAGTGCCACCCAGTGCAAGCTATAGTTATCAATGGATGCAAGGTTTGTGCATAAAATCATATCTAGTGCCTACTCATCCAATATCCTTAGAATATTTTCTAGCTTATGGCTTTCATCAGTGAGGAATCTTAAATCTGAGAGCACTGCACCTAGTTCTTAGGATTTGATATATTCATCCAGCAGCCATCTTTTTAGTTAATATCATTTCTGCCCAAAGGGTGATGGTAACTATGGTTATTAAAGAACCAAAGACACCAAAATGTATAGATACTAAATTGTTTAGATCTATATGACTGAATGAGCTTGAATTGAAAGCATTGTCTGTTTTCATTTTGGACTCATAACTTTACAGTTAACTAAAAAGATAAAAGGTTGCTGCTGGAGGATCGCATTAGATACAAATACTAAAATCTAGATGCAGTGCTCTCAGATCCCAGACTCCTCACTGACGAAAGCCACAAGTTAGAAACTAATCTGGGGATATTGGATGAGTAGATACTAGATAAGGATTTTATGCACAAACCAATCTGCATCTATATGGCTTGCATTGGATGGCACTGCTGCATGAAGAGATTGTCACTGCTTGAAGAAAATAATATGGTTTTTATTATAAAAAGTGAAAAAAAAATGTGTTCTTTAATATAATTATATATGCTAATAATCAGTGCTTAGAGGATAAAAAAGATAATATGAATACCATTCTTCCAAAATGACCTGTCATCTATTTGATTTACCAGACTTTAATATAATATATTCATAACTGAGCAGATCTTTCTAACCAATATACAATTTTCTAATGAACTAAATCACATTATGAGCAAAAAAAAAAAAAAAAGAACAATTCCAATCTAATCATTTGGTCTAATCTGATAGTCTATGATATTCTGCTTACACAATGATTCAAAGGCAATCCTAGTTTTTCCATCGTAAGTTTTTAGTGCAGAGGGAATATCATAGCTTGAACAATTCTGAGCTTTATTTTTTAATATATGCTTTACATCTAAAGAATTTTGAAAATCCATCTATTACATTGTTCAACAATCTTCTTCAAAGACCTTATCAGAAAAATTATACATTGTTATTACCAAAATATTCATCAATCATCATCAGCCATTATCAATCCACTGCAGGATGAAGGTCTCTCCAAGTTCAATCTGTTTTCCTATCTTTAGCTTCTCTTCTCCACATCACCCCTGCGCACTTTCTTATTTCATCCATCCATCTCACATGTGGTCCCTTTCTGGGTCTTTTAAAATCTCTTGGAATCCAGTTTAAAATTTCAATTGTCCATCTGTTATCATCTCTTCTAACAATATGTCCAGCCCAACTCCAGTCTTTTAATTTTTTCAATGAGGTCAGTAACACTTGTTTGTTCTCTTACCCATACATTGCGTTTTCAATCCCTTATTTAATATTTTATGTTTTTCAGAATGTAACAGTTAAAGAGAGTGTTTTTTTTTTTAATAAATAAATTGAATATAATTTACTGTTGTATATTGAGGTATATATATATATATATATGCACAGTTAATAATTGAAAATAAATATTAGATTACATAAAGTAAGCATACACAAGAAAAGCATGGTAATGTCTTGCAAATGTAAATACCCAAATTGTTATTTATTAGCTGCTTTGAGCATTAACATTTGCGAAGCTTACCATGCTGTTTCTATGTAAGATTGTTTTATGTGATCTAATTATTTTCTATTATATTGTGATTATATATTTACATTTAATTAGTGATTCGATCTTTCTCAAGGTGAATCATAGTGGTTCTGCCTTGGCAAAAAAAGTAAATGTTAAAAATTATATTATTACAGTAAATATTTGGAATACAATTAATTTTATTTTCATAATTGTTGATGTCTGAATTTATTAGTATAGATTAACATCAAGTAGCTAGCAAAAGAGTTAATTCATTGAATATTCTCTTTTTAGTTGACTAATAAATAATGATTTGAGCATTGTCATTTGCAAGACTATACTATGCTGTTTCATAAGTAAGATTATTTTATATGAATTGAATTGTGGAAATGAGATAATGTTTTAGTACTAACACAAGGTATATTTTTCTGTTTGATCTTTGAAGAAAATTGTTGAACAATTAATATGTCAGATTAGCTAATAAAATTTGAACATTACAAAAAATATCTATAAAATGGAGATAATTTATTATTTATTCCATACTGTGTGCTGTTAACGGGAAGAAAAGCTTTGTTTAAATTTAAAGAACTATAGTAATCTTTTTATTTTAACTCTACTAATATTGGGCTGAAATAAATCTCTAGTCTATTGGATTTTTTGTATAAATAATCCTGAAGCAAAAACTGTCTATGGTTTGTTAAGTTTTCATGTTATTTCAGTTAATTACGTGTTTCTGAAACCATATTTGCTGTCTTCCAATCTTAATTTTTTTTATTACATTTTCAGCATGCAACTTGAATAAGTAAGTTTGCTGACATGAAACAAATTAGTTTTAATTTTAACTTCTAGTGTCTCATAGAGATTTTCTTAAAAAACAATGAGTAATTGTAGTACAACTATTTTTACAGATAACATTTCATGGTCAATAGATCATCAAATGACTTTCTCTACTTAGTCTTAACAAATGCTGATCTTGTGTCAGATGTTTAAATATAATTGCACAAACAAATTGGTTTGGATTCAAAACCATAGAGTTTTTTTTATTATAGCTTATTGGGTTGATAATAGAAAGAAGTTAAAGATGACTACTAGATATATATTGTATTAGTTCCAGCTTTGAATTCTAAGTTTTCACTGATAAAGACTGTAAGCCAAAAATCTATGTATTGTGGAAAAAATGATACTATGTAACATCTAGCATCCATTGATTATTTGAAGTTACAGTAGAAAGTTCTGGAGAAGGTAGCTAAATCAAAAGGCTTTAAATAATTTTGTAATAGCTATTTTTCTCATAACATTCCAAAATCAATGAAACATCATATAATTTCACTTCATATTCTTAACAAATGCTGATTTAGTTTCTAATATGTATATATCTTTAGTTCAAAACCATAGGGTTTTTTTTAAATTTCAAACTAATAGATTGACAGTATAATGAAAAATAAAATGACTGCTAGATATAATTGTATCCAAAATTATCACTGATGAAGGCTAGAAACTTGTCTGGAGATACAGATAAAATGGCACTATGTAGCATCTAATATTTATTGATTACTGAAGTTTACAGAATATGACAAGTGAATGATTTTATGATCAACTAAATCAAAAGACTTTAATTCTGTAAAGCATGTATTTTCTTTCTGGTATTGTCTGGTTTTTTAATTTTCTAGATATATTAAATAGAGTGTTTCTATATCTAATAGTTGTTGTTCAATGGAAAGCATTAATCTGTGTTGAATGGTTTTAGAAAATTCTAATGTTTGCATGCGGAAATTGTAAAGCTGTCACCAAGTGTTTTTTTTTTTTTGACAAAGGAACATCAATAGATTGTTTCCAGTATATAATTCTTTGAATGTTTTTTTTTTCCACATTATTTGGCACACTTATTATCTTTCTCTAAAATGTTATTTATTTTGCAGTGACATTAGTTTCATATTTTTTTAGCAGTAATCATAAAGACATTTGGGTTTTATCTTACATTATTGCAAGTTCTTCATTGTTGATCTTATCAAAATTACTTTTGTTGTTATCATTATGTTACAGCTTTTCTGCATATTTCCTTTATTACTCTTTATTCTTTATTACTTTAGTTATAATTCATTCATTGACATTTTTTAGTAAGTTCATTTAAAATCGAAAATTCTTGTGATCTCTTAAATCTTCTGAAAGATTTATTGTTCATTTTTCTCAACTTTTTTCTCATTTTCACTGCTTTATTTATTATCTTCTTGTTTGTTATTTAGAATTTCTAATTCAATTCTATCAAATAATCTTCATCTTTTTTAATATATCTATGAATCAGTGCATGTAAGTGCCCTGTATTAGCCTATTGTGAAAATAAGTTACAATGTTATATATAATAACCAATTTCTTAATTGTAAGTTATCACAGGGTTTACAGATAAAACTTTTTATTAGCTGTTCCAAGACCTACACATCTTTAATTGCAAATCAGAATAAGTTTGAATCTTATCCACATCAAGCAGATATTATTTATTTTGTTTTAAGTATGAAAGATGAATTGCAATTAATAATTATATTACATTCAAATATCAGCCTTTCAAGCTAATTGTGCATATGCTTTTGCAACTGTTAATAATAATAAATGAATACTTTCCTCTCCAATACAAGATATAGTATTTATGCAGGAATAAAATGAATCCACTTATTCCTACAACTCAAATGCTTATATATGAGCAAATCTGAAGTACTGGCAAGGAAAACATGAGGATGGACCACTCACTTTAAATTACTATATACAATGTATATATTTTATTTTCTGCATTTTATAACAAAGTGCATAAAATCTGCTTAATGTGAATAAGCTTAAAACTTATTCTCATTTGCAGTTAGTGATATTTAGTGAAGAAGGTTCTCTTGAAATTGGTCTCATGAGCCTTGAAATTTATGTTTACAACTCAAAATTTGACATTTATACATAACATATTGTATCTTATTTTTATAATGAGCTAATAAAGACTACTTAAATGTATTTATTCATAGTAATATTATATAGTTCTGTAATTTATAAATTATATAATTGATTATTTTTAATTTATAGCTTTTTTAATTTTTGAAATTATCATTGTATTTTCTGATATTTCTTTTGATTTTTTTTCTTAAAATTTTTACCAAATTCCTTTTTACCTATATTTTTTGACTCTACCAGCTGTAGATCATATGAATCCCTCTCAGTTATATCTAAAATTGTTACATTATTCTAAAGTTGATATAGCTTTCTGTTTCACTGTTCTGTTAAATAAAGAAAAAAATCTTTAATAATGTTGATAATTATCGTAAACCATTTTAAAGTTCTGTAGTAACAATAGTATTAAGGATTATTATGTCATTTAAAGACAGTTTGCATAAATGTCTAGAAAAATGAACTGTATATATATATTTTTTCCCTTAATCTTTATATATTAAATAGTAATATATCTTTTTCATTGATTTTGATTTATTTGCAGAGAAATAATACAAGTTGACATTGTTGAGAATGTGGATTCACAGTGTGTTAAAAATTTATCATCTGCAAGGGAAATGGTATCCACTCAAGTATAACACAATTACATATTCCTCATTTTTCCACATTAGACAATAATGTTCTTTTTTTCATTGACAGTTAAATTAAATTTAACATGATTATATCAGCTCATTCTTTATCACATGATCACCATTTTTTATGTTTGCTTATAACTGTTATGAGATCCAGTGCGCTCAGATGCAAGGCCCCTCACTGATGAAGGCCTCAAGCCAGAAACTAGTCTGGGGAATTGGATGAGTAGGCACTAGATGGGGATTTTATGCACAAGCCTTCTGGCATCCATTGATTACTCTAGCTTCCAGTGAGTAGCAATACATATAATGAGTTTTGCCTGTTTTATCTCATTCTTTTTTATTAGCAATAGCACCTCTCCAACCCTATCATCACCATAAACAATATAAATACATAATACAAGTAGATTATTTTCGAGCTAATTGGTTTTCATTATGGCAAGAATGCCCCTTGACTAACTCAATTCTTGCACATTAATTAAAATTGAAGACAGAAGTCACTATTATCTGTGGAAAATGAGTTCATAAACTTTGTTTGCTGTATTTTCTTTACCCAGCCATTATTTGATTGAAATTTGACAGACAATTTTTTTACAAATGCAGAAATTTGTTTCCTTCGCTTCATTTGGTTTATGCCCTTTATTTTGAACACATATTTTGAAAATTTTAACAGTGAGAAATTTTTAAAAAAGAATTAATTTTAGAATAAAAACTACAAAATATCAAAAAAATTTCAGTGTTTTTAATATCAGAAATGTAAACACAATAGAAATAATGATGCATTAAAAATATCAATGAAATAAAAATAAATCAATAGTTTGCTATAAATATGAAATAGAATTTATTAAAAGAATTATTGAAAATGTATATATAAATAACAGCTGATTTTAATAAGTTGCAATTTTTAAATGTGGGCATGGATATTGTACTTGAAAGGTTCATAATATAATGATTAGTATATTTAACTATAATGTTAATGATCTAGTATTCAAATCTGGATGAAGTTTGACATTTTCCAATAAAGCTTAGAAACTTAGCTGACCATTAAAATTTCGATTGGTGTATAAATGTCTAATTGCTTTTAGCTGGAAAATAAAGATACAAGATTAATCTGTGGTAGTCATATGAGTATTGATGTGCTGTCCATGAAGCAAAAACATGCTTTCAAATACTTTTAAAGATGTCACCTCCATTGAAGAATGCATCATGAACTTTAAGGCTTAATTTTCTTTATCTTTTATACTTTAAATATCATATTTATAATAATAAATTCACTATAAGTTATATAAATGAAAGGTCTAGCCAGTAGAATACTATGATTCGTTGTTGGTACTTAATTATGATTGATGGTAGTTTGCCAATGATCGCCATTCTTTTAACATATTATTCTAGCATTTTAACATTTAAAACTAAACCAAAACTTTAAAGCTGTGGAGGGCAACTTTTTTTTACTGGCGGGCTTTTCTGATGTAAGAAAAGGCCATAATTTTTTATGTTCAAGTTAAAAGAAGAAAATTTATATATATTACAATTTTTATATTTATATAATAAATATATCTATTTAAAATTGACAAATAATCACAAAAACATGTATTACAAAATTATATTTTTAATACTTAAGTAATAATAATAATTCTTATGTAATAATAATATATTTCTAATTTTATAGACAGAATAAACATTAATTCAGTGCAAAATTATTTTGTTAATACAAAGGTTGCCATTGTTTATTTTTGGTAAGGCATTAATATTCGGCGAGATAGTAGTTGTGGAAATTTGTAGTGTGTCCAAATTTTCTTCAATAAGTCTTGCTTTTGATTTCATAAATAACATTTTGTAAAAAAGATTGCTTACATTTGTATGTGTTTCTGAATAAAAATATTTTTTTGTGTGCTATTAATTAAATTAGGAAAATCCTGAGTATCCATATTTTTATAAAAATCGCTACTTGAACATTCCAGAAACTTCATTTTTAAATTTAGTTTTTTTTTTAAATTCCAGAATTTCCATTTGGAAATTTTCAGGAATTTTATTTATATCAATGTGATTGGAAAGGAAAATATTTCAATTTTTTTTACCATAAAATCGACGAATCTTTCATTGAATTCATTTTTGAATATAATTAAAATATCGATATATTTTTGTTTATCAAAATTATCTTTAAAATTTTATAAAATTGTTATTTAATTGACTTTGAAATAGTTTTAGTTTATTTTCAAAGGCACAGATACTACCAAACATGTCAGTAACTATTTGATTTTCTTTTTACAATTTCTTATTCAGTTCATTAAGATGTGTCATTGTATTGACTAAAACGAATAAATTGCTTATCCACTTCATTGTAGAGTTCAAGAATGGATCGTTTATTAATTCCAAAAACCTTTTTAGCATAATTCCTTTGGAAAGCCATCAAACTTCTTGATAATACTCCAAATCTGCACGTTCAGCATCAATGTCCTTAAGAAGTTCCTTGAATTCTCAGTGACCAAGAACCAATTTGATTTTAATTTCCTTTTTGCATTTAATGATAACTTTCATCACATTTTCCATGTTCACAATTTTGGAACATAATTTTTGCTGGTGAATAATGCAGTGAAAAATATATTTATTTCTGAACTCATTTTCACTTATATCATTTTTTAAAAATGCGAAAATGTCCTTATTTTTTTTCAACAATGCATTTGGTGCCATTGGTAGATAATTTGAAGAAATTGTGATAATTAAAGTTTTATTCTTGCAAAATATCCTTGAGTATATAAATACTTCTCTTGTTGTCTTTGTCTCAAGTCGTGTAAGTGATAATATTTTTTCTGTTACAATGAACTTTTTGTCAATTCCTCCAATAAAAATTGATGGTTGAGCAGTATCTGTTATATCAGTACTTTTGTCGAATGTTTACTAATACCAATTGAAATCAGAATTTTTTTTTTGTTTCAATGACTTTTATACATCAGTGGACAGATTCTTCAATTCTCCTTGTACTGGTTGTTCATGATGAATTCATATTCTCAAAATTCTTTTTATATTCAGGACAAACTAATTCCATTGCAACTAGCATGCAGTCTTTAATAAATTCTTCCTCCAAAAATGGTTTCGAATTTTTTTATATTTTCATTGCAATTAAATAACTGGCTTTAATAGAAATTTGAGATTCATTTGTACTTTTATAAAAAAAAATGCTTTTGCTCGAATAACATTTTCTTCAAATTTTCTACTTTCACATTTTTTTCTTCACCAACATATTTTTCATAATTCAAATGTCTCGTTAAATAGTGTCTCTTAATATTATGCTCTTTGTTAACTTCAATATCATCCAAAAAAATGAGACACTTTTTATTGTTCTGCTCAATTATAAAATATGCATCAGTCCACTTTTCTTGGAATGCACAATTTTCTGTATCAACTTTTCTTATTTACACGAAGCTATTCTAATAAGGAAAATAAATATTAAAAAGGCATTTATTTAAAGAAAAAAGTTGGAAAAAAAACTTAATGTTAATGCTTTGGGTCTCCCCAACCATACACCAAAGTGCTTTGGTTACTCTTAGGATGAGCAGTCCATAAATAATAAATATGAAGAAATATAAAATAAAATTATTGCATTTTACTTAGATTTTTCCAACTATTTTCTGATATTTACAATATGATTTTATATTTACACTGATTAATACGAGTAGAAAAAGTAGTGATGAGTGATATACACATATGCACGATGTATGCAGCGATGAAGCAGTTACAGAGTTAGTCGAGCGAATGTGAGACAGTATATAAATATTTTATTACATAAATGGAACCATAAAAATAATAGTAGTCAAATCATAGTTAACGTAAAATTTTAACATGAGTGTATATAGTTTTAAAGACTTTCATTATACAATCTTGAAAACATTTACTGACCAGATTAACAACTTTGGAGGGCCACAGGCTGGAGGCTTCCCACTCTAGCTAAAGGGTTTTTTACATTATTAGGATGATATATATATAAACTACATACCAATTTAAAAAAATAAAGTCATTTTATTTTGAACTATTAAAAGGAGTAGTATATTCTTACTTTAGAAGTCATAATACAAACACAAATAAATGTGTATAGATGTGATTGCTGCTTAGATATACTTTTCAGGGAAATTTTATTCACTCTCCTCCAGAGCCATCTTTTGTAATTCTGAATAAGCAGTTGCAATAAATAAATTTGGAGTTGAATGAAGAAAATTGCTTTTAAAGGCATATGCAAACAGTGATCATGTGACGTTTGTTGATTTTGTACCATCCTAGTGAAAAAACTATAAACTTAAGGACACTGACATATAGAGTCAATAGCGTGATGTTAGGTTTCCATAATTAAACAATTAAGTTGGTTTTTGGATTTTTTGCTGGTAGTTTATAGCAAAAAAAGAGTGCAATTGCTGAATGCAAACTTCTTAGATCAAGGATTTTCACTGATAGGAGGACCATAACCCAAAAATAATTTGGAGATATAGATAGAATAATTCTGAATGTGGATTTGATAATATTATCATTTAATAGCAATGAATCTAATTAGCAATAGAGGGTGCTGGAGTAGTACAAAAAGGAGTGAGTCAATAATATACCATTTTAGATACTGATATTTTATAAAGTAACATTTATATTAGGATATATTAATGCTGGTATTATTTCCACTTATTTGTATTGACCATTATCAGAAACTAAAACTTAATAAATTGAATAAAGTTAGGTTATAATTAATTATGTTTTGCTATGAAATTTTATCACATATAAGGATACATAAATGCATATAAAACCTTAAACATAGCTCAAAACAGAATTTTATATAGAACTTATAATTAAATTATGATACTTTTAAATTAGCTTAATATTTTTGGTTTTTTTATTTTGTTTAAAGAAGGCATATATAGCATGCCACTGTTTTTGTATCATCGTTATATTTATCTAACTGGCAGTGTTGTTCTTTTTTGTTGATGTAGCATATTTTTGTCAAAAGCATCACTATGTTTTTTTAGTTGGAAGTATCAGTGCAATTTTTCTAAATAAAAGTACAATATTTCCCTCAAATCTATGTTATTCGGTTTAAACCTTTATGTGAATAGCAAAATTCATAGATGTAAACAAACTATGTGCAATATAAAATTTTAACACACACTTAATGTAAATGTTTTTAACATCTATATACAATATGTACTTAGTTATGTGCAATTTAATTTTAAAAATTATATACATTAAGACGTAAGCAAAGTTAAGTACACCTGGGTCTCGTTTTATGCGATAGATAGGTTCCTCAGAAAACGCACACAAAAGAAATCGCACAAAAATAAACATAACTTATCTTGAAAAATGGGGGATATGTTCCAGTAATTTTCAGAAGTAGCACAAAAGCGAAGCAACAAGGAAAAATTACTTTAAAATTTGCATTAAAAAAATAAGGAAATAAAGTATGACTAATAAAAAATTTCAAATATTTGAAAAAAATTAATACAAGACAAACTTTTTTTATTAACTGCAGTATTTAATTTTACATTTTTTCATACATATTTTAATTATTACTGTGTTCGTTTGTGAATTAGTAAGAAATCAGATTCATGAGATGATGTACAACTAGTGCCACTTTCAGTCTTGAGCTGTGTTAATGGTTTTCTGTTTCTATATTAAAAAAATAAGATCGCAATCAAAACAAAAAAATTATACAATATCATTAGAAAGATTATTTTCAGTTTATAAAATCTTCGTTATTATTTATTTTAAAAATCTAAAAAAATATTTATTTCTGTTAATATCTAACAAAATATGTTTTAAAAGTTTAAAATTTTTGAATATTTATTGTGATATTTTTATACGTATATACAAATCTATTATTATTATTTATTCATTAGTATAAGTAGGTTATTTACATAGAAGCTAAGATTCTAAATACATCTTCAGGTCATATTCACGTTAGCTGCTAATATAACATTATATTTTTGAGAAAAAAAAGTATTTCAAGTCAAAATAAATTATTAATAATTTAAATTTCTTGATATCTAATAAATATAATGAAATATGAAAGATATTAAGAAGAAACATGAATCGCATAACTTCAAAACCACATTAAAATAATCCACATAAAACGAGACCCAAGTGTAACAATCTTCCACTTCCATATTGTCTACTTTTTGGTGTTTAATATATACATATTAAAATATTTCTCTCTATCAGACAAAAAATATTGTAGATTAAATGCAGAACAAAAGTTATACTGAATTTGAATATTCAATCTACTATACTTATTTGAAAAAGTAGTGCAGCCATTTTCTCATAATGATTGATAATTACAGCTTTCACCAGTTATGATGTGATCTAAATTTAGAAAATTAAACTGTTATATTTTATTAATTATTAATTTTCCTTTGAATCAGTTTATTGAAACTGTGGTTATTGAAACAGTTGTGCAGGGAAGTCTGCATTATTATGTGCTCAATTGGACATATGAGATGGTACCCAAAAATAACTGGAATTGTTCTCTGGTAGTTCTGTCTATTGTAGTACATGCTTCTACTTCTAGATATATCTTTCTAGGACTTCTCTGTGTCAATCTTCTAAATGATATCTTCATGTGAAATTGTGGGCACACTTGCGTTTTGTGTATTTGTCTATTTTTGTAACAGCTGAAAGTTGGAACAATGTGAAATTCTGTTTTAGAGAAAATGTCAGGGAAAACAGTTGTAATGCTTGAAATAGCTTACAAGCAAGTTGCTCGGGAAAAGCATAAGTTTTTGTGTGGTTTAATAGAAATGTTAAATTTACCACATCCCAAAAAAGCATGGTGAGTGAAGTCCAAGGTCAAGACGCTGTTTTTTTTCTTTATGCAAACAGCAGTTGTTCATTCAGATTTCATTCTTAATGATCAGACATTTAAAACCTCCAAATTCTGACACTTTTGTGTGATGCAGTAAAATGTAAATGTCCCATTTTGTGGACTTTCAAAGTGAGGAGTGAATGTTTAGCGTATAAAACTTGAGTAAACAGTTTTTAATTAAATTCAGCATGGCCCAACTTATCCATCAGCACATTTTCTTGCTCTGTGCGACCTTTTTTTTAATCTCACGAATGAAAAAAATGTGTCAATTTTTTTTTTTTTGCGAACTTCCGAAATAGTGAAGAAAAATGACAGAGGCATTAAAATGTATCACTTTGCAAGTGTTTCTGGACTACTTTGAAAAGTGAAAATTATGTTTAGATCAGTGAATTGCATTAAAATAGACTATACTTTGAAAGCGACAAAATACAATTTTTTATTACAAAATTCCCATTATTTTTGAAAGCCTCCTTGTATTGCTTTAGTAATTTAGCTATATTCATTGACTTTACTCTCTTAATAATTTTAATAACTATAATTTTTGTCATATTATAAAGTGATTAAACTTATTAGAAAAATATATAATGTTCAAAAAAATAATGGAAGAAGAAGATTAATAATAAGTAAAATCTGTCATTAAAATTGAATATATAAAGAATTATAATAAGAGAAATCAAAGTCAAGTTTGGTTTTTAGAACTGAACAGATAAACGAGTACCATTGAAAAGCTAAAGATCCAAATAGACAATTCATCCATTCTGGATTTTTATAGTTGCATATGTATTTGTTGACAGCACCTCGGACATTTCCTAAGTTTTAGAAAATGTTGCATATGAGTTACCATTATTTTTATAAAATTAAATGCTGTAGAATTTGGAAAGCTATTATTAAATAAGCTTATTTTTCTTTGTTTTTAAAAATAAATCAAATTTTTGTTTAGAATAATGAAAAGTAAAAATGATTTATTTTGAGTGTGTGCTTACATGTGTGTGTGGAAGTATATATTTTTTTACAATGTACAATGCCCTGTGTTGTTTGACATAGTGTGGACTTTTAGATTCAGTGCTTAAAGATTTCAGAATTAATTCTCAACTGAGTAATTTATAAATAAAAATAAACAAAACTTACAGTTCAACTGAGGGAAGTTAAATGCTCAATTTGCCACCTGGGTGCTTAAATGTCACTTGAACTCCTAAGCATTTAACTGTAAAATTATTATTATACAATTTACAATGCATAAATGGGATTATATTATTAACCAATTAATCAGCAAGATAGAAGCTAAAAATTTACTCTGGCATTTACAATATATATTTAATAGACTATAAATAAAATGCATGCAAATCGGCTTTGATAAAATGATCAAAATATCAGGAAAAATTAAACATTTTTCAAGAATGTTGAGAATATCTAGCCCTTAGCTTATTCAGCTAATTATTCAATGCAAGTTGGGATATCTGACTATTCTTAACCAAGGGTAAGCAAAGATTTAAGCACTCAATCTCTCAACATCCAGAAATTGGCTAGTCTATTGAATACTCACTTCTCTTTTATTGTTTCTTCATTAGATGATCTCAGAGAGGCTTTTTCTTTGCAGTTGGCTATTTAAAAACTGCTTTGCATTATCTTATATACACATAGTAAACAAACTGACATTTCAACCAAATTCCCTTTCCAGAGAAAGAATGTTCAAAAGTTACTTGAAAAATCTTTAGCTATCTGAAAGATCTCCAACTTTCACTCAAGTTTAAAAACTCCAGATTATGAATAATTATATATGTAATACATGTATATGCATAAACATAAAGACTGTACCTAAGCAGACTGAACTTAGTTTGTTAAATTAAGTAAATTTCTTTAAATTTATTTTTTTATTTTATAAGAAAATGAAAAACATAATATATATATAACAAACAAAAGGATTGTCTTAAGTATATAAATATTGACATTTAAAATTTATTTCATAAAACATATGATAGTAATGCCATTTAACTTAATTGAATTTTTTATTATCTAATTTTATTATTCATAAAATTTGTTCATATTTTTTAAACTCATTTTAAAATTTATTGAAAACTTTTTGCAATATGTCTAGCATAGGCTATTATATAATTTACAAAATAAAATTTGGTCTAGATTACAAGTTGTCTATTAATTGAATTGAATGTGATATTGTGGTTTTTAAATGTCACAACATGCAATTGAAAAGTAAATACCGATATATCTAGATTTATATCTATTAGCTACATGCCTAAATTAACAAATATAGATCATAGGTTAACACAAAGCAACAAAATGATTATGTTGCCAGCTATATAAAAGTATAATACATGTCTAACATATAGGAATAATGATCTTTTTGCAAATATGTATTCATTATTGCTATTTATCTTTTTTTTACAGTTGAGGCAGTAAATACAAAAGAATCTATGCAGTTACATTAAAGTAATAAATCCAGTAATTATTAATGTTTACTGGGTGTTTTGGTCAAAGTGATAAAAAGTATGTAAAAATCACATTGACCATGTAATTATTAATAATTATCAGGGTTCTTTAGTCAAAATGATAAAATAATGCATATAAATCACATTGACAAAGTAATTATTAAAAATTACTGAAATCTGAAAACGTAAAAAATATATATTGTATAATAATATTTTTTATTAATTTTAATATTTAGTGATTTTTTTTACTATTTATTGTTGTATTCTTTATCAACTTATGATAAAATTATACAAATATGGAAACTTTAATTATGTAAAAGTTTTACATTTTTATAAGGATTTAAATGCAGTGTACTAATTTCCTTCTATTTTCATGGTTGCCAAGGGAAAACAAAATAGGATGCCTAAATATATAATCTTTACCAAGATAAAACTTTTTTCCCAAATTCAACTCCAACATCACTCATTGACAATTATACTGTCTCATGCAAAGATTGCAACTTCCTAATCTATTAAACTATTTTCTTCTTATACTCTGCTTTAAGCTCTTTCATCATTCTGTTTTGCCTGGCATGACTAATTGTGATATGGATGTCATGAATTAATTGAAAATTTTCCCCCCAAAAGTGTAAAATATATAATCGATTAATTTCCATTTTTAATAGGTACGATGAGTTTTTTTAACCCCTTCCAATTTTTACAATATCACATCATTGATAAATGTTGGTATTCTGTAAATGATTTAGCTGGAAAACTTCTCTTCTTTTTTTTTTTAACTTTTAACAAAAATGATTGATACTCTTCTTTTGTAAATAACTGATGGTTTTGGTTTCTTTTTCAATTTCAAATTATTCATTTGTTCATTAAATTGTTTCTTTGTTATGTCTAAACCCTTTATTATGCTTTTGAGTAATGTAAAATTAATGAAAATTTAAAAACAATGTGCCAGCTACATTATGCTTATGGGTAATATAAAATTATTGAACGTGTAAAAATAATCTTCTAATAACATAGTAATCAGCACTAAGCGAATGGTGAGCCAAAACAACAATGATATGATTCCTTCTTTCTTCTGAAATACAGAAAAGCTTCCAACTTAATGTATCAAAATGTATTACATTTACTGTTGACAGTCATAAACTTAACAGTATTAAAATGTATTAAGCTTACTGTTGACAATCGCAAATGTAACGTTATTGACATTTATTACATTTACTATTGACAGTCGAGAATTTCAAATAACTACCAGCTTGTGATAAATTTCTTCAAATTAATCACTTTGACCATTAATTATTTCTATTATATTACATATTTTATAAACAAAATACATGGTTGAGAGAACAGATAGGTGTTACTGACATTATTGAAATAATTGAGAAACTGAAATAGAGTTGGGTTGGATATATTGCTAGAAAAGATGATAATAGATGGATAGTTGGAATCTTAAACTGGACTCCAAGAGATTGTAAAAGATCTAGAAAGAAACCACTTATGAGATGGATGGATGAACTAAGGGAGTGTGCTGGAGTGATGTGAAGAAGAGAGTCTAGAGATAAGAGATCAACTGAATTCTGGAGAAAAATTCATCCTGCAGTGGATCGGTAATGTTTGAAAATAATGATGATGTTACATTCAAAACAAAGAATTATTCTGCCAATAGTGTAGTTATAAAAGTGTATATCTAACATACAATATTATACTTTATCGTATGATCCTTTCTCTAGTAGGAATTGGATCGTTTGGATTCAAGTTCGGTATGCATAGCACTGAATCACAGGATCATAACCCTTTGGTCTTAATTAATGTGATTTTTTATAAACCTTATATAACTTTATTAATTAGAAGATGATTAAAGTAAAATGTTCATAGAAAAGGGTTTTTTTTTATTTTGAAAAACTGAAATTCTAAATCTTTTTCAAAAATCATTGAATTTGTTATCTAGATTCACAGAATTTAAATTAATGAATTTGATTAAAGCAGAGATTTTTTTAGCAGCAATAATTATTTTCAATGTTTTTTTTAGATTATCATCAAAGCTGATAACTTTTGTCCAAATAATAGGATAAATTTTTATCAATCTTATTGATGTTTTGGACTACACAAAAAAAAGATTTTTGTAAAAATTTAGCAAGCATATATCTCTAGCCAAAGGATAAAGGTCTGAAAATAAGAGTATTTTCCAAAGAACTATGCTTAGCTTTATGACATTATTTCTCAGTATTCTTCATCTCTTACACTCATGAATTTACTGTAGGCTATTGAATTGAAATGACTGCTTTCCATATTTTACAGTTACATACATGTTGAAAAATCATAAATCAGGAAAAGGTAGTTTTGTCAGTTCCGTAACCTACAGCAAATTCATGTGCATAAAAGACTAATAGTTAATGTCATAAAACTAAGTATTGCTCTTTGCAAAATAGTCTAATTGCACACCTTTATCTCTTGGATAGGGATCTGCCTGATAAATTTTATAAAATTCTTTATATGAAATGACAGCATACTAGATAAAAATTTATCCAAATATTTAAAATTTATATAGAGCAACTAGTTATAATATTTGTGTAATGTTTTAAGAATTTAGAAATAGCTTTTCTAATTTGTTTGTAGCCATTATTATTAATTCATTTTTTTTTTAGCAGTAGTGGATACTTACTTTGGCATTTTAATTAAGGTTAACCTGTCATGATCAAATGCAATAAATAATTAGACTATGAAAATATTCAAGTTTATATTTTTGTTGTTGTTGTTTTCACTTCAAATGTTTTTGATTTCTTGCTAGATATTTCTAACAATTTTAATTATTTTCTTAGTGGTTTTATACTTTATGTTGTTTAGTACAGGGGTAGAATGATAGAGTTGAAAACCAAGAGTCCCTAGATCAAGACCCAATTAGTCTCATATTTTTTGAACATCACGTGATCATCCCCAACTATTATTCAATTGTTTTATATATTTAGCTTTTGTTTTGCAAAAACACTATAGTGTTTATGGTGGAAGTTAGTCTTAACAGATAACACCATCTTGATGTGTTAATATAAAAATGTAGAAAAGGCTGACTTGGAAAATGGGTTTGCTGAACTTTTCTGCAGCTCCTACGAATAACTAGTAAGAAAATGATTGACATCAATAATACTTTCTCAGTTGTTGCTTCCACTTAACCTTCAACAAGAATTCGAGATTTCCAATTTTCATGGCTGTCTACTTAAAAATTGTTTCGATTCTTACAGGATAATTTTCAATTCAAAAAAGAATTGCATTTTCACATGCTACTTCTTTGAGAATGTGATTGAAATGCCATTTATTAATATACTAAACAAAATGTATGCTTTCTGGTCTTGAGCATTGCAGAATTATTTCTCTTTAGTTTCAGATCTGTTTTAGTTTTCTTTACCTTTGTTAAATTTTCACAATTGCCCAGTCTACTTTCCATTTTCAGGGATCTTTGTTAGACTTTCATTTCAACCATGGCCATCCTTTGATAAATTTATTATCCATCTTATGGCAAATTTTTTTTGTATATATTGTGAGAAAAGGGATGTAGATAAAAAATGGGTAGGAAAGTTAGAACTAAGCATTAAAATGGGAGATTGTATCACATAATAAAGTACCTAGCCTCTTGGCTTGAAGAAAGAAGAAAAGCTGCCAAGATGATAACCAACAGTTTATTATTAATAGAAAATATATCCCATCGTAGATTTATCATTAATGTTTTAGTCTTTTAAAATACAAATATAAAATTTTAATTACAAATTAATTATTCTGAACGATTTAAAGCGGACTAGAAGTTTTATTTGATACAAAAATTTTTACTATGGTAACCAGATTATTATGTAATGAAGATTATTTGCAATAAATTGTATTTTTATTCCCAATATTAAAACAAACAAAAAAAAATATTTTAAATGCTTTATTTTTATCTAAAATTGTTAGTTTGTTATATAAGATTTTAATTGATTTGTGAAATTGTATTTTTGATATATCTGACTTTCAAATTTATCATTTTTTAATGATAATTCAAAAATGTAAAAGAATTTAAAAAAAATTATAAAGAAGCTTTTACTATTATTAAATGTATTTATAATCATATGTTGGATTATTTCAATCGTCTAGAGTTAAATTGCTAAATGTCTTTGTAAAAATTCAAATTTTATTTAAACTTTTCAAATACATTCATCTGTTTGTAATAGCATATGGATTAATATGTAATAATATTTCAAGTGATATTATTTTTTTCTCTTCTTGCATTATTAGCCCAACTAATAACAGTATAAGCATGGGAATTGTACCTGGAATTTATAAATACTGAATTTAAAATGGTTCTATAACTAAGTAAATTATTGTATCAAAAGCAACATTCGTTAACTTTGCCCTTAAGAAAAAATTGAGAAGCATGAAGGTTCCTCATAGATAGTTTATAAAATATCTGCTGACAGTTGCATTTGTTAAAATAACCTAGTTAATGATAGTGTTATCTTAAAGTCAGTAATCAGGATTTAAAGGTCCCCAAGTTCGAATCCCATGCTAGTACTGTCACTGATCAGACCAACAATATGTACTTGAAGAAGAGAGGAGAATGATAGTATTCAAAACATTATATTATATACTAATCTGTGTCTGTTACTAACAGTTGAATGTATTTCAAAAGTTTAAATAAAATTTAATTTTTTTTAAAATTCCAGATAATGGAAAAAAATATTTGAAAATAAAAGCCATTATCACAATCTTTAAAGTAAGCATTAAATTTACTTAATGTAAAACAAGTTTTATTTATATATAAAACCATATACAATTAGAGATTATTGTGGGGGGGGGGGGCAATGATAATAGAGAAATTATTTTAAAAATGGTATTTTACAAAGAAAAGACAGTAAGAATTGCAAATTGGTTACTCAAGCGAAATCTAATCTGACTTCTGGCTTCCTGTATAAAGCAAGATTTTCTGGAAAAAAGTAAACATTCACTAGTGTTGAAGTAATAATAAGTTATGTTATATTTCATTTTTTAAAGCTTCTTTCATGCTATATACATGTCTAGAGTGATAGGTACTTATGAATTATTTTTTTTGTTTATATATTTCAACTCTGATACATCTCCCTACCATTAATTATAGAAGTATACAATAACTCCCACCATTAATTATAGAAATATAAAATAAGTGTATTTTTGGGCTATTGTGATTTAGAATCAAATCCGCATAAAGAAAAGGGTCACTCATCCCTTTATGGCTAAAATAAAAGTTGGGGGGGAAAATTTTGGTATTTTTTTTTTAGAAGGAAGTTTGTTATCTGTTTTATAATCAACAAATGTCAGTCAAATATGTAACAGTATTTTGCATTTTTTGTCTAGATGTCTGAAATGATTTTTGTGGTAATTTTACTTAGAAGAAAAATTCCCAGGCCATATAAATGTTTGACTAAAAGTAGTCAATTCTATTGAGTAATTAAATTTGTAGATGATGCAGAAATATTTATTAGTTAGTCCAAAAAAACTATTAAAATGGGTTGAAAATATTAACCAAAGTGCCATATAATTTTGCATGAAAACCAAGAAAATGAGAATAAGCAGAAATTTATAAAGGTAACCATGTTATAATATCAATTAAGAGTTTGTTTGAGCTATTGGTATGCTCTCTGTATTACCTTTTTGTAAATACACACTTATAAAAGTAATGTCACATTATATATGACTTGCTTTATTGATTATTATAATTTTACCTTTATGGTTTTGGCTATGCTAAGGCTATTAATATTTGGTAAATCTGAATTTGGTTCAGTCCCATATAGCTATTTAAGTTAGGTAACTGGAATAAAAGACATTTTCATGTCTGAAAACTTCAGACTTTCTAGTTAAATATTACATATGAAATAAAATGCTTGGTTTTGAGTTGATATTTTAGATCTAGTGTCAATATTTTAGCTCCTCATTGAGGTGAGCCATAAGCTCGAAAACAATTGGTCTGGGGATAAGAATGTTCCGGATAGAGATTTTAAATATTTTCTCTTACCGCACTTATCAATTAAGTAGCTTGTTTGAGCTATTGGTACGCTCTCTGTATTACATTTTTGTAAATACAAGCTTATAAAAGCCATGTCACATTATATATGACTTGCTTTATTGATTATTATAATATGAAATAAATTAATAGAATATGTTTGCTATTTGAATATATATATAAGTCAAATAATTGCTGAATGTATGAACTGCAAAATAAAGATGTGCAGAAAAATTACTATGGAAAAGTGGTCTTTCTATTAAAATATCATTGGATCCTCATTTCCACTAGGGAATTATGAAGTTCAATATATGACCAATTTTTCTATATGGAGCAAAGACATGGTTTCCTGAGATCTGTACATGGATAAAAAAAAGTGTCTGATATTAGAAGAAAGATTGCTTATCTCAAATTAACATCAAAATGTTGAATTGTAATAGAAATGCTTGGATAATGGCCAAAAGGAAACATTTTACTTTCATAGATTTGCTATGCAGACACACTTTTATTTGAACATTTGGTGAATTAAATATTGTAAGACTGAAAATTGTGATTGTTCTCATTAAAAGTCTGTGGACTAAAAAGTTACTGACAAACTTTTATGGAATGTTGAACCTAATGTTACTTCAAGCAAGGCTCATCTTGAATAGCTACTTGAAGGAAAATATAGTGAAATGGTTAATCACTCAGAAAGTCTATTCAGTGATAGTTTGAGCTTCAATTTATAAGCTGTTAGCTTCCAAATCTATCACTCTAACACCATGTTAAACTCGAATGTGGTTTCACATGAGAAACTTTTTCACTATTCTTTGTAGAAGTTAAGGTAGAAAGGATATTATATTATTGGAATTTGCTTTAGGGGGTAGCTTTAGTCTGGCCCTTTTTTTAAAAAAATAAATTTTTCGAATGAGTGGTTTTAAAATCTATCAACTGAAAGAGTTTGAACTAGGGAAATATTTGAAATTAATTTTACTGTTTTGCATATATGGAAGAACAGTATAAATAAATGAACGTTATATAGCCCTTATTTTTATATACATGTTTACACTTGTTGCTTGAGAGAGATATTTTTCATGTTTCTAATTGAATGAAATTTGTTAAATTTTAATCAGATAATTATCTGTGCCCTTAGTCTTTTTACTTTTTATTAAATAGCTTTTCCTGTATTTCAGGAATGTTAAAGAAGATGATTATTTTTAAAATAATTGGCATTCATTATAAATATTAACATCTAAGAAAATAAATGAAAACTGCTCAGAGGGCTAAGAAAAGGAAATGGTTAGTCTCTTTTGGTTATTTAATTAAGGTTCTTAAATTAATAAATAAAATGTAAAATAATTGATTGGATTGGTAATATATAAAAAGAACTTTTAAATTGTTACAAATTACAGTATATTATTTAATCTTCATGGAATTAATCGAGAAGTTTGACAATAGAGGGCTTTTAATGACAAGATATTTTTGCGCCATCATTTAACATCCAAGTAGTATCAGATATGTATTTTTTCTGAGATGTTAAATCAAGGTGTTGATTAAAAAAGATATATAAATAACTGCCAAATTGGTCTTAGTGAATATTTCTATCAATAAAATCTTTAAAGTAAATTTATTTTATACTCTCATTTATTTAACATTTAATTCTAGTATTAATTGCAATTTTCATATATAGCTGAAATTGTGTAATCTTTAACTAACGCTCTGCAAGGCAAAGCCCCCCCCCCTTTCCCCCCAAGCATTTCTACAAAAAAACCTGTGAAGGAGAAAGCAATTCTCAATAAGCTAGCCACTTGCTTGGTGATGATAGGTCAGGTTTTTTCATGTTTATTCTCAAATCTCTAGTAAAGACTAATTAAATATCCATTTATTGGCCAAAATTGGATAGTTAGGTATATTGGTTGTTTTCCAGGTACATAAAAGAAAACAAACATTAGAAATCTAAAAAAATTTTTTTTACTGTAATTCAAACCCACGTTGTGAATATTGCATGCTAATAAAAGGAAATAATTACAAGGGATTTGAACTCTGGTCATGTGTATCAGTTCTGTTAGATAAGTGGATAATTGTAGGAAGTTTGAAAGTCTGAGTTCAAATCCCTTCTAATTGCTTTAAGTTTAGGGTATACCAAGTTTAGTATCATTTTGATCTGGCTATTTTGAAATACGAACTCCAATGTATTTATATATTAGTTTACAGAGGGCGGTACTGGATTTCTTAACCATGTAGGGTGATTTAATGTTTAATATTTGTATATTTATTTCAGTATAGCGTTATGCACTGGAATTATTTTATATCGACCATTGTCAATCCACTGCAGGATGGTCTCTAAGTTCAATCCATCCCCAATCTAACTTCTCTTCTCCATCTCACCTCTGCACACTTTCTTATTTTTTCATCCATCCATCTCACACATGTTGGCTCTTTCTGTGTTTTTTTTTTATATAATCTTTTGTCTCTTGGAATCCAGTTTAAGATTTCAATTATTCATCTATTATTATCTCTTCTAGCAATATGTCCAACTCTACTTCAGTCGTTTAATTCTTTCAGTGATATCAGTAATGCCTGTTTATTCTCTTACCCATGTATTGTGTTTTTGATCTCTTCTTGTTACTCCTAACATGCATCTCTTCATATTTCCTTGAATGTCTGAAAATCTCTATATTGATCCAAGTCTCAGATCCATAAGTAATGAGTGGTAAAACACATTTATCAAAAACCTTTTTCAAACACAGGCATATTTCCTTTTAATAATAAGTTATTTTTACCAAAATCACTCCAATCAAGCTTAATTTTATGATTGATTTCATCCATTGTTTCTATTTGTAATAATAATCTGACTAAAGTATTTGTAGTTGTTAACTTCTAACTCATCCTAATCAATCTTTATTTTCATCTTTTGAGAAAATCCATTGAATATTACTTTAGTCTTTTTGACATTTACCTTTAGTTCTTCTTTCTGATTTTGCAATATTTCCCAAGTTCTGAAACATTATTTGCAAAAACAACTACATCATCTGCAAAATCTAAATGGCAAATAATCTCCATTTACTTTTACTCCTTTAGCTCCCCATTTTAATCCACACAAAAACTTCTTGCAGCACTACTGTAAAAAGTTTTGAAGATATGGGGTCACCCTATCTTACACCCATCTCAATGTTAACTCTCATAGTATTTATTATGTAATCTAACTGTTGCTTTTGCATTTTTGTAAATACTCTTCAGAATATGACACAATATCCTGGGTCTCTACCTTGATGATCCAATACTTTAATCACTGAAAAAATGCTTATAGAATCAAATGCCTTTTCATAGTCTACAAATCCAAATTATAATGGCAACTCATATTCATTGGTCCTTTCTATAACTTCTTTCAATACTTGGATATGATCTACTGTACTAAAACCACTTTTAAATTCAGCTTATTCTTTTGGTTGATTGAAATCCAATGTTCTCTGTAGATGAGTTGTAATTATCTTAGTAAAAATTTTGTATAAAACTAATAACAGACTGATAGGTCTGTAATTTTTAATACCTTATTTATCATCTTTTTTAAATATTAATATCAATACTGCATTCTTTCAATCATCTGAAACATCTTTATCATTTAAACATTTGGTCTATAACTTTGCCAAATTTTTTTCTCTATTTCTTGACCTGCTTCTTTTAATATATCTATTATAATTCCATCATTACCTGGAGCTTTTCCTTTCTTCATAAATGTAATTGCATAAATCACTTCTTCATTTAAAATCCCGGGCATTTCAGAAGATATAATAGATATAGGAGGTTCTTGTTCTTTATTACTTTATAATTCTTGATAGAATTCTACCCATTTCATGATGTCATCTCTTTTTAGTAATACTTCCATCTTTTTTTCTTATTGCTGGTATAAGTTTTCTACCTACACCAAAATGTTGTTTACACTCTTGAGATTTTTATTCTCTTCTATAGTTTTTTTGCTAGTTCACAATTATATCTTCTATCATTATCAACTCTTTTTCACACCATTTTACAAAATTTGAAATACTCAATCTTTCTTAATGCATAATTTTTATATATCTTCATGTTCCTGTTTTTCTTTATAAATTCTCTAATCTCAGTAGAAATTTTATTGGTCCATTGCTGCTTTTTTCTTACAACTACCTTTGTTGCAATTTTTAAAAGTGTATCGAGTTATTTTCCTATTAATTTCATTCAAATCTGAATCATGTTCAAAATCTACTAATACTTAAAAACGATTTGCAAGTTCTAATTTAAATTCATTAGAATGTTTCTAAAGATTAGGAATATCAACTGTAAATCTTATTTTTAATAATTTTTTGTCTCTCTAGTTTTGCATTAACATGTATCATATCTTATTAATCAATGATCCCTTCCTGTGTTGGATTTATTAAGGATTTTACAATCTTGAAATGTGTATTTTCTGTTGGTCAAAATGTAATCCAATTCTACTTTATCTTCAGTTGCATGCTTCCATGCCCATTTTCTTTTATCATTTTTTTCAAAAAAAGAATTTATAATATAAAGTTTTTCTTGTTCTGCAAACTCCACAAGTCTATGTCCTCTCATTTCTATTACCATAACCAAATTTAACTACAGCACTTTCGTCTTTAATTTGTTTACCATTTCTAGCATTAAAGCCTTCTGTAACAATTTTAAAATGTTGTTTATACTGATCAAAAGCCTTTTATACATTTTTTGGATACTGGACATAAAATGAATTGTATAAAAAAATAGTCAGGTAATATAGTATATTAAAAATTACAAGGAAAGAAAATGTTATGAAACTTTGTATTGTACCGGTCGAAAATGTATGTCCATCTAACAAGATTTAAAATCTAAGCAAAAGTACCCCGAATCTAATGCCCGAGATACACAGGTCAGGAGCAATCATGAATTCTAACCTATTTGCCCATTCCCCAAATCTATAACATTATGAACAACACGTATGGTGATACCACATAAATTCATTATATCCCGTCCCGGTGCTATAGCGATTTACATGAGAACTCAACTGGTGATGATGATGAGAGATTGAGTGAACCTGAGATATCAAGTTAAAATTATACATAAATATAACTATTAATGATATTCAAACAACTGGATTAAAGTTTAAAATATAAATATTTATTTGGACAGAATTCAAAATGATTTTTATATAGATAATCAACTCTACTCTTGTAAAACTTTACTTTCATTACAACCATTTAAGAAACTTGTTACAATTATTCTTATTTTAACAAATATTAATTTAGTGCAGTGGTTATAAGAAACGGATTTATCGGAGTGGTTTGGTGGACGTTTTATACATAAAAAATATATTTATAAAGATACATTAGTGTTTCACTGATTAGATGATTTCAATACATAAGTTTATTTTTATTTAGATATTTGGTTTATAACAATTAAAATGAGAATACATTTTGATCAGCAGACTAAACCCTTATTTCTTTTACATTTTCAGCATTTAACGATAGAATATAGCGAAAACTCTATAATTGCTGGAAAGGCTTATTTCAGTAAAGGGGAGGGCAGCTTCATGAGAAGTTGGATTTAAACTCCAACGAAAAATATTACTAAGCGAAGGTTTTATTATCATATACCATTACGATTTACTTTGCTAAAGGCTAGAAAACTAACTATAAGAAATGGTGGTGCTAGCATAATATCAGCGAGAGGAAATGGTATATTTGGCCAGTACAAGGTCATTCTCCAATTTTCTTTAAAGACGGTACACGCTAGCTTCATGCTAAAGTGGTACAGGAAGAAAAGGTAGATAGGAAGATTCTATGGGCCAGACTACGGCGCATCCATACATTGCTTCATCTACTCTAACCTGCATGATCTAGAAGTAAACATAGACTTCTATTATGAACAAGAACACTAACGTTGAAGCTTTGAATCCCTGGAGTGAGGTACAGGCGATTCAAAGCAGTATATAAATATATACTTGGGGAAGAATGATGAACGACGAGGATCGTGACTCCCTGGAGTGAGGTTCAGGCGAATCAGATCAAAGCCTTATGCGGCTTATGAATAATTGGACATATGCCAGCAACGCTATCATAATAATATAAAATCACTAAATTTAAATATTAAAGAAAAGACTTAAATGGTTTAACAAATATGTAATGACATGCTAAAATAATGACCCATGAAATCTAAAGTCATTGATCATAAATTAAACTATTATTAATGAAGCGTACATTGCTCCCCCCTCTTGATCAATATTTTAACATAGGGAACAAAAACTAAAATTCACGCACTTAATAGTGCAAATTACAAAACAAATTGTCGCCAGCCTTTTTGGCGATGATAATCAATAAGAAATTAATAAAACTAATGGACACCAATATCCACCCCAGATTGCAAAGTGTTTGTATATTTAGGCTAAACTTGCGATAAAATATTTATTTAAAAGCATGTATTCATTTAAAATATAAACTCAATCTTACGAACGATTAGAAATAAATAACTCATTAATACCCCCCCCCTTCTAAGTTCGTAAGACCGGGTTTAATTGGCATTTACAAATAAAATTAAATGAGAAAATATAAAAATATTATTAAAATTAAATTATAACAACACTAAATTATAAAAATAAGCGTGAGTTGGATGACAGATTAGTTTATATAGTAGAGAATTGATACAAAAAGGTTAACAGACTCGTCAATTGGTGAAAAAAAAAATTAAAGATAAAGAAAACATTAATTTACAAATTAAATTATAAGATTTGGTTAATGTGATTGTACTATCTTTGGGCTGATTACCTCAGAATTCCATGAAGTATTGAGGGATCTTCTATGGCAGGCGGCATTCTTGAGTGATAAGAGCTACATCTCGGCATGGGTTGGGCTGAAGACGGAGGGGACGGTGGCTTAGGCCATCAAAATTTCAACGGATGTGAAGTCATCTAACAACGATTGACCAAACTCTGACAATAGATTTTTAGCCCTATTTATGTCAGTTTTTAGCCCCTCAGAAAATGTTTGTTTTAATTAGATTTCTTGGCTCTAATGGATCCTTAATTTAGAAGAGTCTTTACTTTATTGTTAGTAGAGATGCTGTCATGAAATAACTGTCTAAAATCAATTTAAACCAATTTTCTGTTTGGAAATGGATTTGACAAAAAATGTTAATAGCTAACTAAAATCCATTAGCTTTGTTTTAGATTTTACTTTTTCTTAACTTTAATTTACAAATTCCTTTTTTAAAATCATGAAACAAACTTCCCACCCCTTTAATTATTTTTAGACAGTCACCGACTGCATCTTCCATCTTGAATTTATATGTAGTTTTATGAAAAAAATAATTACAAAATATTAAAATAAAAGTAAAAAAATACAATTTTTAAAAGACACAAAATTATTTAGTATTTTAAATTATATATATAAGCTCCTGTAGTACACGTATATCTGAGTCGCATCCATAAAAGCTAATATTTAAAATAATTAAAGATTTTTATTTCAGATTCGTATTTATAAATCTCAGACGCTTCTCAGAAATACAGTATACGTATAGTTTATATACATTTTACAACAACAACAACAAAAAAAGAAGCATGATGACACGTGGGCTGTGGTAGAACCGTGAAACTCTATCTTGAACTAAGGTCGACTGTTTCAGTATATTCAAGAAAATTTAAACAAATATGTAAACATGGTTAAAGGTTCAGCACAACTAGGGGGGAAATGGCCTTTGTTAAATTATTAGAAACTTTGGTTATAATTTAAATTATTTTTTTTAGATTTTTCTTTATATATAATTAAAAAGTGATTGTAATAAGTTTAATAATTTTAAGGTATATTTTTTTAATTATATTTATTGTAATATGATATAAATAATGTCTATTGGGTGGAGTTGCAGTAGGATAGCTGGCTATGTGGTTTTGTAAAAATAAACATCTTGATAAGATTCCATCAAGGAATAAAAACTGTATTGATGTATTATATATTTTTTATTTATTTATGAAGAGTTGTCTGTTTCAATTTTGTTTCAAATTGATTACTTTAAAGCTTTAATATGTATACATTTGGCCATGACACCTTTTTAGTTTAAAATCATACACATTATAACATCAGTGTCTGGAATAATTTCATATATGCATATACCCAAGGCATTTATTTTTATCACATAAAACTTTTGTTATCTTTAATTGCATATTTTTGGGCCTATTTTATGTTCTTTATTAATTTACAATAGACACTAGTCAAGTGAGTGAGCATACTAGGTGCATGAAATGAACAATCAATTGATTAAAATATGATTCATAATATCACTAATACATCCAGA